>WEKX01020319.1:32623-63841 GCA_013390025.1 Pitta sordida
TCCAAGCCACTCAGCAAGTCTCTGACTGCCTCCTCTTGGATTACAAGGGGGTTATACTGCACCCCAGCTCCTTCCATGCCACTGCTGATCCAGTTGTCTTGCGGGCAGTTTGTTTTGCTATTAAAAACAGAGGCGAAGTGTGCATTGAGTATTTCTGCTTTCTCCTCGTCTTTGGTCACTATATTGCCCTCCGCATCCAATAGGGAGTGGAGGCTGTTACTGCCTTTCTTTTTACTGTTAATGTACTTATAGAAACTTTTCTTATTGTCCATGACAGAGACAGCTAGGTTGAGCTCTGTCTGGGCTTTCGCCTCTCTGGTTTTCCTCCTGCATTGCTTAACAGCTTCCTTAAACAGACTCTGACTCACCTCCCCTTTTTTCCAAAGGTTGTACATCCTCTTTTTCTCCCCTAGCTCCTTCAGTAGCTCTTTGCTCATCCAGACTGGCCATCTGCCCCTCCGACTCACTTTTCGGCACATCGGGACCGCCTGCTCCTGTGCCCTCTGCTCAAACAGTTACAGTAAAACTTTGCTTTCTCCAAGCCTTTGGCTTCTCTAAAGATGCACACATACACCAATTTACCGGCCACAAATACACAGACACATTCCTATTGCGTCCTGACAGAAACCCAGGAAAATCCCAGTCCAAAACCAGATTATTGCTCCACCAATAGACACCTTTGAAAGCATGTCAGATTGCACTCTAAGAACATGTTTGGAGATGATCCCTAAATAGCTGTGATTTGGGTGAAAAGTGTGGGAAATCTTCACACTTTGGTTGTATCCTCAACACAGATTTTTCTCCTCCTCACTCTGCTATTTTCCTAAAGTCATGTCACCTCTGGCAAAAATCTCCTCCTGCTGATCATAAGTTCTGGAGGACCTGTCCAACATTTCAGATTGACAGGCTTCTTTCAAAAACCAAGAGCAAGATTTTCAGTAAATTTTAGACTGGGAATTTCCTAGTGAGGTCTTCAAACCAGAGCTGTGCTACCAGGCATTCAGAAACAAACTGCAAAGCAGAAAAAAACAGACCTTCAACTTCTCTCAGTACATAAATAACTTTTTAAGAAGCTGAATTGGATGAGACAGGCAATGAGCTGAAACACTGAAGGACTATCCCCGGCATCTCTCATGCTGCCAGGCAGGCTTGCGTTATAGTGACAGTATGTGATAGGGATAATCCAGCAGCAGCACGCATGACTAGCCCACATTTCTCATCAACACTAATTTTGTCTGATCCCTCCTTCCTTTGGGAGCAGGAGGAGACACAAGCTGTACAGCCGGCACCAAACAAAGGCTGCTTCTCCAGTACCTGCAGCAGATCCCAAGATCCAGACAGCTCACGAGGCCACTGGGGAGGCTCCGACCTCCTCCTACAAAGATGTCAGCCAAATCCCATCTAGCACAAGGTTGTTCAGTAAATAAACCCCCACCTTCCACTTCAGCAAGTCACAGGCACCAGCCCCAGCCAAAATCAATAGATGAGAAGCAATCTGTCATTTCCAGGCCACACTGGTTGGGTTACAGCGAGTCAAAAACACTACAGGAAACACAGATGTAGTGAGATCACCTTCTCTGGAGCCTTCCTATCTCTACAAGTCTTGCCTCATCTCCCTCAAAATTTCCATGTGGGCCCACAAAAACATCTCATGTTAAACTGCAGGTGCGTTGCGTGACGGTTGGCAGGGCCAAGGGAGCCCACCACAAGCAGCAGGAGGTTGAGTTCACCCTGAGCTGCAGGCAGGCTGGTGTCTCCCCGTAGGAAATTTTTTTCAATTATTTCAAATACCTCCCACTCGCACACAAAGCCCATGTTTTGTAATAAAAACAAGGAGAAAATGTCATCCAAAGGAATTTTACCTATTTCCCTCTCTACTTATTCCACTGAAGTTATCTTTTTAGAAAAACAAACCCCCCAAAACTGGCCACCAGAACAACAAAGTAGCCAAGAAGATAATTTAATAACCTCATTCTTCAAAATCCATCCTACCCTTCATATTTGTAGTTTTCAACAACAGTCCTAAATCATTCAATAATCATCCACTATCTTCTAATTTTTTTAAAGGCTTCAGTGCATTTCTCTCTTCATATAGGCAATGCTTTTCCTTTGCAAGAGATGCACAGAATGGTGCAAATTTTCCAGTAGCTGGGATTTTCCCTGCAAACTGCGGCAGGTGTTACTCTACACAGAGGCATAGCTGCTTCAAGTTACTTGTTATGGTACAGAATGGGGCAGAAACGCGGACAGACAAGAATGGGGACACCTCTCCCTTAGAAAAAAAGCAAAAATAAAAAGGTTGCTTAGAGTTTATGTGCCCAGACGAAGCTGCAGCGGGTTAATAAATTACCACATCCCAGCCAAGCCACTGTAACTGATCATGCACAGACTGTCCTCACAGTCTAGTGCCATTGAGCTTTAAGCAGAAATACCACGTCCTAAGGCCCTAATCCTTTAGCTCACAGCAGCACAGCCAGCTGTGGGCTAAAAGCCACATTAAACTTGCTGGAGGAGAAGCATTTGCTGAAATGCTTTGCTGAACAAGGATGAGTGACTGTGCTGGGCTTTAGCTACACTCCTGAACATCTTGGCTCTGGTTTTCTTTGCCACATGGCAGCTGGTTACATCCAAGACTTGGAATTCCTGGGAGAGAAAGTGACTGTAGAAATTCAGCAGTGCAACATATGCTCCATCTAGTGTTTACTCACTATTATTTCATTTTCTTAAATGGTTTGTTCTGCTGTTAACACTCAGTTCCATCTTTTCTGTACTTCACTTGTCTATATAAGACCATTATTGAAAATAATAACTTTCTGCTTGTTGTTTCAACTACACAATTTCGATTTAGCCTCCACTTACACCATCAGTAATGATGGTACACTAATTTCCATTTAGAGATTAGATCTCATAGAGCAAAATGAAGAAAAAGTGTTTTAAAAGAGCAGCATTTCTCCAGATGCTTTGCTAACACAAAGTGAATGGGAAACTTTAAGCAGGACTAAAGCACAAAAACTAGAGGACACAGTGCTACCACCTGGGTCAATAACCTTCACCACAGCACAGAGCAGCAAGGGAAGCAGTTCCTCTGGGACAGTCCATGCCAGCTCGCCTGGTGCTCGAGCCAAGATGTACAATGGCAAGTGAGGGAAATGCAGGATATGGCTCTGGGTCTCGACGTCTGCAGTATGACTGACCCCCTTCCCCAAGCTCCATGAGTTTCACAGCTGCCCTCCAGTCTATTCATGTCCTCTGCCCACCAGGCACAAGTACATACCTCGCACATGTGTTGCAAAGTCCCACCCTCCCCCGCTGTTCTGAGGCCTGTTTTGGAGGCCTGCTGTACACCAGGGAGTGTCCAACGAGGCAAAGCATTGCCGTTTGCTGCCCCCTCCTCCATAAATACATTTTCTCCCTGCAACTCCACCTACCTCTCACACTTTCTCCCAGCTCTTGGTGGTGGCCTCACCTGCTCAAAGCCAGGTCTCTGTGGGGCCCCTGCAAGGACACACCCCAGCCTGCATCAGTTTGTGCTTCCCCTCAGGCGAGGACGGACCACCTGCATGGTGCAGAATTGCCCTGCACAGGGGGAGCCAGGGCTGCAGCCCCACAAACAGCTGGACTCAGGCAGGGGACAGCCACATCTGCAGCAGGAAAAAGGGAAAAGCTTCTCCCACAAAAGATACCTCCCAGACATGGGGGACAAGGTGCTGAGCCCCTTTGCCATAGATTGAGGTGCTTTCTTGTCCTTCATGTTGAGGCAAGCTGCTGGGGAAGGACAGAAAAATAAGCCGGTGGCACAAGACCCTTGCTTTGTGCTCCTTGGGCTGCCCACAGCGCACTGGGGTGCAGCAGCTGCTGTGAGCAAGTCCCAATAGGCGATTTGGCAAAGCTGTGCTGCATGAATGGCCTGCAAAAGTACTGAGGCTTTTCCAGGTGCCCAGGTTGGGTATGAGGCATCTCTGAATGGTGGAAAAGCAGGGACAGGGGGACAGCCATCGGGACTAGCAATTGCCAGGTACATTTGAAAAGGGCAGGACTTGCCTGCTGGATTTTGTTGTGGAGCTAAACATGCCAACACATGGAGAGTCTCATTTTACCACAGGCTCTCCCCACTTTGCACTCCCCTAGGAAGTTCCCATTTACTGGTTTGCTGCTCACCTGCTGGTAAATATACAGCCTGTAAATGTACTATGCCTTTACTGCAGAAAGGAAAGGCAACAGCACACGGGACAAGAACTCCCACGCTTGTATTTTGATAAGGAAAGAAAAATCTCAACTGTGTTCAGTTGTACAGTTGGGGAGGTGCTGGGATGGACTGTCTAGCAAGGGGGACAGGGTCTGTAGTGGAGGAAACCTTTAGGAAATAGTTCAACATTCCCAGAGAAAGTCTTTTCCATCACTATCAGTGATGACCCAGGGAGCCCTTAGATGGCCCACTTGTGTATGGAGGCTGAGAGGATCCTAGCACAACTTAAGAGGAGAGCTGGTAAGTCCTACAGAAACAGACCCTGCAGCCACAGGGCCTAGGCACAGATTTAAGCTGCAGAAACTGAGCTTTCATTGCTGCGGAGAGCAGAAGAAGCACTGACAATTTAGCTTCCTTGGGCAGAAAGTGTTTATGAGATCCCCACATCCCCTGCCTGCTATCCCCCTGTGCCAGAGTTTGCAGCACAGCTCGCCAAACCTGTGCTGTGGCAGTGACACAAGTGAGAAAGCAGCAAACTGGGAGCAGGTCCGGGTGGAGAAATTGCAGAGGGCACACCTAAAGTAGCATAAAACTAAATACATCTATGTACATATAACGACACTTGCTACAATTGTACTGTTTCAGTAAGATCCTCCACTAAACCGCATACAGACCTGCTGCAGGATGTTCTTCAGAGCAGCGCAGGAACCAGAGCCAGTTTGCAGAGGTTTAGGTCAGGTTTGCTGCAGAAAATGAGAGCAGGTTGTCCTAATGGGAAACACATGACATGAGAGTCTTCTGCCAACTGTGAATTTTGTGGTGTTTTTTGCAGGTGATGGCCCCCCTGCTCTTTCCAGTGCAGCTGCTGGCAGTGGCTGTCACACTTTACCTAGAGCTGGTGAGGTCTGCTCAAGGTGGTGCCTACTATGGGATCAAGCAGCTGCCACCTCAGGTGCCCCAGTACCAACCTCTCGGACAACAAGTACCTCACATGCCACTGGGCAAGGAAGGCATCCCGATGCAGCACATGGGCAAGGAGGTGCCCCACATGCAGTATGGGAAAGAGTACCCCCATCTGCCTCAGTACATGAAGGAGGTTCCACAGAGGCCCCTGCTCGGCAAAGACATGGCTCCCAAGAAAGAGAAAGGTAGGCTCTGCATGTCCCTCATCACCCCTGCATGGTCCCACCTGATACACCACAGCACTGTTTGCCTGGGGGGGAACTGATCATTGGAACAGGCTGCTGCAGGCTAGGCACAGCACCCTTGCGCCCAAAAGGACTCGCCAGGTTGGTACCTGGCCACATGTGGACAAAAGGGGCTGGGGGGCAGCTGGAGGGTAGCTCAGGCGCACCAGCACAAGGCCACAGTCGTCCTCTAGGCTGCAGCAAAGCCTCTGAGCAGCCCTAACTGTGACCAGCCTCCAGCACCCAGGGTCGGCCCCAGGTTTGCTTGGGTGCTTGTTTGAGTTTAGGACAAACCTCATAATCCCATCTGCCTGCATAAGTCCCTCTGATGGGACTTCAAATGATGTCCCAGGTAGACAGGCCAGGGTCCTACCTGGGTCTGCTGCCACTCTTACTGCAGCAACCAGACATAAGACCTACGAGCCCCAAGATTTGAATTCACAGGATCATCATGGTTTTGTCTGGATTTGTCCCAACCTTGTGATTTAGAGCTTTGCAGACATACAGTTGTTCTTCTGACTCTGGGGTCCTCTTTCTGTAAGTTACTTATGGGCTTAACAGAAGCATTGAAATTACAGAGGATCACTGCATGAGCGTGTGCATACAAGCACTTTCAGTATTGAGTAAAGGAAGTTTGGACAATATTAAGATATTTAACAAAATAAGAAAGTAAGTCCAAAATACAAAGGGTGACCAGGAACACCCAGTGTCACAAAATCCTTGCGAGGACAGTCAGCATCTGTGTGAATTCAGACAAGCTGGTTAACTCTTTGTCTTAACTGAGGCTTCAGCTAACCACAGCCTCCACTGGCTTCAGAGGGAAATGGAAGATTTCAGGGCCCATTTTTGGAGTGTCTGAACAAGCACCACTGGCTGTATAAAAATCTACCCATCTCATGAGCAAAGATTTTTTATGTGCATAAAACACAATATGTGCAGAGAGGGATGGCTTCTGCCTCCCAAAGAATAGTTAATTCCTTTGTCCTGAAACCTCATCTCTCACCTTCCACAAAATCTCTCAGCTCTTTATCCATTTTAGAGTTGGAGAGACTTTTTACTTAACACAAAAAGCCTGCAGCTTGAAAAGCAACCGACCCCAGTATAACCACTCACACACAGAAGCTCCTCCCTGACCTGCAATGCTAAGTGGTCACATACACAAAAATGTGGGTTTGGAAAACAAAAACATTTTGTAAAGTGTTTAGAAGAGCTGTAACTAGACATGGCTACACCAAAATAGCAATGCTGGTTAAGGTTGTAGGTTGGTTGCCAGTAATACTTTAATGGAAACCAAGTCCTTGGTGAAAATACAGATGTATCTACATACAAACCTTGCTGACAGAATCCTGTTCGTATAAGCCCCTCCAGCAAAAGCACTTTTATGCCAGGACACCTTCTACAGCACGGAAGCACCAAACAGCTTCTGTGCCCTGTGAAAGCTCTCCAGCATAGCCTAATCTACAGCAATATGGGACAACATGTAGATTTTGCTGTTGAAGACTTTATTGATGGAAACATGCACGGAAGTTTGGGGTGTGCAAAACAGTAGGAACATCCTCTTTGATTCCAAGATCAACCTGTAACTCACTGTCCCTGCCTACCACAAAACTGCAAGACATCATAACAAGAACATTCCATGCCAAATTGCCTTTATGTTTTTTGAAGGATGCGATTGCAATCACCTTTTGTCTCTCTCTCCCCCTTTTTTTTTCTTCTCTTCCCAACCCAGAAATGCCCATGCGCAGTCTGAGGGGTGAGCAAGGGCCCCCTGGTGAGCCTGGACCAAGAGGGCCGCCGGGACCACCAGGATTACCAGGTCATGGTATACCAGGAGCCAAAGGAAAACCAGGCCCACAAGGATATCCAGGAATTGGAAAGCCGGGTTTGCCAGGGATGCCAGGAAAACCAGGGGTCATGGGGCCCCCGGGGCCCCGAGGGGAAATGGGGCCAAAGGGGGAAGTTGGGCCCATGGGGATACCTGGACCACAAGGACCACCAGGGCCTCATGGGCTTCCCGGCATAGGGAAAGCAGGTGCTCCAGGGCTGCAGGGACAGCCAGGGCCAAAGGGTGAGCCTGGGATGAAGGGGCCACCGGGAATCCCTGGCATCCCAGGGCCAAAAGGGGAGAAGGGTGTTGGGATCCCAGGTTTGCCAGGCCTGAAGGGTCCACCCGGGCTGCCTGGTCCCCCCGGCCCCGTGGGGCTGCCGGGGGTTGGCAAACCAGGTATGGTCGGCTTCCCTGGGCCGCAGGGACCCCTGGGCAAGCCCGGACCCCCGGGAGAGCTGGGGCTGCAGGGGCCTCCAGGAGCCCCGGGGATCCAAGGCCCTCCTGGCCCGCCTGGAGTTGGCAAACCAGGCCAGGATGGTATGCCCGGCCAGCCGGGCTTCCCAGGTGGCAAAGGAGAGCAGGGACTGCCAGGCCTGCCAGGGCCCCCAGGCCTCCCAGGGGTGGGGAAGCCAGGCTTCCCTGGGCCAAAAGGTGAGCGAGGTGTGGGTGGTCTGCCTGGCCCCCTGGGGCCGAAAGGGGAGAAGGGGCACGCGGGGCCACCTGGTATGGGGGGGCCACCAGGGGAGCCAGGCCAGCCGGGACTGCCAGGAATCATGGGCCCCCCAGGGGCCGCTGGTTTCCCAGGACCCAAAGGAGAGGGTGGTG
Source organism: Pitta sordida (assembly GCA_013390025.1). Lineage (NCBI taxonomy): Eukaryota > Metazoa > Chordata > Aves > Passeriformes > Pittidae > Pitta > Pitta sordida. Next base: position 40,650 of record WEKX01020319.1, read on the forward strand.
CCGTGGGGCCACCAGGACCAGTTGGCCCCAAGGGAGAACCTGGCCTGCAGGGTTTCCCAGGAAAGCCAGGCTTTCCAGGGGAAGTGGGGGGCCCTGGGCTGCGGGGGCTGCCGGGACCCACGGGGCCTAAGGGGGAAGCAGGACACAAAGGCTTGCCAGGGCTGCCAGGTGTCCCAGGGCTTGTGGGCCCAAAGGGTGAGCCGGGGCTCCCCGGTGCCCAGGGGCTTCAGGGCCCTTCAGGCATCCCAGGCATTGCAGGACCCAGTGGTCCAATCGGCCCCCCAGGGCTGCCGGGGGCAAAGGGGGAGCCAGGCATGCCCGGACCCCCTGGCTTCCCTGGTGTAGGCAAGCCTGGTGCTGCAGGGCTGCAGGGACCCCCGGGAAAGCCTGGGGCTCTTGGTCCTCCTGGTCAGCCGGGGCTCCAGGGACCACCAGGCCCTCCCGGACCCCCAGGTCCCCCGATCATCATCCCACCCACTCCACCAGCTGTGGGACAGTACCTGCCTGAGGTGGGGCCAGGGATAGACGGTGTCAAGCCCCCCTACGGCTACAAGGGCAAGAAAGGCAAGGCTGGTGGCATTGTCTATGAGATGCCCGCATTCACAGCAGAGCTCCTCACCCCTTTCCCCCGGGTCGGGGTGCCTGTGAAGTTCGACAAGCTCCTCTACAACGGCCGGCAGAACTACAACCCCCAGACGGGGATCTTCACCTGCGAGATCCCCGGCGTCTACTACTTTGCTTACCACGTCCACTGTAAAGGGGCCAACGTGTGGGTGGCACTATTCAAGAACAACGAGCCGCTGATGTACACCTACGACGAGTACAAAAAGGGCTTCCTAGACCAGGCTTCAGGCAGTGCCGTTGTCCAGCTGATGCACGGAGACAAGGTTTACGTTCAAATGCCATCCGAGCAGGCGGCAGGACTCTATGCTGGGCAGTATGTTCATTCATCTTTTTCAGGATATTTATTGTATCCCATGTAAAACAAAAAAAATCAGACACACACACACAACACACACACAAAACCAAAACCTTTCTCCTCTGCTTCAACTTTTATACCACAAAAATGCATTTTATGACCGTTTTGGACCATCTTGTACAAAAATCCCAATAAATACAAAGTTCAACATTATGCACAGCTAGTTATATTAAAAAAAAAAAAAAGGTGTGGTGAACATATCTAAAGATGTGTATCAGGTTCATAAGCAGTTGTTTTGCACCCAAGGGGGACATATTAGCTGTACATTATATATTTCTGCAATGCCATGCTTACTTAATTTCATTCACAATAATTCAGTACTAAAGTTCAAATCAGTGTATGTCACTCACTCCTCTTGCATTGATCATAGTTATGAGATGAAAAACAGTGACTTAAGCCAGAGTAGGTCAGTCTCTAATTATATTAAAAAATTTGAGTGGCTTATTTGTCTGGGTGGGGGTCGGGTTTTTTGACAGCAGGTCTGCCTGACAAGCAAAGGTTCTCTTAGCTGGAGACCTTTATTTCCCTTGCTCCATGTAAAATATGCCTGCAGGTGTGGGTTTTTTTCCTGAACAACTTATTTATGATGGGAAAGCAGTATTGATGGTGGAACTATTCCCCCTGAGCCCTCTCCAGCAGTCACTGGACTCAAAATGCCACCACTGGCTCCAGCAGGCACTGGTTTCATCTCCAAATGCCACAGCATTCAAAAGGTCTCCATCTCTATTTGCACATCTGAAGTAGATGAGGTAAATCAGAGACAAAAGGGTTCCCCATTTACTTTGTGCCATGTCATTGAGACATTTTGGCCTACACAAGGCAATACATCAGGGTGGTACAAATTTGCTTGGATTTCTGTGCTTATACTAAGAATCCATTTGACTTGTCAGAAGAAACACCTATTCTGCCACTCAGCAAAAGTTAAATCAGTTTGCTCTTCAATGACTAGGCAAAGCAGAAGTAGCTGTTTGCTAATTAACTAGTTCGTTGCTTGAGATCAACTGGTAAGTTTACCAGCAATGCCGATCATGCAAATTTATTTGAGAACTTCACTGTTCAAAAGCTGATTTCCAATCTTTTATTTATGTTACCAGTTGTCAAGAAGAACCTGCAGGCCTCAATCTTTCCTGTACTTGAGGACAGTGACTTCTCTGCAAGAAGTCTCTGTCTGCTCATCAATGGTGCTAATCTCACTCAACAGTGCTCTGTTTCCAAAGGGCAGTGTACCTTGCTGTGGTTCCCTGTACAGTGCTGCACTTCACACACTCTCGCACTAGTTCAGAGTTAAACACTCATCACTTCTTCCATGTCTTTAGTTAACGCTACTGCTTTTTGATTCAAAAATGAACTAGATTTTTCATGCAGAACTCAGATTGGATTTAACTGGCATTACCATTATTTAAATGCAGAGTTTAATGCAGTCTAACATTGACTAAGGACTCCAGTCATATAATGTGGTGCTTTATCTCAGAAATTTTATGGAACGGTGGCAGGAATGGACGGACAGTTTACCAGACACTGGTGACTTCAGTATGTTCCCAGAATATATGAGATATGTCAAAAGCAAATAATTTTGTATTTAAAATTTTTGTACTGATTTGAAAAAAAATATCTTATTAAATATCTTTAAAATAAAACCAAAACCAATTCTGTCTTCATTCAGAAGTGTCAGAAGGAACATTCAACCAACATTCAAATCATGTATCAGATCACAAGGACTCTCTGAAACCACTGACAGCCTGACACAGGGGGAAAAAACCAAAAAGCAGAGATACCCTTTCCTTTAGTTCCCATCTCCTGGCAAAACGTGCCCTAAGCCACTGGAGGAACAAATTGTCCTGGAGTCCCACATAGTGGGAAGGCAGGGCAGGGGCTGAGGGGAACAGCAGAGTGAAGGGCTCCCTCAGACACACAGTTGTGAGAAGGGTTTGCTCAGCACAACCGGACAGGGAGCACAGCTTAAAAAGCAGAGGGGGAGCCGGCAGGAAGTTAAGGAATCAGTTGCACAGACGTGCTAGCAAGGGTTTCTGCTCACCTGAAAGTGAGACCTGGCTGCCCAGGCTGAGAGATGTTCATCACATCCTTCGCTCTCCTGATGTGGCTTTCCCACCTCACCTCAAAGACAGGCATTTTCCTCCAAGCTGGCAAACTCCTCAAAGGAACACAATGCATACCTACTAGATCAGGTAATTACAGAATCACAGAATTAAGAAGGTTGGAAAAAACCTTTGAGATGCTCAAGTCCAACCTATTACCTATCACCATCCCCTCATCTGAACCATGTCACTCAGTGCCTCACCAAGTCTACTCTTGAACACCTCCAGGGACAGTGATTCCACCACATCCCTGGGCAGACCATTCCAATGATGGATCACTCTTTCAGTGAAAAAGTTTTTCCTGATATCCAGCCTAAACCTCCCCTGACAGAGCTTGAGATTGTGTCCTCTTGTTCTGTCTCCAGTAGCCTGAGAGAAAAAACTAGCCCCTGCCTGACTACAACCTCCTTTCAGGTAGTTACAGACAGCAGTAAGATCACCTCTGAGCCTCCTCCAGGCTAAACAGCCTCCCTCAGCCACTCCTCACAGGGCTTGTGCTCCAGTCCCTTGACAATTCTTGTCGCCCTTCTCTGAACATGTTCTAGTATCTCAAAATCTTTCTTAAACAGAGGGGCCCAGAACTGGACACAGTACTCAAGATGTGGTCTGACCAGTGCTGAGTACAAGGGAAGGATAACCTACCTTGTCCTGCTGGCCACACCATTCCTGATGCAGGCCTGGATGCCACTGGCCTTCTTGGCCGCCTGGGCACACTGCTGGCTCATGTTGAGTTTCCTATCCACCAACACTCCCAAATCTCTTTCTGCCTGCCCACTCCCCAGCCACTCCATCCCCAGCCTATAGCTCTGCATGGGGTTATTGTGACCAAAGTGAAGAACCCAGCATTTGGACTTACTTGCTGAAACTCATCCTACTGGAATCTGCCCCTCTCTCCAGTTTATCCAGGTCCCTCTGCAGGGCCCTCCTGCCCTCTAACAGATCAACACCTGCTCCGAGCTTGGTATCGTCTGCAAACTTGCTTATGACACACTCAACCCCAATGTCGAGATCATCAATAAAGATAATAAACAGGACCAGGCCCAATACTGATCCTTGGGGGACACCACTAGTACCTGGTCACCAGCTGGATGTGACACCATTTATTGCCACTCTTGGGGCTCGACCATCCAACCAGTTCCTGACCCAGCAGAGAATGTATTTGTCAATGCTCTGGGCTGCCAGTTTTTCCAGCAGTACACCATGAGAGACTATATCGAAGGCCTTACTGAAGTCCAGATACACTACATCCACAGCCTTCCCCTCATCTACCAAGCAAGTTATCTGGTCATAAAAGGAGATCAGGTTTGTCAGGCAAGACCTAACCCTTCTAAATCCACAGTGACTGGGCCTGATCTCCTGGTCAGCCTGCAGGTGTTGCATGATTGCACCCAGGATTATCTGCTCCATAACTTTACCTGGAACCGAGGCCAGGCTGACAGGTCTGTAATTGGCCAGGTCATCCTTCCAGGCCTTCTTGTGTATGGGGGTCACATTAGCCAGCTTCCAGTCGTCCTGGACCTCACCTGTACACCAAGACTGCTGATAAATGATGGAAAGTGGCTGAGCGATCTCATCTGCCAGCTCTCTCATCACCCTAAGGTGGATCTCATCAGGTCCTATGGACTTATGAGGATCCAGATGGATCAATAGATCTCTAACTACTTCCTCCTGAACTACAGGAGGACAGTACTGTACCCTGACCCCATCCACCAGTTCAGATGACTAATTGTCCTGTAGACAATCTACCCTACTGCTGAAAACAGAGGCAAAGAAGGCATTAAGTACCTCTGCCTTCTCTTCATCTTTAGTTACTAAATTTCCCTTCACATCCAGTAAGGAGTGGGGGTTGTTACTACCCTTCTTTTTGCCATTGATGTATCTGTAAAAACACTTCTTATTGTCCTTCACAGAAGCACCAAAGTTCATTCCAAAGCTTGACGCCATCTCTGACACCACCATGTACTTTCCACACCAATAATACTGGGGCAGGGCATACCCAGTCATACACACAGAGCACTGGCCTTGCAAAAATAAGTCTGAGGGCACTGTCTTTAACAGTTTATTCACAGGAAAATAATCTCTTTCCATTTGTAGCATTCAAAATTTCACTTGAAACAACTGTAAGAATGTCTTCAAAATACAGCTGACACTTGAAAGGCATACAAAACTTAAGACAAATGGCAAATAAAAGACATATTTACCAATACCAAAAACATATGTTGAGCTTTGTGTGTGCTTAAAAATCAGAGTCCACTTAAAAGTTAAGGTACCTACCTCCCAGAGCATTGTTAAAAAGGAAAGCATGGCATTGGAAACAAGAAGTACTACATGCTAAACACCACAGTTGTGATTCTGTATTATCATCACCAATACAGTCATGGGAAATGTCACTTAGTAACATCTTTTAGGCACTCTCAGATTCATATGTAGTGCAAGAGTCTGTGACCTTCCTTCTTAAGTCATACCTTGGTACCTCCCTTCATTATTACAGCAGAGGAAAAACTTTCCCAGAAGGAAACACAAAATACTCCTGAAAGTCTTAGCCAAGCAAAGGTTTCAGCTGACATGTGTCATCCTGCCTGTTCTGTGCACACTTTGCTATCTTAGAGCTGGGTATTTCTGACAGTGCAGCGTTTTGAGGGGGCATGTTGCACATAAAATGCAGGAGCACCTTTGCTTAAGATGCTGCTGTCTAGAAATTCAGCAGGCTAATGGAGGAACAGGACCGAGTGAAAAGGGAGAACAGAGCACCTGATTTCACTATTGATAGAGAAGAAAAAATTATAGGAGCCACATTATATAATTACACTGTTATCAGACACGGAAATAAAGCTGGCAGCACCCTGGTATTTTTATCCTGATGTGATGAAAAAAAAAAAGATAACTTTTAAAGGGAAGTTTCAGTGCAGAGACTTCACTTTCAGGAAAGGCAAAAAAAGAGGAAAAGAAAGTCTTAATAGCACCTCACTCTGAGAAACAATCTAAATATTTGGAGTTAGCATTAATTTTTTCTAAAAGCCCCAAGCCAAGTCTTTGGTACCGCTATACACTTGTGAAAATGCGTGCCCCAAGAAATGAGATGCTGTGATCTGTGAGCGCTGCAGAGAAACACGCTTCATATGGGTATTCCTGCCTGAATGAAGTCAATGCCAAAGCAGTGCCGCTTCTCGAGGCAAAGGAGAACAAAGGATGTGTGTGAAGCAGGTGATGAAGCATGGCTGGTATACATATAATCCTACCAAAACATCTTATGGGGGGGAAAATTAATTATGTGGGTCACTGCTTATTACTGGAGACAAAAGCTGTGGGCCTGCAAGCTCAGCTTTCCAAGAAACCTCAAACCCATGATTTATCAACAGCACCAGTTCTTGGCTTGGTCCCAGGCAAACATGTTTGGTTCAAAATGTTACTCTGCCACCTCAGGACAATAAATGTGGCATACACATGTTGAACATCTCTTCAAGAGCAGAGAAGTGGGGGAAAAATATCCCTGGGAGTACTGCTTAAATTCAAAAATGTCAGTCATACAACCAAGGAGGCTTAGTAAGAAATAAAAAGGAGAAGCTGATAGGAATAAATGACTGTAGACATTGTATAAAATGCCTTGAAATACAAAACACATTATTTTTACAAATAAGTATCTTACAAATACTTATATATAAGTATATTATATAAAATATATAATACGGATACTTATATATAAGTATATTATATAAAATATAATTTATTTGTAAATAAATACTACCAAAAAAGCTGATGTGATAGAAAAAAAAAATAAACGGATCTATTTTGAGTACAAAGAGTTTGGGAGACATCACTTGTTTGCCATGAAGTCTTCTTTTCAATTATTTTGTTTTTTCTGCTATAGTTAGAAACCAAACCTCCCACAAAAAGCAGACTCTTTAGAAAATTAGGAGACACATTCGGTTTAGATTAATGGGAAGAGTATCTCTGAAGATTAAATAAAGCAGCGAAATAACCACATCCTCAAAAGCAGAGCTGCCTACCCACTTCCTGCCACTGGAGATGTGGGTGGAGAAGAGAAGGGAAGCAGCCTGCATTATCACAAGAACTTTCCTCACAGTGTCTGGAGCAAATACAACAGCTCTCCCGGAAAAAAACCTGTATGGACAGCGTACTGAGAGACATTACATAGATGCAGCTGTATCATGGCAACAGCCATGGAAGAGCTGGGGGCCCAGGCTCTGGAAGTGATTGTGGGTTTTGAGGGTAAAGAGGCAGCCCCTCACCGCTGCCTGCCTTGGCTTTCAACACGATTTTTAAGGACTTCCACACAAGAGTTTGGACAACACTGCAACATCTGCAAACAGCCTTACCACAGCATCCTTCTCACGTGGAATTACTATTGCCAGTAGTTTTTATCACTGCAGGTCTGGGGCTTCAGTGACACACAAACCTTTTTAGTTAACTGAAATAACCAGGAGAAATAAATGCTGGCAGAGACAAAGACAGTGCTATCACTCTTTTCTGATACAACGCTTTGCCTGTTTGTATCCAGATTTTTAAGCAAAGATCTCCTCAAAACCTGAGAAATGTGCATGTTTAGAGGAGAGAGGAAAAAAAACGCAAGAAAGTAAGAGCCCTTCTGCCACCTGGTAAGGAAATTATGGCTTCCTGCTGCAGCGCACCAGGACCTTCCCCATTCCCCTCTCCTCCACACTCCTGCCTGCCACCCTGCACACAGCTGAACTGTAGCTGCACCCAACGGACACACAGCTGACGAGATGCCATAGCACAGTCTGTCCCTTGCTGGGGACACATCCAGGTCCTTCCCCACTCCATGCCACAGGTTTTTCTGACATCTAGAGTTATTTCAGGTACATCCAGCTTGCTTGAAACAGACCAACGCTCAGGAGTCATGAGCTGAAAATACAAGCCTCCTTCCCCCTTTCAGCTGCAGCACCCCTCCAAATCATACTGCCCCTGCTAATTCCCAAATGGCAGAGCCAAGGAGCCAAAGATGGAAATGAGAACTATTGGAAGGTGTTTGTTTTAAATAGCTACTGCACCCCACAAGAATAATAGGAAAAAGCAAGATAACCCTTTGGTTACTTCAATGGTTATTCCTCCACATTGCTGAAGCAAAGGAATTGTGTCAGTACTCTTGTAATCCTTAAGCTTCTTGAAAGAACAAACACCATGCTCTTGACCTGACAGAGATTTGTACTCACATTGCAATTGTTTGCATTATTCCTAAATGTACTCTCTCTCTAATTTTAATTAAAAGCAACAAAGGTATTTCTACCAATTTTAAACATTTTTTTTTGAAGTGGACTTCTTTGTGCTTTCTTCAGATGTGACCAATCAGGATAACCACAAGATCTTCCAGCAAATCTGCCACAATTAAAATAAAAATTTCATATACAACCCTGTAGAGAATTAGAACATCGTATTGATTGTTGTCCTTTGACAGTTGCCAAGTGCATTCCCAGGTAGATTTAATTTATTCAGCAGGCTTGTCAGAGACAAACCAACACAGAAATCATAAACGTCCCATTAAATGTTCCGTTTAAAATCTCAAATTCCCACTGCTAAATTATTTAGTTCAGCCCCATACTTTAAACCTAAATGTCAAAACAGGAGAGGTAAACAGGTATCAAATTCAGTCGAGGTATCTCTTGGATATTCCCTACCACACTCTACTGCCAAAAATGGAGTATTCATTGCTTGTATTAACGCATTTCATTATAGCATCTGAGGAAGGAGACTGCTCACTTGGAAAAATTCACCTCAGTTCTCGGGAGCTAAACACAAAAATACATGACATCTTGTCCTGGAAATCTATGAATCCAACAAATATTGACACGCAACTCAGGTGTGAGCATCTGTGTCCCAGCTCACATTTCTGTTGTGGTCAGGTGGCTGACATGCAGGCAGTTCAGACAACTCTTCAGTCCTCATGCTCCCTCTTCAGTCAAGTCAGCAATTGTAAAATTTACTGATTTGCTGCGCAGCACAGGGAGTATGATTTTTCCATAAAATGGGTACAACACAATTGTCACACACTGTCAACACCAACATCTCCACAAACTGGACTAAAGCGTCTTCACCCCTGCAAAGGCAAACCGCAGTTCAGAGTTGGTGGTCAGTGCACAAGCTGTGGCTTCTTTGCTGAAGGTGGACATCCTCTCCTTAGGAGTACGGCAGACCAGAACCTGTATTCTCTGTATGTCCCTCCTTCTCCAAAACACACTGTAATTATTTACAGGCATAGCTTTAAAGCCATTTTCATACTACAGGACAGATATTCAAGACTTTACATCCATCTCCTGATTAAACACTGGTCATCTCGGTCTGTCGACAGTGAAACCCTTCTGGAGGTCAACATCAGTAACGAAAGTATTCCAGAGAATTAATCACTTGGAAAAAGATCTCAATGATAAATAAGTGATGTGCATCACATTTTTTATATATCCCTGATACTTTCAGCTGAAAGTTTCATGGTTTCTGCACTATTAAATAGCTTCACAGAAATTCAGTTAACTCTGTTTGCAATAGTCCATTACCCTCAGGCTTGAAAGAAGCTTCTGCCTTGCTGAGGTTTCTGGGCTCCTTTTAAACAGTAAACAGTTATGCTGCACGTAAAAAATAAAAATGTCTTACAAAAAAATAAAGATTTTTTCAAATTTTGAAAATAGTGATTGTTCTTTGTATTTCCCATTCAGCTTTCATGTCAAATTGACCACAAAGTTCTTGTCGATAAGCTTCTTCAAAAATTTCTGCTCAGCAGTGATGTTGTGGTATTCATTCTAAATAGATGTGGAGAAATAATAAAAAAAGAAGAAGAAGAAAATCAAATTATAACCAGAAGCATCAGTTCACTGTTCTTTTCTTTCTATTACTTCTGATACTCGGAAGTTAAGTGTAAAGTTCTGGGGAAAAGACTTCTTAGCAAAGGCTTAGCACAATTTCTCATGAAAACACACGGCTACTGCTCAAAACTACATTAGATTTTTCCGTTAGGACACAACCAAAAAGTACGATCCTTTTGGTGGAAATAATGGCTAAGATGTGGTCTCACACATGTCCTTCCATTATTAACTCTCCCAACTCCTCACCCAGCTTATACGAAACAACTGAGTGACCACATTTACAACACAAGCAGTCAGAAAATGAGTAATTCTCAAAGCTCAGTGCAGGTTCTTGGAAAGCACTTCAGGCATTTGTAATTTGAGTGCATCCTGCCAATCAGTTTGAGCAAGCCAAAACCAACCTATCTTCTGTGCCTCATCCAGACCCTGGATACACAGGAGACCACTGAGGTTAGTGGAGGGCAGCACAAGGAAGGCAAGTTTACTTAAAGACACTGAACCCATTAAATTAAAACTAATATAACACAAATACTCCATAAAATATTATACATATATAGTATAAGATTTACAACTTGATGACATTAAAGAATTAATAGTAAGATTTTCATTTAGTAGTTAGTTTTTTGAAGTTTGAAGACTTTAGGAAACTTATGGATGTCTATGAAACTAATGATCAAATTTACTCGAGCTTAGTATACATTGCAAAACAGCACCTGCAGAGAGGAGTCTCAAAATGAAGCAGAGTTCAGTGTCAGAGCAACATGATCTCAGAACAGCAAGCACCTAGGAGTCCTGAGAGAGACATGAGAGGCTCCTATGGTCATTATCCCTACCCATCCTCTTCAGGAAAGAGAGGAGGACGACAATAGTCCTCATATGGAAGAGGCAAATGGAAGAGAAAACGTCACACTGATAGGAAGGGCTGAGATAGGGTTGCTTGGAGTACAGAGCTGAAGGCAACTGAAGACACAAGCAGAGACATAAAAGAAAACAGAGGCATGACTACAGCAAAGCAGCAGGGAGGAGAAGGCATCCCGGAGGTTTGCCAGTCCTCTGCTGCCTCCTCTCCTGGTGAGCTGTGAATTATCCTTCCTGGACGCAGTTCCTTCTCTTCCTATCCTCCTCCAAGAGCTGCTTTTCTTTTGTGCTTTCCATTTCCGCTTTCCGTTTCCAAAATTAGGTTCTTTTCCTAACTGCAAGTCCTAGGTCTTAACTCCTTCCATTTCCCTCTGCTCTTCTTCCTGTCTTTTAAGGAGTTTGGCAGCTATGACAAATTGTGCAAGTAGGTGCCACGCAAAAAGAGAATGCGAAGAGAAACAACATCGCTCATGTTCTGACAGTGCTAACAAAGACATCTTTATGAGACAAGGCTGTGCAGACTAAGGACAACACCAGCAAAGCAAAACAGAACACACAAATGGACGTATCTCATGCAGATATCGCAGAATACGGTGTAGTACAAGGGACACAAATCTACATTTTTCAGAAAGAAATGCAGAGAGGAGATTCAAGCAATATTAACCCACAAGCAGCTAAACCAGGAGAAGACAGGAGGCTTTCTGACCTGCAGTCCACACTTCAATCCACACTGAATTGCCTCCCCCTGTTACAAGCTATACTTCTCTTAGCACAAAGAAGTGTTAGTTACCTCCATCATCTGAGACATTGTTTCATTGCCATAGTAGTGCAAGGAACTATTTCTGTCAGTGAAGTCGTACTTGAAGCCTGCCAGGTGCACTTCGTGGCATATGTGAAATGCTAGTGTAATGGCAATCAGTCCTGTTGTTGGATGCTTGGGTTTCTGAAACAAAACACAAAGCAAACTCATACATAAATACTGGGTAACTTGATGGGAACAGCACACTTAACAGCAAAGACAAGGGCTATCAGGCAGCCTGGGTCTTCTATTGATGTTTGGTTTCATAGTTTGATCCCCTTGTGTCACAGGTTCCCCATGATCGGCGTGTCTGCCGTGTCAGCCTTCCCTGGGATTCTCTGGTTTCTAGTGAGGGCTGAGCCCATGGTGCAGCCCTTCCTTCTTCAGAGGCATCAGGAACATCTCCCCATCACTCTACTGCACAAACTACTGAACTCAGATACTTTAATGAAACTGGTCAGGCTTCATTCACTACACTGGAGATCATTTTACCCACCAAGTTTGATGATAGAGACCCAGATGAACAGAAGATGACATGCTTCAAGTCTTCATAGCACCAAACTAAAGAAGCATGAATGCTACTGCTACACAAATTTGACTGAATTTGAATTTATTAAAAGCAGAGAAATTCCAGAAGAACATTGTTATAGACCTTCTCCCATGATTTCCATTAGAAGAAGAGACACCTGTAAATAAAATTTATTTCTCCCTAGAGTAAGTAAAGCTCAGAAATAAATGCAATGTAAAGTATCAGGAGCAGATCACAAACGGGTTTTAAACCCTGCAAAATTGAGAGCACCTATTCAAAGCAGCATTTCTCACAAAAGCACAGAACAACTCGGTGCAACTATCTGCCTTATCTTGTGGTAAACTACATGACTTTTTTAGCAGCAGCTAAAAACGACTTGGGCAAGTAAATGAGGCAAGGTTTTTTAGAGAGAAGTGAGCTCTTTTGTTAGAGCAACAGATGAATCTAATGTGTAAAAGTGCGTGCAGAAACGCACTAAACTTTAAATTGCCAATGCTCTTCTTAGATAAAATAAGATTTTTTTCTCACAGTCCAAATGAACTACATGCTATTGGTAGCCACAATCAAATGCCAAACTGAGCACGAATCACGTACTTTTTTGAACTCTTACTCAAGGCTCAGTTTGTCTATGAAAACAAAGCAGACAAACCACTACTGGACAATTCTGTGCAGAGAGAAGGCAGATGCACTTGATGTACAGTTGACCCTCTTTGACCAGGGTACCATTGGTCTGGTTCTCCCCCTGCAAAGCCCTCCATCCATGTACATAGGCAGCTCATTAATTTGCAGAGTCCCCTCGCACTACCTCCCTCAGCCCCAGCATGCTCCAGTGCTGTTTCACCACTGCCCCGCTGTGTCTTGGTGTTTGTGTCAGTGCTTCCTGGTGCCCGTGGCCAGCCCACACTGGGAAAAACCTCTTCTCCGCTTTGGCCCGGGAAGCTCATGCTGGCATGAGACTGTCCATGCCACTGTCCCAGTGTCTCTCCAGGTAGGTAGACTTGTTCTTGCCATAGGCAGGGTAGACGTGGTGTCTGGTATCAGATACCACATTTATCCTGAGTGTGTTTAAATTTTATGTAACTGTGTAAATCATCCTGGGGAGCAAAGAGGGGAAACCTGTGTGCCTCCAGGACCCCACAAGCACATGTTAAAAATGGCTCTCACTGCCCTTGACCATCCCCCATTGGCCAGGCCCCCTCGCTGGGGCCGAAGAGAGCGAGTGGCCAGCTGTGCCTGGCCAGGTCCTTGCACCACCCCATCATTATGGGAACAGCGCTGGTGCAGTCAGTGGATAAGGAGGCGCTCTGAGTGTCCCACCTAAAAAGTACAGTATGAGCCTAATGCCCGGCTCAACAGCCAGCAGGGAGTTCAAGCCTAACTTCCCAGTATGAAGCCTGTGCTAGCGAACGGTCGCCTCGCCTTGTTTCGCTTGCAAGTGGGGAGGGGATGAGCTGCAACACTACCTGGATAGTCCCTGGTGCCCACTGCCTGTTTCCACGGAAACAATGCAATGCCAGGGCTGCCCCGGGACACCAGCCCAGCCGTCCCACTGCTTGGACTCAGGGGGCAAGCCCCATGCTGTGGCCAGTGGGAGCAGGGAGCCTCGTCATGAAAAGAAATGCTTGTGGTACCCATCCCTCACCCCATCCCTGCTGCCTCTGGGATGGGTGGTGCTGGTAGTGGCCAGTACAAACAACATGTAGATCATGCAGCACTGGAATTTTGGTAGCTGATTTAGCTCTCAGCAGTGCAAGACTATCAGTCTTGGCTCAAATCTAGGATTGTAAGACCTNGGGGGGGGGGGCGGTTGTGGGATGAGCTCCTGTCCCAACAGCTGGGTCTGGGGCATGGTGGAACCCCCTTCCAATGGGAGAGGGGCACTGTCCCACCAGCCTCGCTGTCTCTCGGGTGGCGCTGCCTGCCCAGGCTGTGTGTGCCGCCAGCGATCATGGCATAGATGGCAGCACCAGTAACTCCAGACACACGGCCTGATATCAGAGCAGAGCTCCACTACTGCCCCAAGAACCCTCAACAAAAACAGTTTTACCAGCGCCAGTGTGATGCAGGTGGGTGCAGCCGCACCTGGGTGCTCCATGTCATGAGTCCAGTGTGGCACGGGCGGGCACAGCCATGCCCTGGCTCTCCGAGCTGTGAGTCCAGTACAGCAGGCAGGGGCAAATTTGAATATTCATGACTGTCTACTTTGAATATTCATGACTGTCAGTTTGCGCAGGCGCAGTTGCAAATGCCCCGCGAAACAGACCTCCGCAATCATGGAAAAAACAGCCTGCGAAGAAGCGAAGCCTTGAGAGGGGAAACGCGAAGTAGAGAGGGTTGACTGTATTTCTTTGTATCGTATGGTAACACAAATACCACAAATATGGTATTTGTTCCGAGACAATTGCAAGAGAACTGTAGGTAACAGAACAAAGGACTATGTAAACTTTGTTGACCTCACCAAAGCTTTTGACACTGTGACCAGAAAAGGCTTGTGGCAGATCTCAGAATGATTACAATGTCCTCCCAAGTTCCTCAAAACTATTATCATCTTGTTACATGAGGATCAGTGCAGCCAAGTCNCTCAACAAAAACAGTTTTACCAGCGCCAGTGTGATGCAGGTGGGTGCAGCCGCACCTGGGTGCTCCATGTCATGAGTCCAGTGTGGCACGGGCGGGCACAGCCATGCCCTGGCTCTCCGAGCTGTGAGTCCAGTACAGCAGGCAGGGGCAAATTTGAATATTCATGACTGTCTACTTTGAATATTCATGACTGTCAGTTTGCGCAGGCGCAGTTGCAAATGCCCCGCGAAACAGACCTCCGCAATCATGGAAAAAACAGCCTGCGAAGAAGCGAAGCCTTGAGAGGGGAAACGCGAAGTAGAGAGGGTTGACTGTATTTCTTTGTATCGTATGGTAACACAAATACCACAAATATGGTATTTGTTCCGAGACAATTGCAAGAGAACTGTAGGTAACAGAACAAAGGACTATGTAAACTTTGTTGACCTCACCAAAGCTTTTGACACTGTGACCAGAAAAGGCTTGTGGCAGATCTCAGAATGATTACAATGTCCTCCCAAGTTCCTCAAAACTATTATCATCTTGTTACATGAGGATCAGTGCAGCCAAGTCAGATACGGCAATGCACTTTCTGAGCCCTTCCCAATAACCAATGGTGTGAAACAAGGTTCTATTCTCACACCAACTCTATTTACAATCTTATTCAGCACGAGGCTCCAAAGGGGCACTGTAGATCTTGATGAGGATAACGGTATTTACATCTGATACCATACTGATGGTAACTAACTTAAGATGATTGAAGCCCCACATTAAGACTCTAAATTACCTTGTCCACAAGCTGCTTTTTGCTGACGATGCCGCACTCGTTGCTCACACAGAAACAGCTCTGCAGAGCTTAACATCTTGCTTTGCAGAGGCTGCTGAGCTTTTTGGACTGCAAGTCAGCTTGAAGAAGACACAAGTTCTTTACCAACCTGCACCTTACCATCATCCTCCTATCACCAGAGGTAAATCAGAGCTTAGCTCAGGCCAGCAGTTCAGCTATCTAGGAAGCATCATTTCCTCGGATAGTAAGACTGACAACGAGATAAACAGGTTAGCAAAGGCATACTAAGCTTTTGGGAAACTTTATAAGAGTCTAGTGTAACAAACACCTGAAGTACAAAGATTAGTGTTTATAGAGCCATTGTGCTGTCTACTCTTTTATATGCATCTGAATCATGGGTCATCTACTGCCATCGCCTGCGACTCCTCAAACGCTTCCATCAGCGCTGCCTCACCACAATCCTAAACATCCACTGGGCTGATTACATGACTAATGTTGCTGTCCTTGAACAGGCAGGGGTCACCACTATTGAGGCCATGCTATTAAGAACGCAACTGCACTGGGCAGGGCATGTTTTCAGGATGGAGGATCATCGCCTCCCTACAATTGTGCTTTATGGTGAACTTGGCACTGGCTGCAGCAACAGAGAAGCCCCAGAGAGGAGATACAAGGACTCCCTGAAACAACACCTCAGTCTTGGCCATAATGACTGCCATCAGTGGTCTACTCTGGTTTCAGATCGGGAGACCTGGAGACACACCATCTATAATGCTGCTGCCTCCATTGAAAGCTCATGCAGAATTAGTCTTGAGAAGAAAAGACAACGCAGAAAGAACTGTGCCTCATTAATACCGCCTAAGGAGACTTTGAGCTGTGCCTTTTGTACCCGGACCTGTCTACCCCACATCAGCCTTTTCAGTCATCAGTGTGTTTCTAGCAAGCATGGGCAGAGCCCTTCCTATGCCTTCATTCGCGAAGCTTAGCCATGATGGTAACACAAAAAACCCCCAGGAAGAAGTTACTATTCTCAGCTCTGTAAGTCTAATTAAAGTCACAGAATTGAACTATCACCTTTAACTTAGAATTTTTTTCTACCATTATACAACTCTTGGAGTACTTGAGAAATAGTATCTGCTTGAAATGCACACTGCTGTGCAGGGCTCCGGCCAGTTAGCAAAATAACTTTCTGCCCTAGGGGCTCAACGTCATAAAGTCAGTGGAGACTCTGTTGCAATGTCCATACTAAACAGGACCCCAAAACTATGGCAGGAATGCTACATGTCAGGATTAGTGCTATTTGGAAATATCAGGAATATCACAGATTGTAACTAGCATTGTTCATCTTTGGCCATCATAATATTCCCCTCGAAAGAATGTAATTTTAAAAGCAACTACCTTTAAAACGTATTCTTATGACACTATCCTAGCAACATCCACAGCCTGTAATGATTTTTTTTTCAGCCAGTCACATTTAACAGGAATAGGCATGGCTTTGGAATGACTCCGCAACATTTACTGACTTCAGTGCCGCTGAGGCAACACATCCGATTTTATTCCCAGCTCCATTAACAAACAATGAGAAACGCTTGCCAGCTATGGACAAATGCACACACTGGGAATGTGAGACTGGCTTCATGGAAAAGGCAGAGACGGCTGGGAAAGTAGCAGCGGCCGGCAGCATCTCCTGCAGACAGAGAGGGCTGAAGCACAGGCCCTCCCCAGGGACGTGCTGCAGTACAGAGGCCCCGAAGCAAAACCTGCAAAATGTTGTCCTGCCCATGGGAACCCAAGAGGCCTGACCTGCAGCTTAAACCGAGCTGTGCAGGTCCACTGCAGATGTGCAAGCTCCCAGCCATGACTCTTCTCTGAGACGGGAGGAAAAGTGAGGAAGAGCATGCCTTAGATTGATCACTGCTGCCCCAGGGACAAGGGACTGCAAAACTCCTGGAATGGAGTAAGTGGGATGTGGACATCACAGAAGACAGGCTCCAAGAATGGACTCGCTCTACCCCAGCTCTGCAGAGGGGGGCACGTAGAGAGCAGGAGGGGAGCAAAGGGCAACCAAGGAACCTGTGCCTCCACACCAGCTTCAGTACACCACTGCAAATACCTCTGATTAACAGACAGTGCTGGCCTTAACACATACTCCCACTGAGAATGGAGCATGAGAAGAGTCACGAGAGATTTCTGGATGCAGGGAGGCCACAGAACATCTGTGGCCATTTAGGAGACAGTTAGGCATCCAATTATCATGCTGCTTTTTTATTAAGCTGAAATGACACAGAGCCTCAGCAAGCACAGAGCCAAAATGGTTATTCCTGTCTGAGAGTTAGTAAGGGAGAAGAAAGGCACTACTATGGTCAAATAGACAGAAATTTGAAAGAGAAAAGACACAGAAACTCCCAGAAGCAATAAAAAAACCCCACACAACTCCCTCAAACATCAGAAAGATTAAACCTGAAAGAAGTTGTAGTAGATGCCCCACAGTGACAGCCTGTTGTCTGTTTCCACACGTGTCAGTTGGCCAGTGTCCATGAGGCAGGGATGTGACTCCAGGGAACCTCCATGTGCAAAAAGGCATGTGGTGGATCCTGACTGCACAAGGGACATCTCCAGCCTGAAGTTTAACAGAGCTGCTAGACATATCTCTGGACATCCAACACACAGTTGAAATATCCTGTATGTTCCCCTGTCCCTCCCCAACAGTGTGAAATTGCACCAGTGTTAGAATAAACAGTTGGTTGGGGGGGTTAGGGGTTTTGTTTGTTTGCTGTGGGGTTATTTTTTGTTTGTGTTTTGGTGGGAGGTTTGGTTGGGGTTTTTTGGTCTGTTTGTTGTTTTGTGGGGTTTGGTATGTTTTATTTTTTAGAGGTTTATGTGGGCCAAGGAATCTGACATTGTCCTGGCTCCTCTCCAAGTGGGTAGACCTGGTCTTGCCATACTTGGGGTAAACATGGTCCCCAGTACTGGACAGCACATCTACCCTAAGAAAGTCTTGGACACCACATCTAACCTGAGAGTGTATAAATCTTCCTTAACTGTGCAAATCATTCCCAGGGGGGATGCTGGCAGAGCGCAGCCTCTGCATGCCGAGCAGAGCAGGGCAGGCGTGGCACTGGGGGACCTGCCATAGCCCCCCTCACTCGAAGCAGAGCGGAGGGGAGCAGGGCGGGCACGGCGCAGGTGGAGCTGCTGCAGCTGCCTTGCTCCAAGCAGAGTGGGACAAGGCGGGCATGGCACCGGCAGAACTGCTACAGTCACCTCACTCCAAGCAGAGCGGGACAGGACGGGGCGAGCGCGGCACCAGTGGAACTGCTGCAGCCATCTCACTCAGAGCAGAGTGGGGCAGAGCAGTGCCCGCGGTCCGTGCGTCACAGAGTGGTGGATTCATTTGAATATTCATTACTGCCTAATTTGAATATTCACGACTGTCAGTTTGTGCAGGCACAGTAGCGAGTGCCCTGCGAAACAGACCTCCCCAGTCACGGAAAAATCAGACCGCAGAGGTGAATCCAGAAACGAGGAACTGCAAAGCAGAGAAGGCTGACTGTAATTCAAGACCCCCTAATATTTTTACAAGTTTATGGATCTGCCATGTTCCATTACCTGTACATTTTTCCCAATTTTGTAAAAGACATTATGTCTGTCCAGAGAATGGTCTCATTTCATACCAATTAGAGAACCCATAAAATGGTGTTTCTGGCACACAAGGCTAGCCACTCTCTTCCTGTATTCCATTTTCCCATCTTTTCTGAGCATCATCTAAATGCAAACTGCTTTAATGCAAACCTAAAAGATTTTCTAATACAGTCCACTGTAATAATTGCCTTTAAGTACACATTTGGTTGCACAAAACTGAAAGGCATAGAAAAAAAAAGCTTACTTCCTTCTTAGGAAACCTTGTTGGGAAGCGAAGCCACTCATAAGCTGCTTTTCTGGTGATGCTGGGATCAAGAATCCTGATTTGATTAGATTTGTAGATCATATTCAGAGCTGGTTTCTTCCAAAAGCCTTTAGCACTCTATAACAGGGAAATAAATATAAAAGTTTAAGGGCTATTAACAGTTAATTTAGTTTTGTAGGTAACAAGAGTAAACTCCAAGGGCTAGAGGTTAAGAAAGAAGAGGACTGCTGAACTTTCCAAAGCTCAAGAACACCTCCTCCTGCAACAGGATAACCCATTGCAGCAGCAGAGCTGGCTAGTCCAGCTGGCTGGAAAACAGCTTGGCAGAAAGGTCTCTGATGGACAGCACGTACCAACAGCATGTCCTGAGAGCAGCAGATGTTCACTGTGTGCTTGGCCACATTCGTACAAGCACAGACAACAGGCAGACAGAATTTATCATTCTCAAGTACTTTAGACTGTGCCCTTCTGCTGTGTTGGGCTCCACTCTGTGTAAGAGACCATGTCAAACAGCAGAAGGCCACTAAAACAGCCAAGGGGCCAGAGCTTAAAGCAAACAAGAAGGGTCTGAGCAAGCTGCATTTGTACAATCCATGTTTAGCTATCTACAAGAAGTTTACAAATAGGATCAGATTCTTCTCAGAGGCACACAGTGAAAGTACGAGGAGAACTTGTTTCCTGTGAGGACGCAGCAGCACTGAAATGGAGCTCGTAGAAATATCCCTGGCAATACTAAAAACTTACTGGGCAATGCCCTGAGACCTTGGTATGGCTCCGAACTTGGCCATGTTTCCTTTCAAAAAGATTTTGGACTAAAGACCTCCTAAGAGAGATCCCTTACAACATTATTCTGCAATTCCACCAAATGCACAGGGTAAACCATCTGGGAAATGTCTGGAGCATGCACTTCAAAATATCAGATGGTGCTAGGAGGAGGATAAAAATACATTTCCCAGAAGAAAACTGCTTTGTGGTGTGGAACTGATCAAATATGTGCAATAGAAAGAAGACTGAAGCATTTATAGGAAAAGGGATATTAAAGAGACTGAGTCCCAACCCCAGTGCTCTACTCAGCTAAGAATACATGTATTCCAGATGAAAGATGTGCATCAAGATGAGCCAAGGTGCATGAATAATTGAACTCACTATTTTCTGACCACCCAGGATCTCCCAAAGCCACTTCAAGTCCCGTGGTTTGAAGACAATGAGAACAACAGTTGTATTAGGGTCGTAGTGGACTGGATCTGAGAAGATGGATTCTGGGTACGAAAGGCGGAAAGTTGTCCTCTTCCCAACATCCTCCTCGTACCCTATGACAGGGCCATTATTCATTCTGCAGAGGACAGAGACACACAGGCATCAATGACTACCCCACCCATGTCCTCACCATGCAGTGCCTGGCACACACACACTAGTCTGTAGGACAGACAGTGCATCTAGGCACCGCAAAGTTTATCAGCCCAGCATTTACTTATCACATTACATACTAGATGAGCAATTATCAGGTGCACTCACCCTCTAAACTCAGAGGGATCAAGCACATAGGGGAACTTGGCCAAGGTGGTTTAGAATTTAATCACACAATTTCTTATCATGTGTTACTCGAGCAGGTGGCCTTGTGATTTGGCTCAAACTCAGGAACTAGAGAAGGGCAAAGAAACTACCCGGCTTGGAGAATTACCCATT
Organism: Pitta sordida; assembly: GCA_013390025.1. Taxonomy (NCBI): domain Eukaryota; kingdom Metazoa; phylum Chordata; class Aves; order Passeriformes; family Pittidae; genus Pitta; species Pitta sordida. Next base: position 61,680 of record WEKX01020319.1, read on the forward strand.
GCTCCACAAAGACAAAGTGAAAAGGAGATGGCCTTTACCTTATTATGACGTCATATGAATCAATTTTCTCCCCTAATGTCTTGTTTCGAAGCACTCCTCCGTTACCGACCACAACACATCGACGACAGGCAATGCTGCAGAACAAACAGAAGTTTAAATATTCATTACTTCCCTGGCTTCATATTATTAATGATACATCTGCATTTAATTGGCTTGTTTTCTGACTGTGGTCCTGGATCTTTTACAGTCCTGGCCCCTACAAAGCAAACTCAATTCTGTATCATATACTATGGCTGCTTTCAGTTAAAAAAAAGCAGCTGCACTATTTCAGGGACTGACAAGAGTTGGGAATTGGCTTCTCCGTATGAAATTCTTTTTACATATACCCTTTTTCTAATGGTATGCTGTGTAAGATCATCTAACCAGCTGGTGATATGGGGGCCGTTAGATAATTCATCTTCCACAGTGCTTCAAACTTGTCCCAGTCTGGAGGTATAGCGACCAGGATAAAGTACGGCTGGAAAAACTAGCTCACATTAAGGCAGTCCGTAACACTGCTCAACTTCACAACTCAGGAGATCTCCAACAACAGCTAAAGCATCAAGATTTATGTCCACAATTTACCTTACAGGCCTATGAACCATACACGTAAAAAAGCTTGGCTTAAAGACATATGAAGGATATTCAAATGAATATGATGTTGATTTTCTTCCTGCTACTACTTAAAAAGTGCTGTCTGAACGTGTTTCAAGATGTGCTGAAGTGCATGTTGTCATGATGCAACCAGGTGGACTCACTTCATTAAAAGTTGCATTCTCATATGACCAGATTCAAATCAGATAGCATTACTAAGTAAATAAAATGCTGCGAGTTAAAAATAAGATCTTAGACTACATCAAATCAAAACAGTAATTCCTTCTGAATTTAGAGCGCACTCAAGAATTAAAGAACACGCAAAAAAGGCATTATACAAATGCTGAAGTTATGAAAGTCAATTCTAACGGTAAGATTTCCAAAGTTATCCTACATTTTCTCTGTGCATCAAGGATGAGTCAACTCAAAGTCCTACTCTCTTGGTTCTTCCCTCAGGTAAGAAAAAGGCTCTAGGGCATTTATTGCTCTAGGTTTGGGACACCAAGACTGCGTTCCAAATAATACTATGATCAGTATTAAATGCCCAGTGTGACACTTCATGCACACTAATTAACATTCTTCTCCTCAGATAGTCCAATCTGTTTTTTCAGCTGAGACTGACCAACAAGTCAATGTACAAAGCAGTTCCCTGTATTTCCTACAGAATTAAAACATCCACAGAGGGAGTTGCCTTTAAATATATATACAAAAAATATAAATAGTGCTCTAAACGTAGCTTTCAGGGCTGGGTAACATGGAAAAAACTGGCACACCTTTCTTAGGTGTTTCCTGAACAGTTTAGTAGAAGGCAAGCATTCATAAAAAGATTTCCAGCTAATGCCACAAATCCTGTGACTTGGTACCTGGGAAATCAGAGGGCTAAAAACCTGTTACACCATTCTGTCCTCAGTATGCCCATTCCCTCTAGACCCATAAACCCCTTCCCTCTCTACTCCCTCAGCCTATTCATTTTCCATTTAGTTTTATTATCTAGTTTTAAGATATCCTCAAAAAGCAGGCTGATGAACACAGACCTCTCACAAAGTTTACGGTAGGTGGAAGAAAGCAGAAGTTGCCCTTTTCCTGAGTTACACTTTGTTACAGGTATAGCATAAAGCTCAAAGTAAGGAAGGGAAACAGGACAAAAAAAATCTTATCAGTAAGCGATGAGGGTGGAGAGAGCAGAGCAAAAAGCACAGGATTAACACATGGTTGTATTGCATTTTCCTGGCATTTACAGCATGCATCTGTAAATCACTGACAGTTTCAACCACCTCAAACCTACAAATTGTCACCACAAGTCACGTGGCCATAGCCAGGTAAGAGGTACAAACCTCACCAGCACAATGCAAATCCAAAACTGCAACTCATACTCCATGTCTGTGTGCTGCTAGAGCATCCATCCCTCATGGTTGGTGCATACCCTGGCTGACACACTGGGCATAAACTCACAGGATCACAGAAGATTATGAGTTGGAAGGGACCCACAAGGATCATCTAGTCCAACTCACCATCTAACACCCGTACAG
>WEKX01020319.1:64199-119033 GCA_013390025.1 Pitta sordida
CCCCAGCTTGGTGTCATCTGCAAACTCACACCAGATCTCAATAAAATGCAAGAAAAATAATCTTTCCAAGCTTGCTGAATGCTTTCTTTTACACTGACTTCTTGGTGCTAATTCACAAAAACGGTGTCAACTCCATTACAAGTGTTTTGCATAATTCTGACCATGATAAGCAGCCAGAAAGTTACTTTGAGGAGGCACTGCTTTTTCTGTCCCTTGTAGATGAATTTAAAGCCATTCTTTATTACATACCTTCAATTTTTTGGCAGAGGCTGTGATTTAAGAAGCATCTTCACTAAGTTAACCCCCAACTACCCTCTACCTACTGCAATAATGCCTTCCATGTTGGTACACAACTGAAGAGCTCTTTGGTTTCTCCTCTTTGCACTGTGCAGTCATGATGCAGCAGGACACACTCAGGGCAGGGAGAGCAAAATAAAACATGACTTTAGAGGTCAGCCACTGACATTCACTTAGCTACAGGAGCTGTGTGGCTGCTCTCAGGTCAGATCCAAACTCTTTCCTGTTACTGACAAATGCAGACCAGATTTTTTTTTTGACTAGGAGTTGACTAATATTCACAAGTTATTCCGAGTTGGAAGAGACCCACAGGATCATCTAGTCCAACTTCCCACCAACTAGACCATGTCACTGAGCTCCTCATCCAGTCTTCTCTTGAACACCTCCAGGGGGACTCCACCACCTCCCTGGGCAGACCATTCCACTGAGAGATCACTCTCTCTGTGAAAAACCTGGTCCTAACATCCAGTCTAAACCTCCCCTGGCATAGCTTAAGGCCATGTCCTCTTGTTCTGGGGTCATCAGCCTGAAAGAAGAGGTCCACACCCACCTGGCTGCAACCTCCCCTCAGGTAGTTGTACACAGCAATCAGGTCACCTCTGAGTCTCCTCTTCTCCAGGCTGAACAACCCCAGTTCCCGTAGCCGCTCCCCATAGGAGTGGCTCCAGTCCTCCAGTCCTTTCACCATCCTTGTCGCCCTTCTCTGGACTCTCTCAAGCAGCTCAACATCCTTCTTAAACTGGGGATCCCAGAACTGGACACAGTACTCAAGATGAGGTCTGACTAGCGCCGAGTACAGGGGAAGGATAACTTGGAGGATATTATTGGACAGAAAACCAAAGTGTGCTTTGTAACATGCACACTCAAAAATAAAGGTATCAACTGCCTTCAAACAGCCAATAAAATATTTAACATCGGTATTTGAACTCTTGAAATGGATAAGGACAACAAACAAATCAAATATTCCTGAAGAAGTGTATATGGATATAGTGGAATACAGTTAAACAAATTAGAATGATCAGCTTTTAATCTCTGCCAAACTCAGGGAGTCAAAGCAGGCTAAAACAGAAGTCCAACAGGAAGTCAGGCAAAAATGTGCTATTCCTGAATCACCTCCTCTCCTTACCCTGCCCCCCAGTATTCAAGTGTCTCCAGTTACAATTGTAAGTCTAAGCCTCCAGGAGCACAGATTCCTCTGACAACAATAAGCAGGGAGGGAAATGGTTATGTGCAAAAAAAAGGAACATAGTATCACAGGAAACTAACATACCACAGGGAGATACAGCAAGGCTGGATTGCATTCAAGGTATGTAAATTGAAGTAACTGACCTGTACTTAATACAGATCACAGAAGTCAATACATCAATTTTCAGCAGATCGTTACTCCCAGGTATTTTGCCAACCCTGCTTCTTACAAGTTTCCTTTTCCATAGTGTTTTCAATTAAAAGACCCCAAACACTCACCCTGTCTTCAAGTTAATAAATGGATAAGAAGAGATATAAATTCAGATGTCCTTAAACAACATCAGGTGTGCTGCAAGTGAAATGTAAAAGACTGATAGACCTGGAGGTTCAGCTTACAACCACCAGCACAATATTAACTATAATGAAAAATGTCAAGACCTCAGCTGTAACAACAGCTACATCAATGGTTTGAGTGACTAACGGATAGCATTGAGGTATTAGACATCGTCTTAGGAGTATAAGTAGATCCTGATGCAAATAGCATGGCAACTGATCTCCAACATCTACATGAACTAGTCACTAACCATTGCCCTATTCATGTGGTGTACAAAAGCCTGAATCTCAAGGCAAAGCACGAGTTTATGTATTTTGTTTATATAGCAAAATGCTGATTGAAACATTTTCCTAGTCTATAAATGAAAATATTTCTAAATGGAAATGTAGCCTTTAAAAGTCAAAAGACTTGCATCCTCCACATTCCACTGCTTCTGTGAAAAACATCTCAAACTCGGCTCCTTTAAGAATCACTCCCTTAGTGAGCTGAGGAAGGCAAATTATTTTCTTTGAGGATATTTGGTGAAAGGAGGCTGCGGTGGTCACATTTTGTTGACTAAGGATTGTGTAAATGCATTTGTAAGAACTGTTGAGCTTAGAGTCCTGAGAGTACCCAACGAGAAACTGAAGTTGTAATTGAACTGGAGTCAGTGACACCATTCATTCCCAAACAGTTTTGGAGAACTCGACTTAAGTGGGGCAAATGGCACTTACTGGCAAAAAATCCTCTGCAGCTCAGTATATGCAGTTTTACTTGAATTGTACACAAATACGGCTCCATAAGTACCACAGATTTGGTGCTTCTACTACAGCCTAGTATTTGTTGGAACAGTTTATGGCAGATTCTCCCATTCTGCCTCCAAAAACATTTAAAGGGAAATTAGTGATCTGACAAGAAGGCTGAATTAGGCAACAGCATTCCAGAGCTGCCTAACAATTCTGTATTCCTGGAGAATGTTGTCAAGATTAATTGCCAAAGCGTTTGATTTTAAAAGCCACTGTAACCCACTGAAATGTACGTATAAAAGCTCCTCTCTAGTACAGTGACTCATGCCCTAAGAGTGCTACACATAAAACCTGATGGAGCTAGAAAGAATATATTGTATGAAGTCACTGTATATTTGATTTTCTTATACTGCTGCCTATTAAATAGTAATAGTTCTCATTTTGCTTCAGTATCACTGAAGAATATTACTTTTAATAAAATGAAGCGTATTTCTCAGAACCACTAAACATATCTACCTCTCAGGATCTGCAAAGGATAAATATCAATCACTTTTTTTAATCTACAGGACAGACACAGACTTCAGAAACTTCTAATATGACATTTGGCATTCTCCTTCAAACTCCACACAAAAGACCAGCTTTTGTCAGCCAGTTCTGTATAAATTTCCCGTTACCACAGTCCTGATAGAAGATCCTGGCTTCTTAAGAGTAAAGTTGAACATCCTAGAAACAGACATTAAACACAACGAAAAGGAGTACAGTAGGGAAAGAAAAACTGGGTATTAAACCCAGTTCTGAACATATTCTATGCAAGTTAAATTGTGACCCTGATATTTGAAGGAGTAATCTTGTATGATCTCCTTAAAAAAACCAAAACCAAGTGGAACCAACTTCAGCCTTATTTGCATTCAACTCCATTAAGAAGTTTGTTATTAACATTATATACGGTAAATTGTCAGCCAGTTTGCTAGACTGCAAATCTAAGGAGTCATTTGCATCACTCTGTAAACATGGGATTTCAGTCTACTTGCCAAAAAAAGCCCCAACCAAAGCTAAACAAAAAAAAAAATCCCAACAAGACACAGAATTATCGTCCAAAACCAAACAAAAAATGCTGGAGAAGCGGCTTCTAACAAGAGGTTCCATCAAGGCAATGTAATCCAGAGAAAATAAGTTATCTCAGGCGTAGTCCACTCTGTGCCACACCCTTGTTGCTACCAAAACACAGTTACTAGCCTTCCTGTCTCCCTCACCCACAAGGAAAGGAAGAAGAGCACGCTTAATAAAAAGGCTGTGCAGGAGCCAGCAGATGGAGGGGAACAGAGATGTGCCTAAGATTTGGTTTGCACAGAAGCAGCCATTGGCTTGCATCTGGCTATCTCAAACATTATCGACTTTATGCTAATAATGACTCCAAAAACAGAAGTCAAATTCAATTTTTAAGGATAAGAAGATACTAAGGAACATGAAACTGCATTCAGCCAGAAAACTACTTATAAAAAGAAATCCCTAAATTTAAGCTCCTTCACAGAAAAATTATTCTTGAATGCTGGTGCTACATATGAGTAAAACCAAACTTATTTAAATCTTGGAATCAGTTACACATTGCTTGGACACTGCTGGTCTGATCTATATCTTGGTTAACTTGACCAGTTGCAGGATAAGGCCACTGACACTCCTTTTCAGATAAGTACAAAGTATTAAAAATGCAATGAATAGGAACAGTAGCAAATAAACCATCTCACTTGTCATCTTCATTGGAAAGCCCACAGCTCTGCAGTCTTGAAAGGGCTAAACGGAAAAATTGCTCTACAAAACAAAAAGAAGATTAATGAAAACATCCAGTATTTGCCAATACAAAAATAAATGTCACCCTGACTACAGAACCTCATACACAGAAGCTTTATATGCGACGTGCACAAAAAAAACTAAACATAAGAGCACCTGGAATTTAGGGCCACAGGTCAATCAATGATGCCAAAGAAATTCACATTTATCAGAGCTCCTCTCTCAGTTGTTTCCACCCCAGTACTTCCCTGTTGGAAAATAGCACTGGATTTATATAAAAATAAAACTTATCTACAGTAAGTAAGAATTGGAAGATTTTCCAAGACCTACATCCTAACTGGGTTGGTTTTTTTCTTCTACCCACCTTCAGATGAAACAGAAGCAGCCTTGACCCAAGAGGAGTTGTACAGCCAGGTGCAGCGCTACCTATCACGGCAGAAGGCATCAAACCAGTCCATGCTCACCAGCACAGCTGGGCAGAGGCATCTTCCCAGCCCTCCCTTGGAGGGCAGGCTCCTGCTGGACACTCGATCTGCCTCCAAGAGGAAGTCTCAACTCATTCCCAAATGTGCTTTTCCTCACTGTAACCCCAGAGGTGCAGGAAAATGCACCATCCCTGTTACATCGATGAAGCTCAAATCAAGAATTTAAAGCCCAGATCAGCAGGATACTTGGAAGGTGCATTGTTCAGTGTTAAAGCTTGAGACTTGAGACTTTAAAACCCTTTCCAAAAGGGTGACTTAATGCCTTTTGGGTGTCTGGCCCTGTTTACTGCTTAGGGATAGTGAATGAAACCCATCGCAGTGAACCAGTTAACACTCAAGCTAGCAAAGTAGCAGTTAGGTATCTTTGGCACCCCAGCCCACACACATACAAGAAGAAGCTGAATAAGGTCCACTCTTCCTCACTCCCCTCTTTTTGGAGCTCCTGTTAAGAGAGGCAATCCCAGGACAGCGTTTTATTTGTTAAAAACAAAGTGCAAGGTCAGAGGGACTAAACAAAACCAGTAAGTCAGTGCTGGACCCTCCCAAAAGAACTGGCATCAGTGCACAGGAAAGACCAAGACCAGGCATTCAAGGAGCTATACAAGCCATTGAGGTATTTCTGTTTAAAAACAAGGTACATGAGGAACACAGACCTGCTCTCTTTATTCCATAAGGTAGTTCAAACTTATCGCTCCCTTGGAACTCCGCCACTCTGACAAAATCATTAGCACACAGGAACGGGTATATTTTGTCAACACTGGTGAAAGGAAAAAGAAAGAAGTTTCAAAAATCCACATGATGTATCTGTATAAGCAAATAATTTATGCAATCGCCTTGAAAAAACTCTTTATCCTACTATTACAGTTTTTATCCTATTATCAGTATCAATTTTTAAAAAGAAAATCCATGAACACAGAGAAAGCAAGCAGATGATGGAAGAGGGGGAGATCTTAAAACAGAAGATACAGCTAAAGAGTGAGATAGAAAGATCTGTCAGTGTAAGTTAAATGGAGTCATTAAAGTCATCATTAAATTGTGTGACTGAAAGCTGACACTGAGATCACATACTTAAGAGAATACGTAACCCAGGAAGACAATGAGTAACTTCAAGTTGGAAAAGTACATAAGAGGTAACAAGGAAAATTAAGAGTTATTACTGTATATACAATTTAATAAAAAAAATAGGATTTGAAACAAGTTGTTTTAACTTGAAATGATTTAAGATGCACTCTCATTGCAAACAAGGGCTCTGTTGACTTTAGTCAGTAGTTTGGGGCAACGCAGGTGTATCCATACAGCTAAAAAATTATGACATTCTCATGCCCACATTACAAGCATCTTGAGTATTTTTTATTCTGGACCAACTCTAGTAGGGTCCCACCAACTGAATACCCCTGAACAGCTGCAGCACATCAGGTGTGATCCTGCAGAGCACATCTGGCTTAACCAGATGTGTGAAAGGAACACAGCGCACATGTGCCAGGGCCACACTGGGACAAGAAGCATGGCACATGGGGATCACAAGGAAGTTTCCCTCAAAAGCACATTCTTCCTGCAAACTAGAAGATGATGGCATCATATCTTATAAGCATCAAGGTAAAAATAATGGGTCACTTCTTTCTTCAAAACAGGAACCTCAGACAAGGGACATCTCAGAGCAGGGAAGTGCCTCTTAATACCTTATCTGCCCAGTCCAGTCAAATGAATGAACAGCACAGACTAACATGTCACATGCTGCCATGGCCTTGGCTTCACCTTTGAATTAACTAAGCACACATTCACTGCAGTGCTTGACTTTGTAGTGATTCTGCATACTAGGTCTTACATTAGAATGTTAACACAGAATGATAAAGTCATGAGAAAAAACTAGTGTTAATCATTAAACCCCCCAGCCAGCACAACTTGTTTTTTAATCAGAACATTAACAGCCATTAAGAAAACTTTCCCCCTCAGTTTCACAAATCAAATACCTCCCAGTATAACCCATACATATTCACAAGATACTATCAGCAAAAAGGAAAAAAAAAAGCAAACTACAAGACAGAATAGCCCACATACCATGAACTGGGCCATAGGTTAACTCACTCCCTGGCAAGACCAACTACCACTTTTGAGACATGATGACACCCATACTAAATTTAGTAACTTGCCTTACAGTTCAGAAGCAGCTGGTAAGCTTAGACATAATAAATAATTTACCTACTGCAAAGAGATTCTTAATTCTAGCTCTTCTAGCTCTGGTTCCTTTCCAATAAATAATTCTGCAAGGTTAGAAATCCTTTCAACCTCCCCAGGCTATTATCAAAGTGCACAGAACAGATCTTCAGCTCATGCAAACTGTCTCTGTAAAGGAGAGATACAACATCATGCAGAAACACACATGATATTCTGTCCTAACTCTGCGTGTACCTTGCCGTGCACCTCTGAGTCCATTCCTTGCCCCCTTGCAGAGCACCAGAGCTAGCCCGCTGTGCCAAATACACACACAGCCCAGGCACAACCTGTGGGCAAGGAAACTGCGACCACCTCACTGGACCAGGAGCTAATCAAAACTCACAGACTACAAGTCTGCTTTGGCTAGGACAGATTTTACATCCTTCCGTGTTCTTTAAGAAAACTCAACAGCACTTGATACAGCCACATTTTCCTGCACACAAGAAGTACCAGGAAAATAAAAAAAAAAAGCCATGGTGTCTTTGCACAGAACTTTAAGACTCCTTCACCCAGGACCTGGTCTAAACATCTTTCTAAGCTTTTGCAGGGTATTACTCAAAGTTCGTTCCAAAATGTGTAAATAGCCCAATCAGCACAGCCTTTCTTTCCCCCCGCAGTTTCCATGGAAGACTCACCCCAGCAAAGATTCAAACGCTGGTTTCAGGACACAAGTGTCCAGGGCACTCCTTCTCTCCACAGCCGTAGGTGGCAGCCTACAAAAGAAGAATTTCAAAGGAATAGCAAGAACAGAAATGGGTAGCCAAAACCAGGTAGGAAAATTTGAACAAGCTAAATTAGTACAAGCTGATTACGGAGCTAACATCACACCAGATCTTACTGACTGCCTCTGCCTGCGTTATAAAGATGGAACTTGCTCATTGTGCTACCATTACTTTTACTAGTACAAAGGCTTTTATCTGACAGTGCTGCTCCAAAGGATCTGTAACCTCCCTTGCTCTGCAAGTATCAAAGCAGGCATAACCAGAGCAGAGGCAGGACACCTGAGCTGACTCACCCCTGCAGTCATACGTGACAGCACCCTCAGTGCTCCTCAGAGAGGAGACAAGAGGCCTGTTTGAAGAGGGAAATAGACAGCACTACACAGAGTACCTCAAGGAAAATGAGACTGTTTGGGGATAACTCACTCCTAAGTGTACTCCTAGTTACTCCTAAGTCTAAGGCCAAGACTTACACTTCAAAGCAGATTCCTGCCTTGGTGATTTAGCCCAATTAATCACAAATATGAGGCTCAGAAGGGAAAGTAAAAGTTCAGCGTGAGCAGCGTGTGCATCTGGGCTACGCTACCAACAGAAGGATGAAACCATCACGTTAAAACCAAAGGCCAAACAGACCACTAAGGTTAATTGCTTTTAGTAACCTCAAGCTGTCATGTGCATCCTGACACTGAGAAAGCACCCTGTGAAATCTGTCAGCTGGCCACCTTGCTGCTTCCCAGAGTCAGCTTCACAGATGGCATTTTGGAGCATGGCTTCAGAGACAACAGAGGACTGCTTTTAAGTTCCAGCATATGTGCTCATTAGTCCCACAAATCTAACTGCAGGAATTTCCTAGCACAAGATCTTCACTGGCACATCGTAAGTGAAACACATCTGTGTTTTAATAAATTTTAAGCATGACAGTTGCCCTCTCTGCTCTGCTGATTTTATTCCGGTGTAACTCAGAATTGCAAAAATTTGAAATCTTGAAAATTGCCCTTGCAACAATTCACTGTTACAATGAGACACAGAAGTGGCCATGACTACTAAATAAACACTGGAAACATGACCGACAAATTCATGACAGACATGCTACCACTTGATTCATAACAGAAACAGCCACTGGACACAGCAGTACAATAAACAATTGAACAAGGAGCCCATGGACACAGGCTACAGACTTTAGCCTCCATCCCTCCCACCTGCCCAAAAACCAATCAAACAAAAAAATCACCATCACAAAAATACTCAACTGCTGAACTTACTGGGTAACTCCACTAGTCTCATAGGAAGGAGAAGCCCTCACAGAGGAAGTCTGTCCATAAAAGCTAAGCCTGCAAAAAGGGAAATGTCAATGCTGTGGTTTGCTGTAAACAGAACCACAACAGAAAGCTACTTGTATCAATTGTATGCTATAAACAAGATAAAGGGAGGCACATTAATCACTACTTCTAAAAGCTAATACTATTATCTTCATAACACTCTGGTCAGCCCTAGCCACAGCTGTGCAAAGGCCACTGGCAACCCGATTTCTTTGAATAAGTGCCCTGAATTTTTGGTCCTGAACCACTCGTCCCGTGAGCTGGAGACAGGGAAGGCTCACTGCCCACAGGGGTTACCACACGGCCTTGACAAATTTCAGCTCTTCAGAATGTGCCAACTGCACCTGCAGTTGCTCACACAGGTAGGCAAGGCCTCGCTCATGTCACTTATCAGACATTTAAAGGAACAAGCTAACACTAAAGATGCATGGGGTAGAGGGAGATAGACAGAAACACCTCGCCTGAACACCTCTCTTCATGAACCTCAGAGGGGCTCCCTATCTCTGAGGTCCTGACCTCTCCATGCAACCAGGCTCAAATTGATTACCTGGCTTAGAAGCGACACAAGAGCACAGGTGACAGAATGATCACAGTACCAGAAAACCCAACCACAGAACAAACACACACACAGAGCAGTAATCACTTCTATTGATTATTAGCAAACAGTTATGGAGCAACATAGCAACTCACAGCCACATCTCTCATACAGCCATGAGGTGTCTGCCCTCTAAGTGAACAAAGCATCACCATACCAGTAGAGGTTATTTCTCCACAGATTTCCATGCAGTATACCATACATAACAGCAGCAGCCAGGATAAAAAACAGCAGCATTCGTTTCATGACTGGTTGACCTGAAACATAAGAACAACAAGGAATTTAAACCCAAGATAAGTTATTACATGATCTTTTCTAAAGAATCCGGAAACATGAAAAAAGAAGTTATTGTTATTACAGCCATTCTCCACCACCACGGATCTGACTGGGGACCACTCCACTTTTGATTTCTCACACAGAGACCCAGTGACAGGAGCTGAACACTGCTTTGCACCTGTGCAGACACTGCACAGAAGCTTTGAGAGGGGTTCATTCTAGGAGGGAAGATGGCCTCTTCAGGAAGTATAATCAGAGGAGGAACTCCTTTCTGTCCCTTGGTAGCCCAACCAGATTCTGGGGTCAGCACTTGGCCTTTATAGGCACCTGCACCTCTCCCCTTTCTTGTGCCACACAGTATCAGTTTCCATAATTACATAGTTAATCAAGCATTGGCAGACAGGCTCAGAAACAGAACAGGGTATGAGCTGCCACAAATTTCAACTAGCTTTTTTAGGATCACTAAGTGTTCTTGAAGTTCGGTTTTGACATTTAAATGTGCACATTAACTATTTGCTTACACCTGCAGTCTCTAGCTCCTGACACAGGCCAAACCTCATTGCTCAAGTGACAGAAAAACGTTATTTTCAAACATTGTAAAGAGAGGAAGAAAAGTTAAGACCCCATCTTGTTAAACTTGTAAGTTATGGAAAAATATCAAAGAAAGTGTTCATTTTTCAACTAGAGCTTGCACCTCATTGCAGAGTCTAGTAAAGGAAAAACAGAAATACCAGAAATTCAAGTATCTGGCAAGACACACAGGGAAAATCAAGTTCTGTACTGCTCACATCTTAGACAGTGAGCTGCCTTTTCAGCAGCTATGAATGAACTGCTGTTACTTAATCTCGGGAAAGTCCAAAATAACCATTTTAGCCACAAGTTACTGTGGAAATTTACTTGAGAGCTACAGCATTCCACTATTTCCACTTCTCCCCCATCGTGGCAAGCAGGTTCAAAGCACACAATGCATACACATCTACTTGTCTATCTATACTTAAAGTGAATGTAACAAACAGTTGTCCAGCAAGATAAGCTATATCCAAACACACTGTTGTATTTTCCAGGAGCAGAACGTCTGCCTTCATGGCTTGATTCTTGGTCTTTTTTTAAATTTTCTATTTTTTAAATTCCATATTGCTGTTTTAGGGTATTTACAGTCGCTGTTATTTAAAATACCCCTAAGGCAATAAAACTCAAGGTGGATGTAGTCCAAGAGATTTACAGAAACATACCTTAAGCTAGTAACATCTTGATATCACATTTTAAAAGCCAAGAAACTATTAGAAAGCTTCTTTATTATTAGAAGCTGAAAAGCAAATTATGGCCGCTCACAGATCTTCATCCCTGAGGAAATATCTAACGGAGAACTATGTAGTTCTTATGTTTACTTGAGTGTAACAGGACACCACTTCCTATTTCTTTCATCATCCATATTTTACACCACACTGCAGAGTCAGAGATGGGGTTTTGTAAGAGCATTCACCAGTAACAGTCATGCAACAAACAAGGTACAATCTGGCAAGCTTAAGTATATTCTCTAGGCTATCCTACTCAGTTCTGGACAAAATACTGATAGGGTGCAGCTGCTGCAATTCCAACCCTTCATCCCTCCTTGGTAAGCAGCACTGTTTCCCTTCAACTCCCTCAATGCTTCTTGAAAGGTCACTCTAAATTTGTCTTGACAATTACTTTCAACTTTTAGAGCAATCTCTGAGTTTTAGAAACAATTCTGCTAAGAGTCTTTCCCTAAAATTGCAAAAACATTACAAGAAAACTCACCCCCTGGGTTCAGTCAAGTATCATGAACAGCAGTTTGCTCTTGAGTGTCATCACACAGCACTTACAGGACAACCGAGGGATCAGGACAAGCTTAGGAAAGGTAGGCCCTGCTTGACCAATCTGATGTCCCCGTATGACAGGGAGCCCTGCTTCAAGGATGAGGGCAAGGCTACATATGTTATCTACCTAGGCCTTACTAAAGCTTAGACACCATTTCCCACAGCAATCTCCTGGAGAAACTGGCTGCTCATGGCTTAGATGGTCTCCACTGGATAAAAAGCTGGCTGGCCGTCTAAGCCCAGCCAGAGGTGGTGACTGGAGTTCCCCCCAGCTGGCAGCCAGCTACTGGTGGCATTCTCCATGGCTCGGTATTGGGACCAGTCCTGTTCAGTATCTTTAAAGAAAAGATACGGTCTAGACGAGGTGATCGGGTGCACCCTGTCACTCTGCAGACACAGCGCTGGGTGAAGCACAGGCAGGTTCTGTAGAGGGATCTGGACAGATCAGAAGGACAGCCAAGGCCAGTGCTACCAGGTTCAACCAGGGCAAGCACTGGGTCCTTTCCTTGGGTCACAACAACCCCACGCAGCGCTACAGGCTTGAGGCAGTTGCTGGAAAACTGCCAGGTGGAAAAGGACATGGGGTGCTGGTTGACAGCATCTGAACATGAGCCATCAGTGTGCCCAGAGGGTCAAGAAAGCAAATGACATCCTGCCTTGGACCATAAATCGTGTGGCCCGCAAGACCACAGAAGTGATTGTCCCTCTGTACTCAGCACTGGGGAAGGCCATATCTTGAATCCCTGTGTTCAGTTTTGGGCTGAGAATAAAAACACTGAGGAGCCAGAGCACGTCCAGAGAAAGGGAAAGCTGGCAAAGGGTTTGGAGAAGAGGCTCACTGGGGACCTTACCACTCTCTACAACTATGTACTTGAAACGAGGACGAAGTGAGGTCTCTTCTCCCAGGCAACAAGTGATATAACAAGTTGTGCCGGAGGAGGTTTAGATTGGATATTAGGAAAAATATTTTCACTGAAAGTGTTGTCAATCACCTGAACAGTCTGCCCATGTAATTGGCTGAGTCACCACCTCTGGAGGTATTCAAAAGACATGCAGATGTGGCACTTATGGACATGGTTGAGCAGTGGATGTGGCAGTGCTGGGCTAATGATTGGACTCCATGATCTTAAAGGTCTTTTCCAATCAAAGTGATTCTATCAGTTACTTGAAAAATATACTGCACTCTAGGTTTCTTTCCTCTCGTTATCAGCATCTTAGCCCCTTCTTCTTTGCAAAGGTTTCCCAAAGCATCGCACTAAAGTGAAAATCAACTGCTTACTTTTTACTCCTTAATTCAATCAATGCAAACTTCAGTTAAACAGAACATAACAATCAAGATTTTCAGATAAAGCTGCTAAATTAACAACTGATTAAATTGTGGGTTTTGCTGACTTCAGTGTAAGAAAGACTCTTGCTGAAGAATCAGACCAACCTATGAAACAGAGAAAAGACAAGGCAAAGCTGCCTGTAAAGCATCCTTTATAAACAAAAATATTATTTATAACAGTATTATTCACTGGGAAAGGAGGGGGGAGTGGAAATTGTTCCACTCAAAGTATTTACAAAGATATTAGTGATCCTCCGCATAGTCACGATCTGTAATTTGCGGGATCCATATTTGCTGTTGATTTTCCAGCGAGTTGTGAGACCTACCGCGACCCCAGTCTGCTCGGCCCCTGGCCCCGCCACTCACACAGCACTGGGACTCCCCACTCCCGCAGCGCCGGCACCCACCGCTCGCCCCCCACCCCAGCGGAGCACAGCCAGACATCTGAAACAAGCCCCTCTCTCAGGGCCGTCCTCCAAGCTTTATTAGGGGAGGGGACGTGGCTATGGGTGTGGCGTACTCAACTACGTAGTGGGGTCACTATCTTCGCAGATCCCAAGACTCACGTGAGGAGGGCCAGACCCAACAGCCCGCGAGTAATGGGGGATCACTGTAGCAGAGCCTGGGAGGGAGGGGAAATCATTAAAACAAGAAAATATCAGTCAGCTTCATTCTTTCAAAGACTCATAAGGGATCTGTAGTAACTTTCAGCGTCTTAGGTAGGACACTCAGCCTGGCACACACACGATAATGGGTCCGTGCCACCTCCAAACAACCCATCATTAAGAGAATACCTAACTCAGCTCTTGGAAACAAATTGATCTTTAATTATACAAATGTCTCCTCAACATGTCATCCCTCAGTGCCTAGCTTCAGTCTGTGCTTGAAGAGAAAGTTGTGTAGTCAAGAAAGACCATCACCTTAGTGAACTAGATGATCCTTGTGGGTCCCTTCCAACTCGTAGTATTCTGTGATTCTGTGACTTTCTTAACTCTATTCAGTAAACAGAACCACCGCCTTATTTACAGACAAAATTTTTCTGGGTGCATTTTTAAAGCTGACAGTATTTTCCAATTCTCCCTCCCAATTTTAAAACAGCTGAGTGTTATAGAAAGTTAATCAAAAGACAACAAGCTCCTATGATGCAAATACTGTGCTAGAAAACTCCCACAGTCAAAGACACAAGAAAATAGGCAATTGAGAAGACACAGTTGGGATGTAAAACGACATTCTCGTCCCAGTTTATTTATTTCAATACAACAGCCCTGGCACTTTGATTTAAGCCCATCAACCCAAAAGACAGAGGCCATGGTGCCCTTAGGTTAACATCAATCCAGATTAAGCAAAACAAGGAGGATAAAGCTGGAATTCAACTATGCAACTATGTAATTCCCTCCTCTTTCTAAAAAAGCCTCTCATGATCTACACAATGGAAGGAGCAAGGAACCCAGCATGTCAACGCCTCATGATCAGGGTTAGCTGGTCAATTTTGTGAAAGCAATGAGATGCACGTTGCAAAAGACTGATGGGTATTTTTAATAGGAATCTAAGCAAACTTTTGTGGCTCAACTTCCCACTTCTCCCAAAACAGAGCTATAGTTACAGGATTAGACAAGACTGACTGTTATGGTATTAACAGACTTCAGAGATCAGCTGATACACCCACCCCAGCTCCCATCAACCCACCAGACAGACTCATTTGGGTACAGTCGGCCCTCTCGCACTTCGCACCCCCCATATTGCGGCTTCAGATCTCAGCGGCATGATTTTTCAGCAATGAAGGAGGCCCCTTTTCACAACTGCACATGCGCGACCTGCCCCGCCAGCAGCGCATCCGCCAGCTCCACTTCGCCACCCCCCCCTCCAGGCTCTGCTGCTTCCCCACCCCCCCAGCACGGCCACCACGGCAACCGATACAAAGCAACACAGTGCCAAGCAGCGCCAGGGATCGTCTGAGGGTGAGGGGCAAATTCGCATATTAATGAGCTGCCATTCAATGTGGAAGTAGGGCTTTGCGGAGCCCGATTAAGACCGCGGGTCCGCGATACAGGAGACCCAATTGCATATGATCTATCAGCTATATAAGACCTGAGGCTAATGTTTTCCTCCTTTGGTGGAAGCAGGGAACCCACATTCTTGTCAGAGCTGCATCTTTACCTACAGTTAGTCTTTCTCCTCGTACAGTGTGGTATCCGGTATAAACCGCTATCTCAGCCTCTGTTTATCTTCCAACTTACATGTTCAATTGATGCAGCCATGCCACAGAATAAAATAACCCTGCAGGAATCTCCAGCTGTTGGACTGGGCAACCAAATGAACACATTAAGATCACCTTTTTTTCCATAATGCTTGTAAGCCTTTCTTTTCTTTATTTCTTCAAAATCAGGTTGTTAACACTATGCAGGAGGCTTTTTCAGTTGTAATGTATTTTGTAAAGCACTTCTGACTATTACTGAAGTTAGTAAGTAATTAACTAAAAAGTTGTTACTACTAAATTAACTACTCCTCATCTTAGAACAATCTTAAACTATCACAAGACTAGGCAACTTCTTGCTGCTCCTATTAATGGACAGCCCGAAAATTTCAGCTTGCTCAGTCCTCAAATTCCAATGCCTTGCAGTTGTGGGGGAGGAAGCGAGCTTGAAAATGTGCTTTCAGCAGACTTTGAAATCTAAACAGAGAAAAAGGACATGAAAACCTAATTAAAATTTAAAAAGAAACATTAGGAGTTTTAAGATGTAGTCAGTACTTGATGAATCTGCTTGTGACCACCACCCTGCAGCACTGCTTCCCTTTGTTCAGGATGTAGCATATGCCTGGTGAAACAACAATGCAGCACAAGGACAGCTGAGGAAGCAGTTCTTACACCACCATCTTGTTCAAGTTAAGCTATCAAAACATAAGCACATTACGGCACATATGTATGTATTTCCTCTGCCAAATCTAAACACTCCTCATCATTCATTCCTCCAGTTCTCGTTCTAACGCATGGTTCATTGAGTCTCCTCCTCTTCAGGAAGGGAATGCCGCAGACAGGCAATACTACAACAGCACTGCTGCAGCCTTACAGGTCAGCCTAGTGCCTTCCCTCACATGCACCTGAAATGTTCTCAATTTCCAATACTTTTTTTGATTTTAAGTTTATTAAGAAACAGAAGCCCTCAAAAATATTGTTTAAATGAAATACACTGTGTTATCCAAGCAAAGTAGCTCTGAATTAGAACTACATTTCTAACTCTCCAACAACAGACTTGGTTTTAAAGTGGGAAGTTTAACAGCACCTTAATTGGAAAAGATTCTTGCTAACCTGTCCTGCTCCACACCAAACCAAAGCACTTAGTCCTGTTCCTGAACGCCTGCACAGACCATGATGCCAAAAACCCCTACGGTTTTACTGTGCCAAAATGTCACTGGGGACTTCCCCAATCACACCACACATATATTTAACTGTTGACAAATTTGTACTTCTTGCACTAGAAGAAAAGACATTTTCAGGCTCTTTCTGCCCTACTCTTTCAACAACATGGGGATAAGCAGTAGAGGAAATGCTCACTGACTGCAAAAACTGCAACCTCCTTCCTCTCCAGGAGCACACCAAACCATCCATTTCACTTCCACAGTACCGGGTAACTGAAAAAAAAAGACAGTCTTTGTCCAAACACAGCTGCTTAAACAAGATTGTCAGTGTTTCCCCTATCATTTCCCCTTCATCCAACTATTGCAGCTGACTTGAAAAGAAACTGCAAGATAACTTCTTCTCCAAGTACCCAACAGCAAATAACGATGTCCAGAAGACTTGGTATCACAGAAGTAGCAATGTTTAATAGATTTTGCTCTTTATCAGCTCCAATAGAAATGCAACCTCTGCTGTCACGAACCCACTGGGGAGAGGCAACAGCTAGAGCTGTATCCAACTTTGATTTCTTGTGCACGTGCACACAATTCAAGACAGGCTGCAAAAGATTAGTTTTAGGGCCTAAATGCTTGTCTCCCCCCCATTATTCATCCTGCCAATAGTGAAACATATTCTGTATCACAGGAAACAGCAGTACATTTATACTCTGTGAAAAATCCAGGATTCTTTTATTCCATTTTTGTCTTTCAAGACTAGATGCCAGTATCTTGCTCATCAAGAGTAACTGCTCACTGGGTTACACAAAAAGAAAAAGCAACTTAATCAGTATTTTGCATTGACCATCATTATTTCAGTTTGCTTCCACGCAAAGTTTTCAAAGTCTCTGCATCACTTTCCCTCTTGTGTGACTGCAGACCTATTTATAATCTCAGAAACTCTTCCCACGTAGGCATAGCCTTCAGCTGTAAGTTAACGATAGAAAATTGAAGTCCTTGTTAAATCTATTGTACTTCCAGCCCCCTATTGTACTTCCATGCAATCCTGTTTACCTAGACAGCACATCTGGTGGAAGAGGAAGGTTAGCTCCCTTCCCAAAGGCTGCAGGCAGCTGCAGGAACAAGCAGTTTCTCCCTGTACCTTGGACATAATACACAACACAGCACCTACATCCCTCCAAAACTTACCTTCAGCCTCACACTCTGACCTCATTACCATTATCACCTTCAAATGCAAGAGACCAGACACAGTGAGTTATTCTGGCCACACCCTTCAAACATTTCAGACAGGATCTGAGAAAGCATGAGATTGCAGCCTTCCAAGAACACAGCAAAAACTGCAGAAGGCCAGCAGGTCTCGACTTACAGTCTCATCATCATGACCAGACTCCCTTGTTCTTACTGCACCAGATAAAAAGAAGGTGTATAATCTGTTCACTACTCCTCCCTCTCTCTGCCTGAGGACCCTGGAGCTCCTATATGTGCCCTGCAGTGGGGAGGCAGAAAGAGAAAGAAATAAAAGCAAAAAAAAAAAAAAAAAAAAAGGGCATGTGCACAAGCCCATGGTCAAGTTACTATAAGCTTTTTAAAGCTTACTGAAACAGTTCCCGATTTGGCTGCAAAAACCAGTTGTGATCCTGTTCTCTGAGGTACCACGAGCAATTACGGGCATTGCTTCACAGAGATAACGCTTTGGGGCGCACCAGTGAAAAATTTAATGTCACTTATACTGACAAGAAATACTCACTCAACGGATGAAAAAGAGAAGTACATGTGCATCCTGCCAGAAAACCCCGATGAGCAAAACACAACTGAGCACAGGCATCAGGGACCACTGAAATGGCCCTCAACAGGAGCAGTATCCAGGGCAACTCTCTGAAGCAGTGTTATTCAGCCCTGCTAAGAGCAAGAACCTGTCACCTCCAGCCTGGGGCTATCACAGGGTTGCTATGCCACCCTAGAGATCCAAGCTAGTGTTTTGGCTGATTACCACAGTGCAATGTGGATCCCTGGCACCAGCTCAAGGTGACAGCATGCTCCATTGCATGGCGCACACACAGAATTAAAACTGCAAGCACAAAAGATAGCTGGATTGATACTTTTCAGATGGTGAATGTTGTTTTTAATAATTTTTACCATTCAAGGCAGAAAACATTATCTAGTGTTCCAAAATGGCTTGGGCCTCATTGCAACAACAAACATACTTGCTGCATCACAGTTAAACACTGCTAAAGTCAGCCCTGGGTAGACTCAAATCCTACTTGTGGCTTTGAGGGGAAGAACAACAATAGCTACTGGATTCTCATGTAACTGGTGCTTTCTAAGTGTATCACATATTTCAAGAAACCTCCCCTATAATTATGATCAAGACTAACAGCAAGTCCACAGTGTCAGCTTCTGGCCTGCTTTTGTGCACTGAGACGAGGACCAGAACAAAAGGTTTGATTTATGCAAAGCTGCACACAAGTTGGGATAAATACTTCCATATGCTTTCCCTGGTCTGCCCCTCCACACACTTGACTTCTTTTCCCCCTTCCTTCCTCCTGTGCACTTGGAACTCAGATCAGCAGTTACTGTCATGTCCATCAGCCAGAGAAGTGCAGGGCAGTACATGAACAAACACTTGAGTTTGGTCAAAAGCTCACATGTGCACGCAAAGTCACAAGCAGGTATGAGTTTGGCACAGACAGCTCTGCCTCCTCAACTCCAAAAGCTTAACCAAACCCAACACAACAAATCCAGCCCTAACTACACCTTGAAAAAACTATTCTAGAAACCCCCACAAATGCAAAACCCAGTGACACAACCTCAGCCAATAAATTTTTCCAGCCCTCCTGTACTCTGCCAGATTAACCATTAAAGCTTTAGCCAGCCTAAGCTAGGCTGCTATTTATATACGTATTACACATCACCGGTGTCAGTACATGAGAGAACAAAGAAACAGAATGGGCACTATAAATCCGTGCAGCTCCTCCTGTACGCTGTGGCGACAACACTGTTCCTTCTCAGTCTGTTTCCCCCTCTACCTTCAGCTCTTCTTCCAGACAGACTGGAACATAAACAAGCCACGCAACATGTTCAGATGGTCAGAGTTCAGGTACTTTTCTTCTTGTACTTTGACTTGAACAACTGAAAAGGTTTCTGTTAATTTGAGCTGCTCTTCCTGCAAGAATTTGAATTGTTGTGCCTCTTCACCTCCCTTCAAAACAATAAGGACCACAGATATACTACACAATCCTTGAGGAAACAGAAAATTATTAATAAATATATGCATCCCAGGACAACATCGGTTACTCATTCACACCCACTGTTCTCTGTGCATGACTGCCCGCAGAGTCAGAGGCTTGAGGTCAAACAAGCAATCTTTCCTAGGCTTCCCACAGAGAAAAGATGGGAAAAAGTGGAAGGAGAAGTGACTGGAAATAGGCAAATTAGTCAGGTTTCAGAACAGTTCAGTTACAAACCATACCCAGTTCAGGTTCTTTCCTCCAGGAACTATGATCAATAAAGGTCCAACCAGAGAATTGCATCTGTATTTGCTGTATGTGCACATTCATTAAAGCATTACGTTTACCTCAAAACAAGACACATTTTGTCTTCTAACAATGCCTAGGACATCTAAAACATCCAGCTCTGGCTGATTTGCAGTTAATGATTTAACCTCAGCTCTCACAAGAGTGGCTGGGAATTACAAAACTAAATCTACCTGTCAGTTTGGGAAAAATAAAGAAGAATCTCAGTACTAGGCTAAAATAAATCACAGGGAGGGGTGAAAAGGCAACCCCCCCCAAAACTTAAACAAAACAATAAACCCCCTCCAAAACCTATTTGTAAGGAAAATTAGCGCTCTCAAAGGCAGAGAGAATAATGTTGTGTGGAGCTTTTTTGGTTGCCTTTTTTTTGTCTAAGAATAACTGTGAGGGCTTTTACTAGCTTCACTACCAGCACCTGGAGAATGAAATGCTCCCCACTGACAGCAAATCCCAAGTACATCAGGCTTAGCCACAACAGTATAAATCCTGACCTGTACTGGTGTCAGAATCTCTCCCTAAATAGACATGGGTGCTTTTTTGTATGACTAGTTTTCAGAGAAGCATTTGCAATCCCCAGTCATGAGAAATTTCACATACACACAGACTGCCACCATCTGATAGCACAGCTTTTTTTACCATAATTTTTATGCCCATATTTTAAAAAGCAAGAGGTTGTGTTATTCAAGTTTGTGTGGATTAAGAGGTCCAGGTGTGAACATACCCCTGGCCAGCAAGCAAAACTGCATAGTTTAATCTTCATTTAAGTAACATGCAAATTATGTCTGTAGTCAGATCCTCAAACATGCCATTTCCTGACTTTAGTTGTGTTGCTCCCTCTGTCTTGCCTCAACTGCTGAAAAACACTCTGACACCACCATCCCCCGCAAAACCCCCAATCCAACAACCAAAAAACCTCCAAGCCTCCAGCTGTCCGTGATGCAATTTACCCCACCAGCAAATTCTGCAAGTCAATCTGCTGCGATGCATCTGTGCCAGACAGAGCTCTGGGATTCTCAGGAATGCAGCAAAACGAGTCAGTGAAAAGCGTAAAGCTAAATTAATTCAGGGAGGGAAAAAATTGGAGATAAGTGGTAGCACTTACCCCACACTACTAGTAAATCTTGAATTTCTCAAGGCAGGGATCCTGCCAGCTCAGGAGAAATCTGCAGGACACCAGTAGTTAGAGCAGCTCCTCTGGTAACTAATGCCTTAGGTTTCCCAGCGCTCGTAAGGAATGCATTCACACTGCCTTTGGATCGTAAGGAGTAACCAGCACACAAACTTCACTGCTAACTACAATAAGAAAACTAATCCCAAACTGACAGTGCCAAACTGGAAAACCTTGAATACTGTAAACATTACGGGCTTACACACAGTTTTGTATACTTAGCACTAAAGCTCAAATACATGATTTATAACAACAACAGCACCCATCAGAAAAGCTCTAATGAGCAGCTTCAAAACTGTGCAAATGCTTTGTGGACATAAAACGTTCTTGAGCTCACACAGAACTGCTGTGCAGGCTGCAACAGAGCTTGTATCTGATGCCCTCAAGGTTTTCAGTGCTTTGTTTCTTAAATGAGAATACAGGAAAAAATACCACATACAAAAACCAAACAGAGCATATCCCTGAGGATTGAGAGCTGTAAGACACACAGCATAGTAGAAAAGTGGAGTCCTGAAGAACATTTAACACAATATGTAAAGTCCCAACATCTTTTCTGAATGGGAAAAGTTACAGCAACTCGTACATGTTTTTCAAACAAGTTTGTAAGGTAGTAAGTTTTCCAAGAGGAACAAAAACAAGTGTTTATCTGACTTCAGCATTTAGAGTATCATTAACTGTGTGTTTCCTTAAACAAAGCTGAAGCCAGATTCATAACAAAAACTCAGAACAAAGGCTAAAATACATAAAACTTGAACTGGAATTCTTCACAGAGTAATCAGTATGTGCTGTAACAGAATTCAGCTCCTTACAGAGAAGTTTGTGCATGTTCATTTATGTAATAAAATTACACTACAAGTCTGTACTGCAAAACAAACGTTTAGTGGGTACTCATCCTACAGGGGAGTTCACAGGCCTGAATTACGTACTTGCCTATGCAAGAGGAAAGATGATTATATATCTGATGGTAATCTTCAACTGGCATCTGCCCGAGAGAAAAGCTGCCTGTATTAGTTAGGTACAGCATTCTGGAAAAGCCTATATGCTTTTCTCAGTGCCACACAGAAACACCCATGTACAACTTTCAACTCAATCCTCACTGAAGTTTAAACACGACCTACTTCCTCCCCAAAACTGAAAATTCATGTTATCACCTTTTTTCCCTGGTATTTTTTTAAACGACACTCATGCCTAAAACTGAGGCGAGTCAAAGGTGTACATGTCACCTCACCCACACGGCCTCATTCAGGGTCTCAGAGCCCTCTTGCTGGGGTTGCCAAAATGTCCAGCTGAGAGCAAGGAGGCACAAGCAGGAAACTGAGGGGAGGCTGCAGACACACAGCCTGGTCCCTGCTGCAGTGACATCCTCACACAGTAACTCTGGCTGTGTATCATCAGCTCCCTCCACCAGTTTGCTTTGCTCCTTCATAAGCCACGTCTGGTTTGTGGCTGGTGAATCAGAGCACCCATTTTTTGCTGTTTATTTCTCAGTTTCAACAGTCCTGAACTGCTACCGCAAAATGAAGAGGAGTTTCTTCAGAACTGCAGTATTTTTAAACAGATTAGCTGTCCTCCTCTGCCTGACCTTTGCTGAGCGTTGGATGTGCTGCTCAGGGCTGCATGGGAGAGGATCTCCTCTGACAACAGGAGGGTAATCAGGAAAACCTGAGACAAGACAGGGCTCACCTCGCCGTCACAGAATCAATTATGTTGGAAAAGACCTCATATCATCTAAGTCCAACCTATGACTGAACATCACCATGTCAACTAAGTGCCACACCCAGTCTTTCCCTAAACACCCCCAGGGACAGCGATTCCACCAGCTCCCCAGGCAGTCTGCTCCAATGTTTGATCACCCTTTGTGTGAAGAAATTCCTCCTGAAGTCCCACACAAACCAGTCCAGCTCTTAACGATGCCAAAGCATTGGTTTGCATGACAGCCACTGCAGGGCAATGGACCTCATGGCACAGATCTGCTCCCCCACAGGCAAACTGGCCCCACTCTGCTGCAGTGACAAAACACCAAGTGTGGTATCTGCTTCAGCAAAAAACTTAAGGTCCTCTAGAGCAAGATACACTGCAAGCTGCACCTGCTGGGCTGGCTGTTGGACATGTTTCCCTTGCTCCCCTGACCACGTCAAATCCAGCTCAGACTTCAGCATCACCGTGTCCTATCAAATTGCTATTCATGCCAGACTACGCAGAACTCCATTAATGCATGAAACACCACACAGTAAAAGGCTTTTTGTTCCGTTCTATCGCATGTGTTCTCAGCATGAAATGAGATTTATACCATCACACCCTGTATGCATGCAGCCATGTCCTTTCTTTCCTTTCTTATAGAACTTTTGAATGCCTTTGGCTAATTTCAGTCAAATTTGAGAGGAGATTAGGAACCTATCGTGTTTGAGACCTCTACAAGTTTTTAAAAAATAAACACCCAGACGGGTAGAATAAAGAAACCCTGTAAGCTTATTTTTCATTAAAGATCAGACAGTACATGCAGGAAGACATCAGGAATCCGGTTTCATTATATCTTGTCACACAGTTGTGCCGCAGAGATCTTTTAAGATCCTCTAGCCGTAGGGAAAAAAAAAGTGCTAAAATTTCGAAAAGTCATGCACAAACATGTAAGTGTCCAAATTTCCTAAAACCATTCCATGACATTCAACATTCTAAATATCCTTTTCAATCAATTAACAGACAGTGTTACCTGACTTCAATCATTTAGCTTCAAAAAAAGTCACTCCCAACACTAGCCAGTATTTATCACAGGAAATACTCTCTGTTAAGACTGAATGAGATGCACATTCTCTTCCACTTTAGAGCTCTTTCTGAAAAACTCTGAACAACATTTTCAATTTAACAACCTTTAACACAAAACCTAAGGTCTGAGGCTAAGCCATCGAAGAACCAATGTCCCAAGTTGAAAAGTGTGCCATTAGCACAAGAGAATGAACAAATAACTATTCCATTCAAATTGTTCCAATGAAAATGAAGTAACACTATTTCCTTAATGTATATTACAGTTAAAGTCAGATAATTCTGAGAAACTGTACAAATGGTACTTACATTCATCAGTATATCTTCCACCATCTGGCTACTCAAAACCCAGTTTACACACCTGGCTTGTGCTCCACAGCACCAGGTGAGCAACAAAGGCACAAGACATGTGCTGCTTCATCAGACCAATGCTCATCCAGCCCAGTTCTGTCTCCAGCAGCAACACTGGGACGTGTTCTATAAGGAGAGCATGTTACACACATTTTGTGTTTTGTGTTTCATTCCCCTTCTCCACACATTCCCCCTGCAGACCCACAATTGTTCAGTACAGGAGCTGAAAGACAGCATTCCTCCTTACTCCTTTTATGGACTTACCAATGTGTGACCAAGGCAGAAAAAGAGGACACAAAACCCACGAACAAACACCAAAGTAGTTCTGCTACATCTGCTACAGCTGCTGAACCATGGGGTGCTTCGCTCCAGACACAGGCCTGAGGCCCTCAGTCTTGGGAACAGAGAATTAAAACTGCCATGGGTGGTTATGAAACTGATGGAGGGCGGGGGGCAGGCAGGTTGAAGGATAGGCTTACACGCACAGCCCTCCAGATTCTCAGCTGAGGCAAGTAACAGTCACCTCCCCCCTTTAAATACCTACTGCAGAACACTTGGGCAAGCAGAGCTAGCTGTAGTCTTCCCTTGTTTTCCACGAAAAAGCCCCAGGCTTCTCCCAGATAATCGAATGAGAAGGCAGTAACTCGTCTACACACATGATCAAGACTAGCTACCACATGCCAGCAAGCCTCGTGCACATTCAGCAACCTGGACAAATCCTAACTTGTGCTTCACCACGTGGATTTAATATTATGGTTTTCATTTAAACTTGTGCAAATGTTGCGTTCAAACAAACCCTACAGCCCATCTCCTCTCTACACCACTAACCTCCTCCTGGTCTCAGTGCCACACAGGGACTCCAGACTACCTGAAGTACTGTAAAGATAGAGGTGAGAATGTCGCCAGGGTGCTTGGATGTGATACTGGCGGAGGACACAGACTGGGAGGTTCCAGAACTTCAAAGAAATGTGAAACACTGATTTTAACTGCTAAATAATGAACAAGGTTTCATACAGCAACGACAGCTCTTGGGCAGCAAACACCCTCCCTCTTCATGGCAGTGAGCAAAACCCACGGGTTTCTTCCCTGCACTGTCCCTTCTCTTATGCCAGGGTGCTTTATATGCTCCTGTCCCTAAACAGATCACTTCTCCCACAGAGGTTACCACGTAGCCAAGAAACTGTCAGCATAACATACCTGCCAGTATCAGCTGCCCAAGGGGGAGCTATATTACCCAGCAAATCCATGGTGGAAATAAAGAAAAAAGACAGAGGCAAACCCACAACTTCAGCTCCTCTCTTACCCTGGGAAAGCAACTTCTCCACCTCACCCATGGTATCATTTCTATTTTCTACATACACATTTTGTACTGACTATTAACTGGCCATCACACAGGAGTATATCCTCTGCTAAGGCTCTGGGTAAGATGATGACACGCCCCTCACACCGCCTCATTTCACTGCTGGCCATAGGATCCTGAAAGAGCAGGAAAAGCAAGCAGTGTCCAGATACTGCTGCACTGCAAGTGTCAGCCTGCGGATCCAGCCTAACAAAGAACTTTTCTGACCTCTGTGGCAGCTGATCCTTATTTCAGTGTTCATATGGGCTAGAAACGGTTCTTTTAAAAATGAGTTGAAGAGTTTGTGGAAAGCTAAGACTCCTAGCCACACACCTCACAAATAAAGTTTCCTACTGGCTAGTGGCCCAAAAGCAAGCAGTATTTCTGCCAAGGGAATGGGAACTTGCTCTCTAAATCAACAGATGTTAAGAGATTCAGTGATTAAGACTGACCTCCATTTCATTCCTGTCTGCTTTTAAAACCACTTCCTTTACTACTCCATTCCTGCCCTCCTAACAGGATGGAGGATCAGCTTTGTGGCTCCTCAAGTTTTCCAGCCTTCTGCTCTCATCCAGGGCAAGTGGGGGATATTCAAGTTTTTGCCTTGCTTCTCCTGGATCCCCACTTACACTGGAATGCAAAGAACAGCTCTAGCACACCATACTCCAGCTCTACTGCTGCCAGGGCTGGGAGCAGAGAACACAGAACAGCTACACACAAACTTTGGGTATTATCAGGGGGACGTTTACATCTGCTCACTCTGTGGCAGAGCTGTAAACGGTCTTCCTCTTGAGACACCAAGCCTTCACTTTCACCTTCAAGACCAAAGGATGACCAACAGGGAGCACTGAAGAGACAATCCATCTGAACAAAATGAACCTTAGAAGAATATGGTATTTTAAGGTGATAAGTAGATAATACAGCAAAAAGCACTGCTCCAAAGTATTTTATCACACTCTGCTCCTGCATTTGCTCAACCCATTTTTCAAAAGGTATTGGTACTGCCTGAGAGTCACGTGTTCCCTCCTTCTGCCTCACAGCCCACACTAATACTGCCCATCAAACTTGCTGCACAGAGAGCAGCTACTGATACCAGTGGTTATTACACTGAACTGCAAAGTACAAGCACATTCATTTCCACACACTATCGAAAGGTGACTTATAAAGGAAACAACAATCTGCACATCGTATCTTCTTCTGGAATACACATCAAGAAAAGCAGAGGTTTTGGCCTCTTCTGTAGTAGAATAAAAGATTTAACACTTGTTCAATCAA
This sequence comes from Pitta sordida, assembly GCA_013390025.1. Classification (NCBI taxonomy): domain Eukaryota; kingdom Metazoa; phylum Chordata; class Aves; order Passeriformes; family Pittidae; genus Pitta; species Pitta sordida. Next base: position 91,079 of record WEKX01020319.1, read on the forward strand.
CAAATAATACATAAAAGTAGCATTATTTTCATTTCCCTTGAAGACTACGAATAGGTACGGAAGTAATCATATGTCGCATAGCAAAAATAGAAGAAACTGGATTAATTTGGAAGTTTTTATTCTGCTCCTGGTATTTTGAGTAATTAAATGGTAGAAAATAGACACTCGGGAAAAAAAATCCTGTACATTCAGTTACACTATAAATTAGTTTCCCAATTACTATTTACTAGCTTCTCTCTAACGCTAGAGAAACTAATGAACAAATTATTCAAATGAATGACAAATTAGATGTCCTAAGCCTGATAAATTAAACTCCTCTTCAACACACAGTGCAAGGTGCAACTGACCTAGCTAAAACAGTGCAAACATCTGTAAGGAAAGATGTCTGCATAAAGAGGTACATATTTCAATTCATCTTGAGCCTGTTCCTAAAATGCATTTAACTCGGGAGCCACAGCAGAATGTCTCACATCATACACACAGTAAAAACCACCTTTCGTGCTTGCAAGTAAAATAACCTTAATGTTAATATACAAAGACAAACCAAAATCCTGTGCTACAGCTCAGGCTATACTGTGGAAAGAAAAAAATGAGAGCCTTTCCTCAGAAAGTCAGTGGTGTAGACTGCCCCACAGAAATCCATGGTGGTCTCCCATGGTGGTCTTCAAATGATCCGTTTGATTGCAGCCTCTTCCAGGACAAAATATCTCATCCAAAACCCAGGAGCATACAAAGCAACAGGCAGACAGAAAACCACACACCAGCCAAAGTGGGTTTAAGAGAACTTTGCCAAACCTGCCATGGAAGGATGGATCAAACCTCTATTTACCAAAAGGCACTAATCATAGTGTGCCCAGAAACTACCAAAGAAAACAAGCCCGAGATAAAATTATTAATGGTACAAATAAGCTAACGTAAGAATGATCCAAACCCCATCACACTAGGAAGAACACAACCAGTGCAAATCCTCTAACACTGTCTCTGCTGGTAAGCTACCCAGAGTCTGAGGAGATGGTGAAGGAGAAGCACCTCAAGCACTTGCTGCCGTCTATGAGACCTGTCACCACAACAGCTGCTCTACCCGCCGCTCAGTGAGGTAACTCTCCTCCCCAAATGCTAAGGCCATTATTTAGCAGCACACACAGAACATGTCAACACAACATCATGGCAATCACCTTGTCTACCGTAAACATAACTTAGGACTTGTGATCTCTCTGCCTGCTTTCCGGTTTTAATGTCCAGACCGTGCACTCTTCAGCTGCTCCCATGGACACTTCCCAACTTCCCACAGAGTTTTCCTCCTAGTTTTGAACAGGAGGGCATTTGGACAGTGGGAGACTCATGAGTCTCAGGGGATGATTCATACCACCCAGAACCAAGAGAGATTTTCTAGAGCCAAGATGACACCTAGGGAGCCCATGAGACTTACCTACATTTAATAAAAAGTCATAACCTTAAAAAGTAACTTAGTGGACAGCTTGAATTCAGCGCAGACATGTGCTGAGGAAGCAGGTCCTGCATCAGATTGGGGAAAAAAGACCCATAGATTTACTTCATGTAAACAGGAAAAAAAAGATACAGCTGGTTCAATATGGACAGAAAGTTATTTTAGTTTCAGAAATACCCTTTCTGAGACCTAATTAGGTAAGAGCACTGCCCTCCGATGGGCATACACACTGCTCAATACACACTTCCTTTAATTTGCTTTGAATTTAGTTTTTTTGAGTTTAGGAGTGATCAGTGTATTACCAAAGCTGACAGTAGCATATACCATCTCTTACAGTATATACGACAAGAGATGGTATATACTTGTATGTGCAATATTTTTACACACTTCAGCTACAATAGAATTACCGGGTTAAATCAAGTAATCACAAAGTTCATCCTTCTCTTAACAGTTCTGTAACCAAACTGTCTGCAAAAATAGCTCAGCATAACACGGGTGAAGAAGAGAGAGATAAAAGCAGAAGAAACCTGAACAGCAAGTTTCAGTTGGGTAACAAGACCACAGCAGCCACAAATCCCAAAAGGTCAGCCATTCATCTCCCTGGAAATTTCAGTTTGAGAAAGGACAGCAGAACCGATCTCACAGCTCGTTATAACTAAAATAGAAACACGACCTGACTGCAAAAAAATAATCCAAATACGTTTTTAAAAAAATATATATATAAAATTTAGAGGGCTTGTTTCGCCCCTGAAGTAGGAGTAATAGATTTGCAGAGTCTGCCCACAGAGCCATTGTTCCTTCCCCGAGGCCTTCGGCATTTCCACGGGGCATTTCCCTTTCGGTACCCTCGCTATGACCAATGCGAACCTGCCTGAGCGGCAGCCATGGCAACACGGTGGGATTACCCGAGCCAAGCAGCTTAACAGAGCCTACGAATTTCCCCTCAAATTTTACTTACGGACCGCTGCCAGGAAGCTCCCCCTCCTCGGGGCTGCCCTGTCCGCATGAGCCCGCTCTCCGCCAGCCCTGCCCTGCCCTGCCCTGCCCACCCCGGGAGCACCGGGCCCGGCCACCCCCTATTCTGCCGCCCCCTTCCCAGCCCTCCCCGGGCCCCCCCCGCCCCCGCCACTCACCGCCCGCCCCGGCCTGTGAGCGGGGCTGCTCCGGCACAGGAGAGCGGCTCCCCCGGCCCGCGCCCCGCAGGAGCAGCCACGGAAACGCGGGCGGCCCCTTCCCTCTCTTACGNGCTTCGGCTTCTGTCGGGCTCATCCCTGCCGGGAACCGGCTCCCTGCCATGCCGCGGTGTTAACATTTTTTAACCAGAAAGTTCCCAAGAATCTCTGGGATGTCTCATCTCACCAGCTCTCCAGCCGATTATAATTGTATTCTCCCCAAAGGAGCCTTGTAGAGTCCGGTTCTATCTCCCTGGAAATTCAATTTAATTCCTTGAATGCTTTCACCGAGGAACACCTGATGCATCAGAATAGCCAGCCCTGCCCTTGAATACGCGGTCATTTACACTGAATAGCAAAGTTGTCGGCAGCTCCAGCCACCAGCATTCACCTGGCAGAGCTTTTACAATCAGAAGCATGTCTATACGTACACTCCACATGAGGCTGAAGCTTTCCCGTCTGAAGTGACGCAAGTGCCTGGTGAGAAGTTCATGGAACGGCTAAGGGTGGAAAAGACCCCCGAGATCCATCCCGTCCCACCATCGAACGTCACAGTGTCCTGCCAACTCGGGAACAAGCACTTCCAGCGCACCCAGTCTTGTCTTACAGGTTTAGACCTCCACAAACCCCTCCTATCCTGTGCAACGGAGTTACACAAAGCAGGGCTGCTCACTTACCGATGGTCAAGAGCGTGTGTTTTATCTTTCAATGATCCCAGAGAAGAGGGCAGAACTCGTCGCTTCTCTTAGGGCCGCCCAGGATGCTGCTGCAGGCTCTGGCAGCTCCAGCCCGGATCCCACATGGTGCTGCTTACGACAGGGCTGAAGATGAGGACTTGTTCAGCTGAGCCCCATCTGCAAACGGAAACGGAGGGGAAGCACGTTGTTTGTTCACAGAGAAATACTACTTGGCCCGAGCCTGCTGAAATGCCGCCTCCTTTTATACCCAAGCCTTCCAGGAGGTGGAGAGACTCGCTCGAAGAAAGTAAAGCTCTGCTATTTTTTCCCCTCAGTAGCGAGTATATTTTCTCGGGCCGACTTCCAGATGGAACCACAGACTCTCTCCCTCCCTTCCTCGGCTGCCAGCTCGCCGTAGACAGAAGCCTTCCCACGCCGACAGCCCGGCAAGGGGGTGGGGGACTGCAAACCACCTCCCTGCCCGCCGACTCCTCCTCAGCCTCCAGGAATGACCATCTAATTAACAAACTGATTGCCACTGGGCGTGTGTCGAGGTGGGGGGTGGTGGGGATGTGAGCCAAGCAAGCTGAAAGCCACTGTACTTAGATCAGGGGCAGGATTCTCCTTTCCCAAAGTACCTTCAACCCATGCCATCAAGCCCCAGGGAAAACCTTCAGGGGAAGAAAAACTACGCCCTTGAAGAGCTGTTTCCAGCAGCAAATGAAGCCCCACAGTGTATGACCAACGCAGGGAGGAGTCAGGGGGCTCCTGGAAAACCCTCCACGCCTCACCACTTAACCGCGTAGGGCTGGGCCTTGCCACTTGAAGCTAATAAATGCGTAACTCTGACGGTGATAAAGAGGAAAAAATCAGTCTGTTTGGAATTCTGTGCTGCATCAATGCTGTGTTTTGCCCAGAGGAGTATATTATGCTGGGAAAAAATATCTGAGGGCTTGTTAATACGTAATTTAATTATTCTCTCCTTTTGCAATCGTTATGAGCCTGACCGCTTCTAATCCACAAACGATCTATTTGATCCTTCAGTGATCTTATAGCATGTTTTTAGCATTGTATCAGAACAAGACGCTTCCTTTAATGGAAGAGCAGCTCCTGTTTTTTGATGGCTATCACAGATGGAGTCTGTTCTCATCAGCAACTTTCTACAGCCAATGTGTACATGTAATAAGAGACTGAAAGCCAAAAAATCTCATCTCTCCAGTCCTTACCCTTCAATTCACCTAAGTATTTCACAAAAACATTTTTTTAAGAAGTCATTAAGGTTGTACAACAAAGGAGTCAAAGTCACACATTACCAGAAGACTGATTATGTGACTGTGTCAGTTGTCATGCTGATACGTTTCCGGATAGTCTTAAAATACATAATCCAGTATTATTTTGTACTGACCTTGCCTTATTTTGCCTTTGTTTAGTAACAGGATGAACATACTCTCAGGATGTGCCAGATTTTCGCAGAACAAGCTGTTGGGACAATTCACTGCAGACAAGTGTCGGAAACCTTGCGGACATGGATGCTGTTCCTGCCTCTGTTCCAGACAGGATGTGTATGCTGTAGCAGCATCTCTTGTGCATGACTTCATGGGCATGAGCTAATACCTGGGCATTGATAACAGACCACCATGGGCCTTTGAGCAGGCTGATAGGCACAGGGGTGAAGAACATGAACAATTGCTGCCTAAGGTCTGTAGGAGGTAAGAATGCTTTCAGCTTTATTCCCTTTCATTACAGAATCACAGAATTAACTAGGTTCAAAAAGCCTTTGAGATCATCAAGTCCAACGTGTTACCTAACACCATCTCTTCAACTAAACCATGGCACTAAGTGCCACGTCCAGTCTCTTTTTGAACACTTCCAGGGACAGTGACTCCACCACCTCCCTGGGCAGCCCATTCCAATGACCAAAAGGCGTTAAAGGCAGTGTGTGTAAGAAATACAAAGACTTGCATCTAACATAAGTGAATACATCCTCATCTGGCATAAACTGCACCACAATGATCAAGTAATGTAATAATTTAATTTGCAATGTAATTTCACTTCAGTTTCTTCTGGCAACTGTAGCTGTCCCACACCAGCAACAGAATGAAAACTATTTGTTGCTATCTAAATATGTTGAACCAAATGCAAGGATTGAAACGTCAATTTGTGCAATTTATATAGTGCAAACAAAGTTCAGGTCCTAGGTGTTTTCCAAATAATCTGTACAAGCAAGAAGTTAATAACAAATCTGCAACACCAATGAATTTTGGGGGCACAAAGCGTAAGGCAAATATAAGGGATTACTGAGATGTAGTCTATTGCACACAAATGGTTTGACAACAATAAGAACCTTTCAAAATGCTTTGGAAATGGTTGACTAGAAGGAAGTTGAATACTCCTGCAAGTGAAAACAATGCATGCGACCAAAAAGTCAAGAGATTTGTTCTTTCAGTTCAAAATCAACTCTCCTGGGACACAAACCTCTCCCCAAACCAAACATTAAAGCCACAGGAACCTTTAAATGTAAAGCAGTAACTGAAATAAATGTAAATAAAATGTAGTCGTATTTTAGTTCCAGGAGAAACCACGTACCTCCTGAGTCACTACTAAATTAAGAAAATGTTGCAGTCACTACCCCAGCTTGCAAAACCAGAGAAAAATAAAAATAAAAATGACAAGAAAGTACAGGAAAAACTGTTGAACATAGGACAAGCAAAATTGTGCAGAACAAGGAATAAAGAGAATGGAAAGTTGCAGCATCATAGAAGTGGTTTCTTCCCCAGCAATCCAATAAGTAAGGTGACTAATCAAGCTCTGTGTAGTCAATGCACCACCAAGTCTATCATATACCTCTGGTCTTAGAACTAAAATGCATCAGAACTATCACCCTTCATTAATTACTTTGGGAGATGAATGCATTTATAGAGATACAGACTGTCACAACATCCCTTCTCCACTTATCTTCTAGCTTTACTACCTACTATCCATGTCTGATCCTAATCTTTATGTCACACCAGGACAACTGCCCTGAGTCCCACACATGCCCAAATCTCTGTTATTGAGCTCAGAAACCTGTCTCAACGCAACTCTGTATTGCGGAGCTTCTCTCAGCCCCCTTGCCTCAGGTGCTTGGGGACTGCCCTGAAATGCACTTACTGATCCAGTTGTAGTCAGCAGCAGTCCTTACATAGCTTTAGTCACCAATCTGTGGTTGCATGATAGTTCTGCCAGGAGGCAACTTGCTAAAGACTATCCCAGGAGCTTTTAAAAATCTGGTGAATGGCTATAACACATCTCATCAGAACCCACAGTGTTTGTCATGAGCTTACAACATGCAACTCCCACCTAGTTTGAGGTCACTTTTTCAAAACCAGGTCAACCAAAGAACTACATTAGGCTGTGACTGCTTTCACAGGCCCTAGGGACTGCCTTTTCTGGGAATTGCAGAGTGCTTTCTCCTGCCCCAGTCTTTGCAGGGCTCCTCTAGTCCATCTGGGAGACAGAACACAAGCAAACAAAACATATGACAGCGAAAAATGTTGTAGAGGTAACCCAAGTAGGCTGAAACAGCCTCCCTGCCAGCAAGTCCAATGCAATCTGAAGTGGTGGGCACATTAGGAAGTGCTATTTGCCAACCAAAGTGAAGCTCTCAGGGCGTATATCTATACATAAGAGCATCAGCAAATGCATAAAGAAATACATCTAATAGGCACTAAGCATTCTTTTGCTTCATTAGGCATAGGCAGAAGAAATGGGTCAAAACACACGCACTTGAAGAGCTTTGCAAGTAAAACTGCAGGAAAGAAAAGGAGAAAGGATTTGAAAAAAATATAGAAAATGTGTCCTCAAGAGCCAGTCAAGATCAACATTAAACCTCAGATTTTTCCCCATCAATTGTTGCTACATTCTGTTTAACTGCACTGTCATATGGAACTCAAATTCTCTGCTTGCTCCCTCATCCTCCCAATGGATGACAGTACACTGGTGTGCGATTCCACTTCTATGTGCATTCAAGAGTAACCTAAACTGGAGCTTCACAGCACTGAAAGCAGCCCTTCCCTCAGGCAAAGCAGGCCAGAGCTGATGCTTCCTCCTCTGACAGGACACAAACCTCTCAAGGTCCAGTTCTCTTACCCATCTGCCTGGGACATGGCAGTCTCCTGCCTTTGGCTCACGTGCATGCAGTGGACTGCTGTTCCCAGAGGATGTTGGCTGTGGCATCTGGCACAAGGGAAGACTGTGAGGTGGTGACAGGGTGCCCAGGAAGGAGTGCCCAGCTGGGGACTGGCAGGGTGGTAGGAGACGCTTATTTGCAGTTTACTGCTGTGTCAGAACCCTGGTGCCAAATGCAGCTGACTCTGAGAGAGAGAGAGAAAGAGAGAGAGAGAGAAAGTCCTTGATCCTGTGGCTCTGGCTCCCTACCCCCTTGGCCTTGTGTGCTCAGTCAACTGATATAACCTCCATCTGGAAGATGAAATACCTGTCCTTTTATGATAGTTCTGTCATTCCTACAGTACTATGCTTGGACCCATTCCCCTTGCCTCCTTTCCAAGGAGAGGCCAGCATGTAAGATGCCTTTGCCATTTAAAGCACAGCTTAATGCTTTGTTTCTTTCTCCATGCATTTTATGAGAAAGACCTCTGTGTTTTTCCTGACAGCCCATGACTCTGGCCAGCAGACCTGCCACGTTTTGTCATGTGTCCTGCTGGCTTCACCTGTACAGCTGAGTCATTATGACAAGGACTAAGGCAGCTACTGCAGCTCACAGATATATAACCATTCCACTTCATATTTTTGGCCCAATTCTTTGGGCAGTGTTAACTGTCCTTTATTGGTTTGCAGCCCAAAGATCTGGGAACAGGTGCACTGTTTTTTTGCCAGATACTCTTCAGTTTGGGTCTTTACTTGAAAATACAATGTAGCAAGTCAGTACACAAAATAGGGTGTAAAAGTTATAAAAATAACAAGGATTTAGATTCCAGGAAGAAGGAGGGTGAGAAGGCTTGGTGAGCCACTGAAGGTCAGAAATATTATAACAAGCTGCTGTCATATGTGAACAGCAGGCTAATTTCAATGAGACCCAGACATGGGCTGGAAGAAGAGTGCTTTGCATATTTCTTACATTTAAGAGTTCAAGTTGCACCCAGTGTCTTGCATGTAGGCAAAACGTGGGAAAATTTTAAATGCATTTCTTCCCATGACTGACTTATCCCCTTACAAGTTCTGCCAGGTAATGCTCATTGCTAATGAGCAAATGGTCACTTGTAACATGTCGGAAGAAGCAGTAGGTACCACATGGTGGCACAGGAGAAGGAATCCTCTCTACATGGCATTCCAGGCTGACCAGAACAGCCCTATGGCAGAAAAGGCTGTCTTGGTCTCTGTAATTCAGGAGAACAATAGCTCATGGATCAGACGTTTTACTGCTCTCTCCTATTCCAAATGGAAGCCAGACCTGACCCATGCATATCTGAGCCATTTGCAAACTTAGGACAATACCCCTTCTATTTCAATGTTTAGCCATTTCATCCATACAGGTGGAAAACATAAAGTGATCTTTGCAATTTCTTAGAAGCCATCTGTCACTTAACTCACTGTCATTTAATTCAGCATAAAATTCCCAAGACAGCAGCTCACAGCCTTTGCATTTTGGGGAGTGGTTGTTTTTGATTTGGACACCTTACTGAAACTTGGCCTTTTTTGTCTGCTGCTAAAATGCGATGGTGCAAGAAGAAGTCTGTCACTTAAACGTTATTATAGAAACACTACTGGGAATTGTGCCATGGTCAGCTTTAATTTTCCAGACACTATTTGGGAAACATGCTCCTAACAATAAACTTGAGCCCAGCTAGCCATGTGTGTGATAGCTGCCAGATTTCTTCTCAGTAGTCACTGAGACAAAAAGAGACAACAGACAAAAAGAGACAACCCCAAATTAGTAAGTAATGAAGACACTAAAAAAGAACTGGTGATGGAAGACTCTGTAGGCTCAGTACTCAGCTACTGTTTCCATTTCCACGGACAGAATAACAAACAGGAGCAAGTTGGTAATACGTAATATATTTCAGCTTCAAAAGGGCAAACTATCAAATTAAGGAAACTCACTAGTAAATTTACCTGGACTGAAGAGCTGAAAGACTTGAATGTGGAGGGAGATGGGAATATATCTAGAGGAAAGATATAAAAACTATCACAATGTATCACTTTTTTCTTTCCCAGCAAGAAAAAAAAAATCTTACTAGGAAGCACTTTAGGCTGGAATAAGTGGGAGGGAAAAAACCCACTGTAGAGAGGTTCTTAGGAATCAGAAACAGCAAATAATCCCGCTCAAGAAAGATAGCTGTTGTGTAGATGCACAGGATTTAGGCCAGTTTTGTCAAAAGTCAAATGAGTTAGGACATACAAAATATGAGAGAAAATAAATAGTCAATAAAACAAATCTTCAACCATTCACAGAAAAGGAAAACACGCCTTAGATAGTATTTCTCTAGTAGAGAACTTGCACTAATGCAAGTGTCCAAAACACTCTCTTGTACTTCCCCCACAACACAGTGTATGATTTTTGCCCTCACACTCAGGAGAAAAAGAGTTCTGGAGAAGATGCAGAGAAGGATTACAGGGAGAATGGAGTGTCTGTCTTGTGGGAGCAGCTAAACAATGCTGGGAGGAGAACAAAGGAATATAAACTGTCTGCGAATTTAACAAATTCCTTGCCATAGCAAAAACCTGCAGACTTGTTGATACCCTTGCTCTGCTTTCTGCCCCTCTGTGGCACGTTTTTCTTTGGCTCTTTGGCCTTTTCCTATGAGCGTCGTGGTAAAGCTTTGGAAAGGGCCCTTGGCACAACATAAATTGGTGGAGCCATGAGGGGAATGTTTCATGGACATTTTTGAACAAGAAACTCACAATGCAAAGTTGAATGGCTGTGCCTCATAGAGTGGGGTTCTTCCCACATAACTGGCATCATTTGGAGCCCTGTGGCATTTCACCTCTCTCCTTCTCCCCTTGAAAGCATGAAAGGTTGCCAAATTTGTGTCCAGAGAGACAGAGTTACTATGTTTCATAGGTGAGAAAGGAGCAAATATTCAAAGAGGTTTTTGTATATCTCTCATGGTTTCAGAAGAGAGGCTGTAGTAAAACTGCAGAACCAGCCTGGCTCCAAGTCCTGTTTGAGGCTCTTGAGTTGCAGAATACCTACAAATACACACACACAAAAAGGAGATTTTTGAGACTGGACAGTTGTTGGTAGTAACCCATCTAAGAAAAGGCTGCAAACTCGTATCTTCTCTTACAGAAATATGACCAGAATTAACTAGCTTTCAGTTCTACTACTCTCTCCGTGGCACAGCTGATGCTCGCATCATTACTTGTGCTTTTGAGCTGATTGTTGAACTTGGTATGACCATGGAGAAGTATGTTATCTCTAGCAGGCACAGGTGAAGCCCAGCTGTCACTGCAACAGAAGCAATGAAAGCCAGATGTTGCCCATGAGTTATTCTTACATATATCTAGATTTCGTGTCGCTGAAATAACTTTTATTTAAATCAAGACCAGAATTCACCTCATTGTCTATTTTAACAGTGTGGGTTTTTTTCTCAGACTCTTTGTGAGTTTTTAAAACTTTATTTCTTTTCTTCTTTTCTACTTTAGTAATTGGGAAGTTCAGTTTTTCAAACAACGTTTTTACTTTCTTGTGAATGTAGCTGAACCGGGACAGATTCTTGCCCTGGAGGCATATAGGAAGCAGGAAAAGCTAATTACAGAATTAAATTACCTGTGACAAACAGCCTCACTTTCCCGTTTATCCAGTTGTCCCATGAGCTAGAGCAACTTGGGTAACATAATATTTAGAATGGTCAGAAGTGTCTGCTTAAATCAACTCTCATGAGTTATTTCAAAATAATTCTATTTAGATAAATAGCTCTGTTAAGGGTTTAACATTTTTGTGCTTGGTAGGAGCTGCCAGGAAGTAGCCTTTTAACCCCACAGCAAACAGAGACAATCTTGGTGGAGTGTTGCCAGTAAGTTTTGCTTAAACATGTACTTAGAGATGAACTGATAAAGCAGAGAATGCTGTATAAAGTGAACATCTACCTTTAGGTGACAGAAAGGTAGATCCAAAAGCAACAGTAGAGTCCACATCCTGCAGGTGGACCTGTTCTTGTAACACCTTTCATGTTGAAGTGTCATGACCATGTGGAACAAACCTGACAATTACCCCAGTACTATCGTGCCACTGTCGTTGACAATCAATCACAATCAATGATTTACAGTGGAGAACAACAGAGAGATAATGATAGAGAAATTTGAGAGCAGAATCTGAAACACTGATGCTGCAAGTCAGAAGGTCCACTTTACTGGAAACAAGAATCCTGTGACCATTCCAGAATAGTCCGGTAGCACAGGATGTAACAGAGGCAGTAGTTTCATCTTTTGACAGAAGCAGAATTGGTCTTTGTGGAAATCATTCTAAGGATTAAAGACATAATTTCAGAAAGAGGACTCATAAGACTGCACCTTTTCAAGACAGAGCTTCTTTACCTTTAGTCTTTCCAGTGTTTCCAGTTTTCTATTCCAACAGACCATTCTTCCAAAAGGAATTCATCCACTGCTGTGTCTGCTTGTGAAAAGACAGTGTTTCAGCCTGCATGGTAGGTAACACAGCCTGCTTTCGAACAGGTTTTCCTGCATCTGAAATGCCTGCAAAGTCGGTGATTACTAAAACCCTCATACCAACTTATCTATTATTTATTAATAGAGCTTAATTGATATTTTTAGATTCCTCCCTTAAAATTTATCAAAAGGTCTGTCAGTGTTAAGAAGTTTCTGAAAAATGAATGCAACTGAGTGCTGTGATGTGCCACTCTAAGTGGAAACTTTTTGCTTTCTACAAACAAAAAAAGTTATTTGTTTGCCCTCTTCAAAACACATGCTGAGTCGTGTCTTGACCAAGATACCAAACTGCTGCCACACAAATCATGACATACATGTTGATTTTTCAGGTCTTTCAGATCAGCAGACCAATACAGAGGAAGAAGACAAGGCTATATGATGGGGAAGGAAAAGAGTGGCTTAAAAAATACCCTAAATTGGTGAAACCGGTGATTTTTTGACACTGCAGAGTTTTAGTTAACTTTTCCAACAAACATTACATGTTTTTTGACAATAACTTCTAACGAGGTCCAAAGCGTCTAAAAAACGAGAGTTGGATCCAGCACTGCAGTTCAGTTCAGACACATCACAGTCCAGATCAGTTTTCAGTTGCTGGGATCAGTGTCCTGTGAACAACTGTCAGATGACTCTGAAAGCATTTCAGAGCTCAGGAATAAGAAGATCAGGACAAGCTGTAGCTGTAAAACTAAGGAAGGGGATCAGTTTAGCTTTAAGCCAGTACAGATGTGGTGTCACTGGGAGGCACCAAGAGGCAGAAATTGTGTGAGACTTATATTAGCTGCATTTGACTCTGCAGCCATTCACTGCTGGCAGTGTTCCCTGGGATGGTCAGCTACTGTCATGCAGACTGCTTGCTTTTCCTTATCTTCTATGGTAATTGTTAGTGAACTTTCAAGGAATACATCTTAAATCAAAGTCAAGAGGCACTTTTCCCCGGAGATCCTGCTTGAACTCTTGCTGATTTACTCCCTTGAGATCCTTAGAAATTCAGACAGACTTCGGGGAATGTTTCCGATGTCTTGGCCTACAGTCAGCCAGCCCCCTTTGTAGATTTTTTCCTTTTTTTTTCAAAGTCAGGAATATTAGGAGCACAACAGATCCTGGCAGCCCCTTAGAGAAGGAGTGCCCAGGATTTTCAGATTCCTTGCCCCAGCAGTCTAGAAATCAAAGATTCTCAGATCCTCCTCTCCTTCTCCTGCCATTCCACTACATGGGCTGAAAGGGAACAAACAAGTTCCAGCTTCTATGGCAAACCCAGAGGCTTTGCAACCGCAAGCCCCCATTCTCTTAATCTTCTCCAGTCCTGATTTGTTGAAATTAGCAAACATTTTTTAGACTGCTGTTCAATGGCGAGTTTAGCACTTATCTTTCATTGCAACTTGGAATGAAAACAGAGTTAATTTTCAAAGTCATCTGCAGTAGGTATTGACTGTTCTCTCTTCCTGCCTCTAGTTTGGGAAGGGCCAGAATTGTGTCTTTGAAAAGACAGGCAAATGTAAGTCTGAAGAAGAGATAATTAATAATTGTCTGCAGATATTGCAGTGAATAGTTTGAAGAGGGAAAGCCTCCTAATAATTTAAAATTTGATTTAAAAAATGTGCACTTCCAAAAACATTTGCCATGAGAATATTTTGAGGAAAAACAATATGAAAACTACAGTGAGAAAATTGCATGTGGAGATTTGCAAAACTACATCTAATATGACCACTGCCACAACTGGTTTCACCTTACTACATACTTCAGTACTTTTTTAGGGATCAGTTTTACTGAGAATTTTGAGGATTCAGTGTTTGTCTGTTGAGCCGACTGGACTGAACAAAACTACTTTTCCTAAAAAACACGGGGAAGGGAATAAAACAGTCAACCCATACCTGTGACTATGAAATTATTTCTTCAACTCAAAACTGGAATTCAGTAGAGATGGAATCAGATTAATTACTCTACAGTCAGTCCAGGGAGGTTGTCCTTCCCCTGTACACGGCGCTGGTCAGACCACATCTTGAGTACNAGTCCTCAGAGGCAACAGACAGACAGCCAAGCTGTCTGAGCAAAGTGCAGGTTTGACCATCCTGGTATTTTTCTAAAATTTGTTCTGAATCAATTCTACGCCCACACATGTGTTTAAATTCTATATGATGAACTTTAGTATCAAGTCTGCCAAAAATATGTTACATAAAATGCACAAGACCTAAACCTAGTTATCAGAAATTATAGCACAGTTTTAGATTAATAAAGTAAGTTTGACAAGTTTATGTTTGTCCTGTTTTTCCGTTGCCTACAAGCAAACCTTGATTTGATAAACTTAATCATTTGTAAACACTGCTGTAATTTTGTAGGACAAATTAAAGGTAGATTTGCAGCATCTTGGTTCAAATTTCATCTATGTTAACTCATATGAATGTAATCACTAAAAAACAAACAAACTCCCCAAAAACAAGGGAAACAAGCTCAATATTTAAACAGAATTTTGTCCAAAAATTGACCTTTACTCTTTTTAATACTGTTTGTAATACTGTAACATTTGTGAGATATTTCACCTGGAATAACGTGAGAAATATTTTGTGGTGTGCAAGTAGGCACGGGTACTGTTGGAATAAGGAGGTGTCAAGTACCGAGAGTTCACCAGGGAAACTTGGAAACAGGAAAGGTCATGACTCAGATTTTCAAGAGCTGCCAGACAATTGCAGAGAAGCATAGGGTGACCTATCAAGTATTTGTCACACTCTGTTAAAAGCCCTGAGAAGGTAATAAGTGAAAGACATTGTTAAATGTAAGTGGCTACAAATACAGTCCAAGTTTTCACTGTTTGAGTTACTCAATGTGAGTGTAAAGTTGCACTAACGATTCCTACAAATGAAAACAGGAGCGGTCTGGTCTGTGGCACTTGACCCAGATGGCTGCTAATACCAACAGTGAGAGTCCATAAACACCATCTCCATAACACCAGCAGCTTTTGGAGTGCTTCTTACCATGTGTCCCCACACACACAGAGCAATGGGCTGAAAAGAAAAAAAATTTAAAAAAGAAAGAAAGTTTGTTTTTCTATTTTAGCCTTGATGCACTGGCCAGCACAGCTTCACAACCCAGAAATTTGTGTTTGATCACTTGGATCTCCCAGTGACATCCACAGCAGATGACTGATCAAAACTACTGAGTGGCCAAAGTTTAAAGCAACTAACAGAGGCAAAATTGATGGTAAATCTGAAACTCAATAATCTGTCTGAGTGTTAACAGTCTCTCTTCACCTGTGGAGAGGAAGCTCTGAAGGTTTCTACACAGTGAAGAAAGAGTTAATGTATCTGGGAAAGCCTCAAGCTCTTCTTGCTCTGTCTCCTCTACTGAATCATGCTCTAGCTCCCTGTAATAAAACCCCAAGACACAATCATGGGGCACAGTGAACTGCACACTTAAGGAACCACACACATACACCCACTATTCCCCCTCTTCCCTTCATTATGGCCATTTGGGGTTTAAAATCAGATCTCTTGGTTAAGGGACAGCTGGTATGTGACAAAATTCTTAGCAGTTGAAGATAAAAGCAACAGAGAAGTCTAGTTAAGCTATTCTAGGTCAGCATTTCCACAAATTAAGAGCTACAGTCACTATGCACCAATTTCTTCAAATCTGTGATTTCTGTATTTACTCATACATGAGCTGCATTCTACCTCTCATCCTAGGTGACTATTTTCTATGTGGATACCCTTTCAGTAGTCCTGTTTTCTTTCATATCTTTTCGCCAATCTCCCTCCTTTCTGTTCTGCACTAAACCATGTCCATTCCCATACTTTAGTTTTGCTCCTCAAGTACCATATCCTTTGGTATCCTTTTTTCCCCTCTCCCTAAGAAAAAAAGAGCACACATACAAAAGGCTTCTCTCCCTCCTCAATTCTCCATTCACCACCCATGTCCCTGATTCCTGTCCAATTCTCCAGCCACATGGAAAGAGCCTCCCCTGATGTCAGGATCTGCCCTCCAAAAAAGCCTTTTGATACAAAAGACAAAAATATCCTAAAGAATTCTGAAAACGCTTTTGGTTTATGGTATAGAATCTGTGAGCCTGATCTCAACCACTGCAAGCCTCTTGAAAGTCAGTGGACCAAGTGCTAAGCTTTACAAAGGGAAACAAAATAAGAAGATACAAAGGTATAAATATACGTATAAAGAATACATATAAAGAATATTTCACCTGGGCTGAAAAGGGGGATCATAGACAATAATTAAGCTCTCAACTATAATCACAAACAGTAATTTCACCCAGTGCTCCTGTGAGGACCTTGATGAATGAGCCTTGTAACTAAATGAAAGCATCAATATTGCATTATGATTTTACCTAGTGTAGCTGGCAGCTGAAGAGAGGTGCCTACATCAGTGTTCCTGTTAAAATCAGGGAGGTGCTTTTCAGACCAGAGCACTTTGGTTCATGTTGCAGAATGGCCCCACAGCACATGGACTGGATTTCTTTTGGACAAAATTGGAGGACATGCTTGATAAGCTCAACCTGGATACTCCAGCTGCTAAAGGGGAGTCCAAATTTCACTCTTTACTCTGACGTGGTTCTACTGATTTAGCTAAATGAGACTGAGAATCTGAAATTAATTTGGTCCCTAACCATGGGACCAGTCCAAATAAAATACCTTTGAAAAGCAGATGGCGTAGACACTGGGGCCTCAGCAGTTTGGTTCCACAAATCCATTCCCATTGTGCTGTGCTACTCAATAACATAGACCTTGCCACAGTCACCTTGAGATAAGACAGATCTATACAGGCACAATATGCAAGTACGATATTACTTTACCATGCTCTTGTTTTTCTTAACAATTTCCCATTGATTCCATAAGCATTGCTTTTTCTCTGCTTTGTAGGCTTCCTTTTAAAACTGTGGTGGCAAATGTCCTTCTGAGTAAATATGCAAACAGAGGGCAGCATTAAAACATGGCATTTAGAATTCAAAAATAATTATCACACGCAAGTTTGAAAAAAAATGGTTAAATATCACATAAGGAAATCCTCTAGAGCTGTATCTTTCTTAGCTGTTTTTTAGCTTCATTCCTGCAGTGTCCTGTAATACCACTTGGTGCATTTCCAGTCAATGAAACATAAGTCATTTTAGCCACACAATACTCCCAAATAAGACATGCTGATAGGTCATTTTAGCCACACAAGTCTTCCAAAGAGACTTTGCCATTATAAAATACTTCATAAGAACATTAGATATTCTACCATAGACATTTAGTAAGTCAGGAAGATTCCCAGCTCCTGAATGAGTGGCTCAAACACATCTCCTCTAATTGTAACATTTCAAGTCTTATACAAAGTACCAAACATAGCATTCCCCCTGGGGAGGAAAAAAAAAAAAAAAAAAAGAAAAATTCTTACTTTAGGCAGATAGTTGTTCCCAAACTCTGTGATTCAGAAGGAGATCCATCTTTGCACAATTGTTCTAATCCATTATTGGTTTTTTCTGAATGGGAAAAGATTAATTGTTTATGCATTTATTTATCTTCAGAATCTCAACAATGGTCCTTATACTCCAGAGAAGAGCCAAGATTTGTGTCTACCCACTCATCCTCTTTACTCTGACATGGTTGTACTGATTTAGCTAAATTAGACTGACAATCTGAAATTAAATTAACAGATAATGGACTGAATTAGCTCCAACTGTTTATGACTTAGGATAATACCCACAAATGGCATGTGCATTGATTTAAATAAATTGATTGAGTCCAACTGATGCAACTGTCTTGATCATCTTCCTCGTGGTCTTTCAATCTTGTATTATTTAAGAAGGGCCGTGACATAAGATTTTTCCTGGAAAAAATTCAAATAAAACCATTTTCTCGGAAGACTTTTCTAATTAGACTGCATGTGGTGATCATCTGGAAAAGATTACGACTAGGTGGAATGAACAGAGATAGAAGGCATAAAATCTGTTATACTTAAAGCTTGGGAAAGCCTGCTTTTGTGTGATTTCATTAACTGGGGTTATGAACTTGCTGCACTGTCAGACAGCTTGCTTGCTGGTGAAAATATTTAATAAAGTTTCCTTCAGATCTAGGCACTTTCCAGTCTGTCTGTATCAATAAAAACTGAATAATGGCAGAGCTAGAAGATGGATGACTATGTGAGTGTAACATGTCTGGCTTAAAGCAGTTTTCTACTTGAGAGCTCACAGCACTATCATAAACACACGCACAACAAAAATAAACAGATGGCTCTACACAGTTTCTCTGTCATACCATGTGGTTTCACATATTGCCATATATTGTGCTATGGCCATATACATGCAGTATATTCCAAGGTTAGGATATGTCTAGGAACATAGGCATCCTCAGGCTTAGAACTAAATTCTGCTTACCAAAAGGGAGAATTGAGCCCTATGTATCCAAACTCTTGCAGATACAATCACAGCTACAGACTGGTTGTGGAATAGTCACACAGGATCAAGAGTAAAACAGCCTCCTCTCTCTCTTATCTCTCTCTCATATATGTTTTGCCTGACTTTTGCAAACATGTAGGCATGAAAAGTGGCCAGGAGATCTTGCATTTTAATTCTTGCTTTGCTGGGGGCTCTGATGTGACCTCAAGAATGTTATGTCACCCAGCCTTCAAGCTTCCTCATCCCTAGAAGTGTAGCCTTCTCTATCTTGTTACCTGGTTTTCTAATTGCTTTTTTTTTTTTTTACCCAAAAAGAATGAAAGCAATTTAGATTCTTTAACATACCCTTAAAAAATACCCACCCCAAACCCCCATACCCAAATCCCAAAAGAAAGGGGGATCTTACCTCAGGTTAAGACAGCCATCAGGCCGGTGTAACTCGGCTTGGCTACAGCAGCTAACATTTATAGACAAGGTCACAGTTGAACAAAAGAGATTTGTCCCAAATTCTATTGGGAATTGCTCTGTCTTCACTGTTATTTTAGGTAAATGCCAACGTAAGTTCACCACATGCCACTTTCTGGTGTATAAATGTATCTTTTCTCTTTTGGGCAATGATAAAAAAAGTGATAGATGATGTATGCACACAACTCTCACTTCAATAAGGAGAAGTAAGTTAAGATATACTAATCTAAATAATTTAATATCTTCTGATTTGGTTTAACCTGCACACTGGGGAATAGAAATAAAGCATAGATTCAGTCATGAAACTCCTTCCCAATGTAAGCAAAGCTTATATGCCTCCAACTCCCAACATTGACTCCAGACTTATGTGCTTCTGAGTATGTGATCACTCCATGAGCGGTTGTAGACCTGCTGTGAGGTCCTCACGCACTGACTGCAAGGCTCAGCACAGAGGAATTGCTGACAGAAGTTTTCCATTTTACCATTTAGGCACGTGTGGCTTTTAGGCTACACCGAGGCCAGCAAAGAGATTTTGAATCCATTCACTCAGACCCCATTTTTATTATCATGAAAAATTATAGTACTGCTGTTCACAGAGGATGAGCCATCAAGAGCAGATTAAAAAGAGGATGGTTACATACTGTACTTCCTTATGGTTCTTAGCAACATTTAGTCTTTCAATGTCATGAGAGTGGCTGAATCATGGCTGGCATTTTGCAAGTCCTACTTTAACACACATATGGCCTCAAAAAGAAATGGGTGTTCCATTAAGGAAGTATTCATTTACTCACAGCCCCACATGCTGCAAAATGTGATCTCCCTACGGCTATAAAGAAGACTCATTATCATTCCTTGAGGTCAGCAACAAGAGGGTTCATTCATATTCTTAGGAAGAATTACTAGAAATACCATCTTTCACTCGTGCTGAAAAGCAGTTTAAAAAGACAATAATGCTACTCCATCTTGTAAATACGGTAATATCTGGTGGTTTTGTCTGAAGGTTAATTCACGCAATCACACGACTACATATGACATTCAACTCCCTTGATAAAAGTAGTCTTTCATCAGCCTGGTTAAAGATCTAAAGCTGTATAATCTGAACCCCCAGGGCAGGATGGCAAACAGAGAAGAACTCTAAGTTATAATATATTTTAAATAAATCTTGTGACTTTGAGTCATCTTTCAATGGATGGCTTGGGTAATGTTGCATCTCCTAACCTCGCCTTAAGCTCTGCTGATAATCTCAGTGCCCAAGTACAAGTTTTACAGGCAGTATCATTTTAAGAGAATTGTGTAGACAAGACTGTACCTTTCAGCATGCTTGCATAGGACCTGGAAGTAGGAGGCCTCATTTCCAATTGCACACTGCAGAGTTGGGAATGCCATGTGAGCAAACAAACCAACAGAAATTACATCAAATATCTTTTCCCCATCTCATTGTTTTTCTTTTACTTTGTGTGGAACTGCTGTGTATAGAACTGAATAACTACTGCAATGGATGGTCTGCCCCTCTCAAATAATGAAGGATGAGATCTAGAGACTAGATTTCTACATTCAGCTCTGCAAAATTTGAAATGTGGCCCTGCTGAAATCAGAAGTAGCCCAACTTTATTCCTTAGTAATGCCTACTGTTAATATCTAGTGTATTGCATAGGTTGTAGGACACTCGGATCCAGACCCCTGTGATATTACACTCTGCATAAATGCAGAACATGAAGACTGGTTGAGCCCCCAAGGTGCTTATTACTGAATGTCACACAGTCATTTTTGGATACTTGCTGACAACACATTATGCCAGTTTTCAGAAGTCCTGTTTCAGAAGCTATTTCAAAGGGAAATAGCACTCAGCAATAAATAAGATCCAGGGCTGCAGGTCCTCAGCATACTTCAATATGAGGAGCGACTACAGGAACTGGGACTGTTCAGTCTGGAAAAGAGGAGGCTCAGAGGGGACCTCATTGCTGTTTACAACTACCTGCGGGGAGGTTGCAGCCAGATGGGTGTGGACCTCTTCTTCCAGGCTGACGACACCAGAACGAGAGGGCACGGCCTCAAGCTACGCCAGGGGAGGTTCAATCTTAACATTAGGAAGCGGTTTTTCACAGAGAGAGTAATTGCATATTGGAATGGGCTGNTCCAAGATTCCATGGCCAATGTTTTTGCTTGGCAATAATTTTTTTAAGGTATATAGTCTGGCAACAGGAGGCAGGGCCCAGCAAATCTCCCAGGTACTGCCCAGTCTTTACAATTAGTATGATTTGACCAACATGCCTCAAGAACACTAATTTAAAAAAATATGAATGACCAGTTTATTCTCAGCTAAAGTCCCCCATACACTATCCAGGCTGTTATAGGGAAACAACAGCAAACATGAACAACACAAAAAAGCCAAACAAACAAAAAAGAAAAGCAGTATGAATCCCAAACTGCTGCTATTTATTTTCATGCCAGCACTAAGCAGTGCAACCATACACTAAAAGTTGGGGAGTGAAGGCTTTTTACCAAATCTACGCAACATAATGTAAGACGCAGAGTATCATTACAGTCACTTCCTAATGGGAAGACAGGTGATTGCCACAATTTCCCAAGGGATATAAAGTATATCAGAGAACCTGAAGTCCTGAAATCCTATTCAGTGCCTACTACAGATCTATTTTTGCAAAACTCCACTGAAGTGAACTAGAACTTCAGTTTAAAGACATGTTTTAACACAAGCAAATAAGCTATGTTAACTCTCTTCCTTCAATAAGGCTCTTCTCTTACTTGTAAAAAGAAGTTTGGGCTTCATTCTCCCTGGATCCTCCTGTGATGAGTGTGGAACATACTGGAGGCTTTGACTTCAGTTCTTGAATTTGTGTCCTTCTCTTTCTTTCATTTAAGACTCCAAGCCTATCTGAGATTGTGTTTCAGTTAATTTTGTTTCATTTTTTGTCCATAAACAGAAAAGAGGTCAGTATTTCTTGTTTAAATTCTGAGTATTTTTCTTCTGATTACAGTAGAGCTAATGATTGAATCTGTTTAGGGGGTCTGCTTTAGCCTCAGATATCCCATGAACTCAACTATTTATGCATTTTATTCCCTCACATTACAGTGTCAACATAACACTGCAGTGCAGGCACATGAAATGGCTGTTTCTGCAGCTGATGCTCCTTCACAGATGCTCAGCAGACACTGCAGCTGAAGAACTGGAGTTTGCACAATGGTCTAAACGCCTTGCCAGAGAGCCTGTGACACGTATCTTTTTCAGCATATATACATCACTTGATTTCATATACTTTAAGTTAAGCATTCAAGGGTTTGAAAACCAAGGGCACAAAGCAAAAGAATTGATGTATGGAATTAGCTGACTGTAGCTGACTGTCTGTCAGTAACAGACATTGTTGACAGTAAGAAGTTGGAAGCCTCAGTTTTCTTCTCTCTCAGTCCTACTGCTTTGCCTTGAATACATACCTGGCTTTCTCCGAAAAATGTGCAGCTTAACGAGCCCCGTGCCTGCAAGGCTTTCAGAACCTATATCCTCCTTTTTCACAAGAAAGGCAGAGCATACATTGTTCCTCCATGTATTTGCATGTGCGTTGCTCCACTATGTATCACCTTCCCTCTAGTTTCAGTGTTCTTTCAAACCCTTTCACATGAACAGAGCTGAAAAAAACCCCAAAATAACAAGGTAGATGCTGTCTCACGTTAATGTCTATAAAAACTTGAGCACCAAGTGTAAAATGTGTTCTGCTTGTGACTGCAATTACATGTGTGATACAGGATGTGGTTTCTAACATAACTGCAAATTCAACAGCACATGCAGGTTTTCTAAGCACCCTAAGAAGTAATCAGCTTTGTAAGGTAAGACATGGAGCTGTAGGTGAGCCCCCGCTGGCAATCATAAATATCCCTCAGACCAACAAAAAGCAAAAAAGACAAGCATGAAAGCAGCTCTGAGGTCAACACTTTTTCTTCTCCATTCTTTCTTGCCACCACAAAAAAGCACAACTGTCTGATACAAATGAGGAAAGTGGTTTTCAGCCACTCCATTCTTGACAGGAAATGAGACTGGTTCTGCAATGCTCATCCCTGAGTTAGTACCCATGGGTAGTGGGAGGCAAAGTATACCAAAGTACAGCACCATCCATAAAGACTTCTTAGCATTGGTGCTAAACAGTGTGGGAATAAAATACTGTCACCAGCTTTATGTAACTACCTTATGTTTTGTTTTCATCATCATAATATCAATGGACCCAAACTGGGTAGGCACTGTGAAAAATCTAGAGACTGAAGCTCAGACTCCTCTTATGTTAAAATAATAGCCAATAAGGTGACATCTATACACCTCTGGGATTCTGTAAGATGTTTATATTGGGTAAGGTACATCTGGAATTTCTAAATTAAATCTCCAGGATTCTTAAGGACAATTCTTACTAAAGCATGAGGAAGAGAATACAAAAAGAGTAATAAAACTCAAATGTATGACTAAATAAATCATTAGTGTTTCTATCTGCTGCAGAAACAAGTGGAGGACTGTCAAGAAGGGACGAAAATGCCAGACACTCCTCTGTAGACCCCGGAAAGCAGACACGTGGGACAGAGAATCTCAGAGTCAGAGAATATCCTGGGTTGGAAGGGACCTGAAAGATCATCTAGTTCCAACCCCGCTGCCATGGGCAGGGACACCTTTCACTAGATAAAAATTTTCCAATATCAACCAACTAAATAGGTTATAATTTCGCTAGTGGAGTACCCTACTATAACAATTGCATCAGAAATGCACAAAAGTTCGTTCTCTAACGACAAATGGGATTTCACCTTGACAAATAAAGCCACTATTGAGTTGCATGTAAGTCATGCCTCAGAGGAGGCTTGGCATACATACAACGAATCCTTACAGATCTCCAGCTCTCTCTTCTTGGAATTCTTTGTACAGTCATGGATTAATTTTATCAAAGTCTAAGTACCTTCTTCTGGTAAATTCAACAAACCAAATTTTTGAACTCTGGCCTTGGTTGCATCAGAGTGAATCTGAAACAACCCCACTGTATCCCAGAAGTTCCTTCCAACCAACAGAAAAAGCAGAAGTCAGGCTATATAGTTCATGTCCTAGTCTGAGTTGGAAATGAGACAGATAAGTATTTTCAGTTCAAAAGAAAAGCTCAATATAATGATATGATGGTAACCTTTGCTTACTTCCTTGAATTGTCATCAAGAGGTAGCAAGCAGTGCATATTTTAGTATTGGGAACTAATTGAAATTGATTGCCATGAGATACTTATGAGAAGTTGCTCTTCTAATTAATTTTATTTTCGAAGTAATAGTCCATATTGACAGGCCATTTTGCTCCTGCAGAAGCACAGAGGAGGGGCACTGCCTTTACTATGAATGTTCTTTTTTCAGTCTCTGGCAAGTATCCTAGATTTTGTAATTTAATATTCTTGCCAAAAGCACTGGAAACATTTGAGATGACCCTCATGGGATTAAGGACAAACTGTGGATTACATTCTTGGCATTGGACTACACTGCAAGCCAGAATTTTTCTTGCTACGTATCCCAGAATATTTGTGAGCTAACCAAATAAGACCACAGCAGAATTAAGAGCAATTTGAAGCTCTTTTACTCCTCCTTCTCAAATCATCTCAGCATCTAGTGCTCTTTTGCTCCTAGTTCAGCGAATGTGTTTAGATCAAGCAGATGTGCCTATGCTCATTAGCCTTGCATGTTAACAAAGCAAGAACAGGTTGTGGTGTGGATGAGGAGAACTTTCACTTTTCCCTGCACACTAGAAGATGTGTATGCAGCCATGAGTCCTGCTTCACAGATAACAGTAACATGTGATGAGCCACAATGAATCAGACTGAATCTATAAAAAGTCAGGCTGCTTCCTCTGACAGTGTCAAGTAATAGGTACTTTGGGAAAGAGTACAAAGAACAGGGTAAGATTGACTCCTCCTCGAATACACCCTAGTGAGATCTGCTAATTAGCTGTTCAGGGACAGCCAGTACCACAGCCAGAAGCTGGGTTTGCATTAGTGCATTTAAAAGCCTTTCTGTGATTTTCTTAATTCCCTTTTAAAGTCCATTTGTACCCCTGGTCTCTGCAACACCCTGCACCTATCAGTGTCAGTTTATTTCCACTGTGCTATATAAAAAGAACTTGGCTTTGTCTGATTTAAACCTGCTGCCTGGTAATTTCAATAGGCACTTTGACTTGTTCTGTGGTAGAATAATCCCCTCCCTAATCACCCACAGCCCATATGTTGAATACGTGGTCATGAGCAGTGGAACCACTATCACCACTATCTGTCCCACACACAACCCTCTGGCAGGCCAGGGACTAGATTTAGAAATATGGAGGGAGATACTGAGACAAAACAAAAAAAAAAAAGTTTTACCTTTTGCTATCACCATACCTACAAATTACAGGGAAAACTTTCAGAAAAAGAATTACATTGAATCTCAACAGTTTCTGAACTTACTAAACAATAACCAAACCCTTCAGGGATCCAGTAAGTCTCCCTTGCAGAATAAGCCCAGGAGTTTGTACTTTAAACAAAGAAATTGCTCAAGCTAATGAATGACAGCTGTTAGAGTTCACCTTCCAGTACTTCCAGGAAGGGCTGGAAAACATGCTGGTGGAGACATTTTTCAAGATCCAAATACCAAGCAGTGCTGAACAAGTCAATTGAATACATCAAACTGTTCAGTGTAAGCTATAAGTTGCTATCTGAGTTTGTGGAGGATTTGTCAAAAAATTACACAAGAAAGTACAGCAAAACTTAAAACATGTAAAACTGTGAACAGTTAAGTAATTTGTCTTTTACAAATGCGTAACTGAAATAACTGAGATACAAATAACATTGACTTCAGATTAGCAAGAAATCAGTCAGTTTAAAAATTGTACGGACTAGAAAACCGTGTTATTTCCTATATTCTAAGATTATTCTTCAAGAAAGCTGTCTGCTCTCTAAAATGTTCATGCTTTCATGAAGCCCCAAAGTTCTCCAGTACATAATACATATTACATACTATAATCCTGTGGCAAAAATGCCATGAAAATGTAACAGGGATGATTCAATATATTTTAGAGTAGTAACTTCCACAATTCCACAGACTAATAGAGAGTATTAACACTGGTACTGGAACAACTATTGAGCCAGTGCATCACGCCTGTACCCTGCACTTCCCTCAGCTGACAGGTGAAGCCCATTACCTGTTTAAGATAGAGACTGTAAAAACTGATGGATTAAAGTCCATTTTAAAACATATTTTCTTACTACTCAACTTTATAACCTAACAGACAGCCTACCATAAGAATCAACAGAGGCAAGTAAGGCCTTATGTGCCATGGTTTTCACATGGCCCCTTGTTTTAAAAATAAAAGCCAATCTCTTCTTCCTTTGATAGGTGAAAACAAGACAATTTCTCCAAGGTCTCTTGTTAAGAAACTTAAAAGAAGAAATTCTGTTTCTCCAGGAAGCAGGCACAGTGCTCCTGCAACTGGTCAGCATCTTGTATTAGTGGAGAATGAGGGAGTCTGGAAGAGAGGAAAAGTTTGAAACTTTTCAAAAAAAGTTTCAGGAAAAGTTGCAGAGTTCTACACAAGTAAGAGTAGAACACAGCTCTCTCCTTAAAAGTCCTCTCTGGACAAAAACACTTGGGGAAAACCAGCGATGAGCATGTGATAGTCTAGCCAGGGATCATCAAGGCAGTTTTGAAGAACAGGAGAAAGAAGGCATCAGGACAGGGCTCTGGGTTTACTACACTGAGAAAGAATGAAACCGAAGAAGTACCCAGATGGGGGGAATAAGGCAGTGCTGAGATCCAGTATGGATTTTCTTATGGATCCATTTTTTATGGATCCATTTCATTTAAAAGCTGAAAAGACAATGAAATCCATCAAGACAAGGCGCACTCTGGCAAGAAGGCCAAGTTACATAAATAACAAAAAAGGAAGTTTGATGCTGAAATGGTGCGGCTGCCCTACAACATCCTACACCTTGTCAGCATTTTTGAGATCTCTGGTAGGGAGTTGCACAGAGTAAGTTCTGGATGGATGGGATCAGGAGGAAATTAATTCTGTGGTTTTCAATACACTGACTCACATTAATTTCCGTCCTTGCAAACCATACTACCCAACCAGGCTCCCTTGCAGTAGATCAGTCCACTTTGGAGAACTAACTTTTAAAAAACATTATTAGTTTCCAAAGTAACTGTCACAAACTTCCCCCAGAAACTTCTGCTGTCTGCCTTTGCTGTCTGCTCTCCCCCAGAGTACCCCCATCTGTACAGGGCCTGCTCCATTTCTCCACTCCAGCCCAGTGTCCAGTGTTCCTGCCTAGACTTGCCTGTGCAGTCCCCAGGCTCAGCTCCGGTGTGATAATGTGCTTCGGTGACGTTGCCCCATTCACAGAGCCAGACCGATGTGAGATGAAAGAATAAGAAATTCAAAGGAAGTGAAAGTTGTGATTCAACAGATGGTGATTCCTTCTTAGGCAAGACTGAAACCAGAGTGCTGGCAAGACATTTATCAACCAGCCTTTTAAGGTGCTCTTTTTCATGCCAGCCTCAGGAACAGACAGTAACCAAATGTCGTTCTTTGTTCCTCAAAGTTTTGAAAGAAGAAAAAACTGCTAAAGAGAGCAGGTTAATTCAGACATCCTCTAACCTGCCAATGAAGACTTGCTTGAGATATCACTAGAGCATATGCATTTCACAGGTAAGCAATGTGTTCCTGACACACACTTTGTACGAGGTGACAGTGGTCACTACACAAGGACCTAAAGAGTTATGATTCTCCACGCTGGTGAAGGGACCTTTGGGAGGCTTGATGGCATGTCTAGGAAAAATTCTTCACCGTCTCTTCAGATATTCAAGAATGAGGAGCCACCAATAATGCTAAGAGAAGCCAAGTTCTAGACAAGCCCTACAGACCACAATGCTTCTTGCCCAAGGATTTTCTACCTGTAGAAAAATTCTCAACAGAGACTGAACGAGCATTTAGAAGAGAAACCTGTTGATAGTCACTAACTGGAACAAACACACCAGTTCAGGAAATCCTAAAGTGAAAACATGCATAGTCTGGGAAACTATCTGCCAGAAGTATCGTGCCTCATTCTTCTACTTCTTTGGCATCGTTCTTTGGGATTTGGCTTGCTTTTAGCCAGGT
>WEKX01020320.1:0-51922 GCA_013390025.1 Pitta sordida
GAGGGAGCCCAGGTAAGTTTTCCCACCATTCCCACACACCAGATGAACACAACACACTCCCAACAGGATTAAACAACCCTGAGATGGACTGGGCAACATCAGTGGGATGGGTGCCTGTGAGAGACCCCAGCCCTCCTGTGAGAGACCCCAGGAAGACTTGGGTTCTTTCAAAAACTGGGATATGGAAAAATGGGAAGAGAGAGAGAGTCATTCTGAGCCAACACGCTCCTTGGAGAAGGACTCTGGGAGAAGCTCAGTGTGACCCAGCCATGAGCAGGGTGTCACCATCCAACACCCCGCGGCAGACACAGGACAATCCCCTCCTTGGGAACCCAACATTCCCTGCGGCACATCCTCCACAGCACACGGACCCCGACGTCCAGTGACCCAGTGGGGCCCCCAACACCATCAGGGCAAAAGAACAAAAAGCCATTATTTTTTTTCCCCCCTCCAAACAACCCCCAACAGCGACTCCAAGCAGAGAAATCCCCGCTCCGAAGGAGGACACGGTTTCTCCACAGACACAACGCGAAGGTTCTGTGGAATTCAGACGTTCAACGGGACTAATGGGCAAGATTATTTCGCAATTATCTGAGCAATTTTCTCTCCTCATTGTCCCCGGACCGTTAGGGTTTTTTAAATGTGAGCAGAAGGATTTATTCATCACAATAACAATAAAACGAAATATTAAATCAATGAATCTCCTTGCATGCAGCATAAAGCTCGCACTGTTATTAAGCTCAGTAGTGTCCTGTCACATAAACCACACGCAGTTTGTGCACTCAAGTATCATCTCCCTCTTCCCTAATTTGTCAGGAATTATCTTTCCATTTGTCCTCTAAACAGGGCGGGGGGACACGTGGAGATTTATATTTAATATGGGTTGTTACCAATCCCAGGGATGGCAGAGGACTCCTAAAACAAATAAACAAACAATAATTTAGGGAGAATTCACTCCCTACGAGTCAAGTAATCTGGGTGTGAAAATGTATGTTGGTTTTTGAAGGTGTGGCTTCCTCAGTTTGGCTGGGCAAGAAAGTAACAAAAATCCATGGGAAACTCAACCACAACCTCTGGAGCACGGCAGCTCTTACGTTGGCCTGGGTTTGTAATCCCTTCTCTGCCATCCCCTGTAACACAAAGTGAGGGATGAGTTTGGAGGTATTTGCAGTCGACAGGGATTCGGTAGGTCCCTCTTTTGTTCCAATGAAAAATTCATCTGGTAAAGTGCAGAAACAGTTACTACTTAGGTATTTATAAGGTGTCAACTGCGCTCGCGGCGAGGCACTGGAGGAGCCTGAGGAAAGATTTCCAATGAGCAAGAACCTCCAACTTTAAGCCTTGAGGTTCATACCGGGCTCCACACAAGCAATTCCTGCTCCATGAGTGTTGAACACCTGGAACTTCCTGGATTTTACCCTTGATGTTTTTTTTTCTCCTGCTTTATCGGTGTCTGCCAGGCACAGGCACCTCCAACCACCCCAGAGGACTGAAGTTGAGCTGACGCACTTCTGAAGAGCCACTCCAACACAAAAACAAGGCCATGGGAGCTACACCCGACTTACCATGATGGGGACACCAATGTCTGGCCAGAGGAGATCCTCGGAGGGAAGTTTGGGAGAGTTCCACACCACCACGACCTTATTTAAGTACGGGAGACCATTGAGCCTTTCCAGGGAGTTCATCAACACCTCCTCTCGCTCGTAAGTCAACATCACCACTGTGAACTGCTCCCGGGGCACGTTGCCACCCAAAGCTGCCTGGAACTCCTTCCCAGAGCCACCTGCTCCTCCACCAATCGGTCGAAACCCAGTCCCAGACCCCAAAAATTTTGCTTCTGACGGTAAAACGGGGTCAAAGGGAGTGTAGGGGAACAGGTGGAAGGGCCCCGGGGCAGAATTCCAATTCCTGTAGATATCCATGGCCGTGAGGGTGAAATTGCGGAGATATTTGGGAGACGCGTAGGGCGGTTCCGTTTCCACGGGCCCCAAGTCCAGGTCCCCGTTGTCGGCCATGTTGGGGTCCGTACCAGCAGCTTTTCCGGAGCGGTGGGGAATCTCCACGGCGGGCTCCTCTCGGATGGGAGCAGCCGGGATTTGGATTCGAGTCCTTATGATAGCTAAGACTGTGCTGAAGACGTTGTCCGAGGTGGAGAAGTAGGTCTCCCACAGGAAGCGGCCCTGCCTCCTCATGGCAAGGAGATCGTTGTCAGAAATGCTCCTCAGAAGAAAGTGCACTTCTGTGATACGTGGCTTTGGTATGATTAAGGCTGCCTCGTTCCACCGGATCACGTCGTTGTAGGGAAGCTGAACCTGCTCTCCGAGAACCACCGGGATGGCTCCGACTTCCAGAGCCTCAAACAGTCTCATGGTGCACCCGGCGGAGATCACTAAACGGGTGTCCCCGGGGGTGATGATCAGTGCAAAAGTAGAAAGCTTCAGTAGCTCTAGTCTGTCGTCCCTTTCTCCACACAGAGCCCACTCAGTGGGCAGACTCGCCTTAGGCTGGTTCTTACACGTGAACTCCACCAAAACAAAGTCCAGCTTGCTGTCCTGAACAGCCTTCAGGGTGGTGATGATCCGATCGTCGTAGTCAGCCGGGGCGTTGCCCTCGATCTCCTCTTCAAAAGAGCGAACCTCCTGCAAGCTGGAGCGGAGAGACTCAATCTTCTCCCCCTGGAAACTAAACAGGTACTTACGCTTGACGGGCACCTGGGGAGGGATTTCTAGGAAGTTGGGCTCGGACATAGCGTGGACCAGAGGCGACACCACGATATCAAACCCCGGGCGATACTGGGCGTCGTAGAAGGTGGACTGGGCGACCATGGCGCGCCCCGTGCTGATGTTGTAGAGGAAGTTCTGAGTTTCCGATTTCCTCGACAAATTGATGATGAGATGGTTGTGTCCATCAGTCCTCCAATATGGCAAAGAGTGCAACTGTTGCTCTAGTTCAGTAGGTTTTGGCATCACGGGCTCTTGCATTTCCCCCACTAAAATTATATACACACAAGCAATATTTGCATTTTCAGTAACATAAACGTTCGTTCTGACAGTCGCCTCAAAGGCCTGTTTAATTAAAGGGTCTAAGGAACTACCGAAAGGGTAATCGTCGCTGTTGTAGACGTAGACTGGGAAGCCAGATGTCAATGGGCAGCGCGAGTAGTCGAAGCAGTTGTACAGCCTGCAGTTTCTGTTGGATTTTGGCAGCGGGAAGGTCACATCATCTTTGTCTGGCAGCAGCCGGATGGGCAAGGAGAGCTTGGGCTGGTTCTGAGCCATCAGCTCTTTGTAGGAGTGCTCGGTCTGGCTGATGACGTTCTTCAGCTGCAGCAGGTCCTGCTTGGCATTTTCAATGCTCTTCTTGCAGGCCTCGATCTTCAGGTTGAGCTTGGCGATCTCGCTGTTGAGCTCCTGCCGCTTGGCCTCCAGCTGGAGCAGCTCCTCGCTGACCGACTCGCGGATGCGGCACAGGTCCTGCACGTGCTTCACCTCGCACAGCTCGTTGCCGGTCCGGGGGCCGAAGATGCGCTTGCCGGCGTCGTCCGCGTCGTCGATGGTGTTCAGGTAGTAGTGGGCGATGAGGGGGAAGAAGACGAGGATAATGAAGAGGATGAAACTAAGCCAGGTGAGCCGGATCCGACTGGACCACCTCAACATCCACGGCTGGCCTCCGTTCCCCACTCCCCCATTCCGCAACATCGTATATCCAGTCATGAGTTCAAGAGTCGCTGCGCGCCCAATCACGTTGGATCAGTAGCCATAACCAAAAGAGTTTTTATAGCGAGTCTCTCGGAAAAAAATGTTATTGTGCCTGCCTAACGAGAAGCCAATGGAAGGGGAATTTCATCTTCCTGTCGTGCTGACGGCTTTGCCACAGTCCTTATGCTGCAGGCACGACTTCTGATCCCGTTAGACTCGATCATTGACCTTCTCACCCACCCCCAGCCCACCCTTGGTCTGCGGGCAACCTTTGCTGCAAGTGTCACAGCGTTGTCATGGTGATTCCAAGTCTCAACCGGCAGAAGAGAAACACAGTGGGATTGAGCCAAACTCTACCGCTGCTCTCGACATCCTGCATTACCATCCAATGAATATGCAGAGGCACCAGCCGCGGTGGAGAAGGAGCCAGAAGAGACTCGCAGGAATGTCAGTCTCTCTCATCGCTGCTGCGGGGACGATGCTCGGCCATTCCTGCAAGAGAACAATCCCAGAGTCAGGCAACATAAACAGAATCACCTGTTAGTGACCTAAAACATTGTTAGATTCGAAAGCAACTGTCCCCTCTCACAAGAGCAACCTCTGCACATGGCTGACACCTCTGGGGTTAATACCAGAACAGCTGAGGAGCTGATGGGATCCATGAGATGTGGCTTTCCTTGGGCACTCTGTTCTTCCTTAGGGTCAGACCACACCAAGCACAGCCCTGGGCCTGGACCCTTGTTCCTGCCCCAGAAACTCCACAGGAGCCGCTCAAGGCTCTGTCTCCTCAGGCACAAAAGGGAGATGTTACCACACACCTGCTCTGTATTCCCTGCAGAACACCCTGCCCTCCTCGCTGCGATCCCGGGACACGGCGGCGCTGGGAATCTGAACTGCATAACTGGGTGCGATCACCATTGTTCTGCTCTAGTGACTGGAGCTGATGAGGAATTTTTAGATGAATTGTTTTGCTTTCGTTTCCGGCCAGAAAATTTTGATTCACCAAATGGGAAAGTTTAAAGGGAACGTTCTTGTGTTGGTTCCCATCAGGGAGAGGATTTCTGGTCAAGGCTGGAAAAGCCTGCACTGCACAGCAAAGCAAAGATGATGGAATCAGGATCTGCTGGGCACTGTGTCACCCACGTGGCATCGGCTTGCTTAGATATGCCTTTTTCCTTGGAAAACTCTGCATAAAAAAATCAAGGACATGGCACAAGTCACCGGAGAGGGACTTTTCACCGGGGCTTGTAGTGGGAGCGGCCTTAAACTGAAGGAGAGTAAAGTTTAGATTAGAAATCAGGAATAAATTCTTGGCTATTAGCACATGAGGCCCTGGCACAGGTTGCCCAGAGAAGCTGTGGCTGCCCCATCCCTGGAAGTGTCCAAGGCCAGGTTGGAGCCATCTCGGACAGTGGAAGGTGTTCCTGCCCATGGCAGGGGGTGGAACTGGATGATATTTAAGGTCCCATCCCACACAAACCATTCTATGATTCTATGAAATCCAGCTCTGAGTTTCAGCTCTGGGCCAACAGCTTCAAATCTGGGTCACATCAAGATGCTGCCACTAGAAACTCTCCCTCCCTGAAGTTTCTGGGATATTCTTTCCCACGTCACTGATGAATTCAGTGCCGGGTTTAGCCCTGGCTCCTGCACGGCCCTCAAGAGAAGCTTCTTCATTTCCGCTTCAATTTTTAATTAGAGGAAAGTCATCCACGGCGTTGACGGTCATTTTTCACCAAATCTATTTAAGGGCCCCTCTCATCTGCTCGTCAAGAATTAGCAGAAAGAAGGTGAGGAAGCAAATCTCTGCTGAAAGATCTGGAGACAGGCCAAAGCCAGAAAATTCACCTTAAAGGAGCAGAGGATTTTCCAGCAGAGTATTCAAGTGTGTGTTGGGAAAAAAAATCAATGGAAAATTTGATTTTAACAGGGAAAAAAATCATCATGAAAAGGGAAATGTGTGGAGTAAGAAAGCACAATTCTTAGGCCTATTGTTACATGGCTGTTTGTTGTCATTAATTTAATGCCCCGTGATTAAATGGGATTTCCACCCCTTTGCCAACGTGACCTGCAATCGAGTGCACAGCAGAACAGACACTGGAAATTAAGGGAGATTTTAAATTCATGGCACTGGTGCAAATCTCAGAAAGCCAGGAGGATAAAGGGGCTAAAGCCTCAGCAAGAGGCTAAATCAGCTTCCTTGGACCTTGGCCGTGCCTGGGGGAGGCTCTGGGACCACAGTACAACCCAAGAAACCAAAGGCAAAAATAACACCAGTTAAAAAAAAAAGCTTTTAAAGCCTATTTTTCTTTCTTTTCCCCCTGTTTTTTAAGTGCTCTGCAGGAAGCGAAGCCCACGCTGTGTGAGTGTCGGTCAGGCAGTCCCTGCTATTCCAACCTGCTCTCAAAGATCCTCAAATTGCCGCCAGTTTTCTGCAAACAGCCGGCCAGGAGATGAGCTGCCTTATTAATGCTTTTCCTGAGGGGAAAAACCCCAAAGCACACACTCGCTTGGACATCAGGAGCTCTGCAAATCAGCTTCGCTCCGAGGGAAAACACGTCCTGCTGGTGGATTTGTGTTTGGGGGTGCCGTGGGATAAGACCCCAGAAACAAGGGGTCAGCAATGTGGCCAATAAAAAAAGAATGAGGTGGCACATGGGCACGTTGCTTTGGGGCAATCAGAGGAAAAGGCAGCCCCAGAAGTGAGACCGCGTGGAAATTTTATTCCTCTGTGTCTCCTTTGCCATGAACAGTGATGAAATGGCAAACTGGACTCCATGAAATGGCAACTGGGGGCCCTTGAAAAGCTCAAATCCATCCCCCTGCCCCACACACGATCCTCAGCAGCTGTTCTGCCACCTAATCCTTCCTCGACACAGAACAAACTCCATCCCCCTGACCTAAAAAATGGGGGTTGTGAATTAAAAATACCCGTGTGCTCAGAAACCTGAGGCTGACAGAGTGACTCTAAAAAAAAACCCCACAAAACCCCACATGGGAGAGAGCAGAGAGAGCCGGGGAGGGATTTAAAATGCGCCACACGTGGCTTGGGATCAGTTAAAAGTATTGACTGTCAGCATGAAATATGTGCTGGTGATAAACTGAGCACTTTAGACGCACTCCTGGACTCTTCTTCATTATTAAGACTTTATTCCTCATCAACTCGATGGAGCCTGAGGTTGTAACACCTTGTCATTAGGACTTTAAAAAGGAAAAAAAAAGGGGAAATGAAACCCCCAAGCCGTGGTTTTATTAAGAGAGATTTCAGGGCTGCAAATGTTCCGAGTCCTCCTGCAAACTAGAACTGAAATCAGAGAGGAAAAAAAAATAAATATACAGCACATTTCCCCCCCCTCTTTAGAACAGGTGTAATGGAACAGAAAGGGACAAACCCAGCCCTTCAGCACTGAAAACTTCCTCCTTCCCAAAGCTCTCGGAGGAAAGGATTACACCCCAAATCGCTCTGGGAGCGGCAGCAGTTGAACAGGGGGAATAAATCTCTGAGGTGTGTGCTTTGAGGTGCATTTGAGAGCAGCTCTTTCAAAGGAGCAGATGGAAAATTCAGTGGGAAAGGCTCAGGGATCCCCAGCAGGGCTTTGTACCAGCTCCAGAGCTCAGGGCACAGACGGATTCTCCCAGGCTGAGATCAACGCCCCGGTAAAAGGTCCTGTCATCTGTAAACTCCGGGGATAAACTGGCCTCAGGGAGCCTTTATCTCACCCAAGGAACATTCAGCAGTTTGTAGCTCCAAGTGGAGCCAAAGCTGCTTCCAGTTGTGCCCCCCCATCCACACGGGCGTGTGTGGGGACAAGGACAAACACTCCAAGAGCCCCTTCCCGTGGCACTGCCAGGGACACTCCAGGCCTCCACCTGCCCCTGCAGGAAGCACAGGTGACCTCAAACTGCACCGGAGCAGACGGGTGAAGGTGGGGATGGATCACTGTGTTCCCACCCAGGGCACGGGGCCAGGACGCTGCTGCGGGAGATGCTCGCAGCTGTGGTGAGCAGAAGGCAGGGATACCTCTCCCCCAGGGATCTGATGCTTTGCCCGGATGCTCCTCAGCCCAGGTCAACCCATAAACGTTCTTCTACTCTGATGGAATCCCCGAGCCCAGGAGAACCACAGCCCATTTTCAGAGAGCAGGTAACGGAGGTACGGAGGAACAACCTGCCCAAGGTCACCCTGGAAGCCTCTTGGGATTCGCTCCACATCCAATCGTCCTGTCCACAGGATGATCCATCTTCCCAGCCTGCCTTTTTCCAGCCCTTTCCCTCCCCGGCGCCTTTCCGCTGTTTGCATAATGCATTGAGAAATCTACTTTACATATAGAGCTTTTAGTGCCTAAATTTATTATTTAGCGTTGTTTCCCGGTAATAAACCAGTCACAGGGTTTTTATTAATTCCCCCCCGGGCTGCAAACGAGCGCTTCTCCCCTCACAGGAACATCCAGCCCGAGAGCAAAGAGGCAGGGAAATCCTGGATGCAATTCCACCCCTCTCCTCTCCAGGGCAACCCGAGGGAGCTGGAAAATCCACACCACCACAGGGCGGCTGATGTTGCAGCGCTCACCACATTCCCGGAGATATTTCGGGATGTGGGAAGCGAACCCAGGGTGTTCCGTCGTGCCCAAGGTTTGACACGCTTCTAAAAGGGGTAAATGAGGCGTGGGAGGCTTTTACCTCGAAGTTAATTAATGAACAAGAAGAGTCTTGAGGTAAAACCGCAGCGAAGGGCCGGGTGCTCCACGTCACACGGGAGAGGTCAACTCCGGCCAGGAGGAGAGGGCTGGCTTCCCAACTGCTGACTCCAGGAGACAGCTCAAGTCCTTGGAATTCTTTGTGGTTTCCAGCCCCAGATAGTTCAGGCCCATTATTTTCCCCAAGGCAAAACCACAAACCTCTCTCACTTCCCTAAAAAACCCTTGTTGCCTCTTCTGCAGCAGGAAAAAAAAAAACCCCGCCATGTGGGGCAGGTTCAGGCTGCTGCCCTCTGACAGGAGCTGGTCGTAACGAAGCAGGAATTTGAAACTGAAATTGTCCTGGATTGGTGATCAGGAAAAGGAGGTGCTCCATCACCACACAAAGGGGGCTGTCCTGCCTCAGAGAGCCCGAGGGATCACCCCAAATAACTAAATGATCATCCTGTCCCAGCCCCTGCCATGGGCAGGGACACCTTCCCCTACCCCAGGTCGCTCCAAGTCCCATCCAACCCAGCCTTGGACACCTCCAGGGATGGGGTTGGAACGAGATGAGCTCAAGGTCCCTTCCCACCCAAACCATTCTGGGCCTCACGAAGAGCCGACCCGGGTGAGGAGGTGCAGATGTGGGCACGGCCAAACCCCCCTGCCTGAGGTTTGTGGGTGTGTTTAACGAAGTCATTAACCAGCAGAAGAGTGTATGATAGAAGATAAGCACCGGCAGAATCCATGGTAATTAAATTCCCACCAAGCCACGCCGTGCCTGGCTTCTGGAATGCCGGATAATCTGACACATGCTGCGAGCTGCCTTGTCACTGGCGCCCAGTGCTTCGCTTGCAGAAAGGAAGATAAAAAAAACCAAGGCTCATCACAAGCTGGAGGAGACTAACAGCACCCAGTCCTTGGAAAAGGCAGGATGGGAGATGGCGAAATCCACTCGGCATCTGTGTCTGGCAACCAAAATGGGAAGGTGGAGAACATTGAGGAAGACGCAGCAATAACAGCCCTGTTAGGAAGGGCAAAGTGACACTGTTGTGTTTATTGAAGGCCCATCGAGAGGTCAGGGCAAGAGGCACCCAAGGAACTTGGCCAGAGCTGGAGGTGAAGGAAGGAATTAACTTTACAGCTGCACAAGGAAGATTCAATCACTGAGAGAGATGAGAGGGGCTTTGGAAAGCCAGTTATAAACGTGAAGATTGAGCCTGCCTAGAAATAAATTGATTGAGGCAAGACCTTGTTACCAAATTCTTAATGATGCTCTGGAGAAGAACCTTCCAGCCCCGAGGCTGTGCCTGGCCCCTCCACTTCTGGGACATGCCTTGGGATCCTTCCAAGTCACCACCTCCCAGGGCTGGGAGCTTGGGGACATCAGGAAGAGTATGGCAGGGCTGTTGAAGGGCTGCAAACCTAATGAGCAAACACAGCATTTCTTTTGACCTCCAACATTATTTCTTAGGATAAAAGGCAGGTCTTAAAAAAAATAAAGGCAGGACGAAACGCTTCGACCAATGGCACTGCCACATGGAGCCTCTTCCTCAGCGTCCCGGAGCAGATGTGCTGCACTCAAAATGTCTTTGTCTATTAAAACTGTGTCAGCTTCAGAGACTCCAAAACTCCCCGTGGCACAAACAGAATTCCTAATGAACAGCTGCAGGATCCAGGAGTGGCCGCACCAAACGCAGCTGCCGAGACAGTTTCCTTTGCCCCTCTCCCACCACCTTCCCCTGGCCACACAAATTCCCATTTTCCCCCATTTTGGGTCTCTCCTGTCCCTCCCTCTCCCATGAATCTGCTGCCTCGCTGTGTCTCCTGCACCCTCCACACACCTCCTGGTGCAACAGAGCCCCCTCACCACTCTCTGGTCCCTGCCAGGGCAAAAGGGAGAAATTAAGGAGAGAAACACAGAACAAGAGCAATCCTCAGGGAAGGACTCAGCCTGGGTAAACTGAAACCCTCCAACAGATCTTGGAGCTTCAACTGCCCTCCAGGCTGAGGCACCAACTCCTCGTGTGAGCTGGGTTAGGGTTTTGTAAATCCTCTGCCTCTGAAACCCCAAACCTGGTCCCAAGGCACTTCCCAGCTGCTTTCCTGAGCCTAATGGTGTCCTCTTAGGAACTGGAGAAACAGCTGGAATTCTTCAGTCAGGCACTTGGAATGGCCCCTGTGATGCTCAGCACTGTGTTCTGGGAAAAACATCGTTTGTTGTGTCAATCCCAACCCTCCCAAATTCTTCTGGGAACACCAGCACACACGGAGCCTGAATTCTGTTTGATGCCCTCAGTCTTCAGTCGCCCATAAAGAGCCTCAGTTCCCCATTTTCAGGCCATTTAAAGGGAGTTCATGCTTTGGTGAGCCCCATCCCTCCAATTCGAGCGCAGGCAGCTGATGGGACTCCACAGCCGCTGGAAAACTAACAGAGGAGAGCAGATGCCAAAGCTCTGCTTTATTAGAGCCCTGACAACATTAAAGAGCATCTAATGCTAAGCAATAAGTGTCTTCTCAAAGAAATCTTTATTAACTGACATCAAACACACCAGGCCAGCTCAGAACCTCCTGGCTTTGAGTCAATCTGCCTCACACAACCATCCAAGTGGGCCTGATAGAACCATCCAAAGGCCAAGTGCTGCAGCCAGACCGGTGCTACCCCTGAGCCAAGCTTTTGCAGAGTTAATGGCTTAACAGCTTCCCTGGATTGGCAGAGGGAAGGTTCCCAGAGAACCCCTGAGCTGTGGATGCACCACACTCCGAGGTCATCTCAGGCCCCACCTGCCTGCCCACAACACAAGGTGGAGGGAGGGCAGGTTTGGGAAGGTTGGAGATACTTTGGTTTAAAAATACTGTGGGTAGGAATGTCCAGCACACAACTGCTGGTTTTGGGGGGGAGAGGGGCCTCAGGGTGGCTCAAAAGTGGCAGTGGGACACGGTGCCAGCACCAAGAAGGGCTTCCAACACAAGCTGCTCTCTCCCAGCCGTCATCCCAAAGATCAGACTGGATCCAGCTCCCAACAGCTCCATTTGGAGGGAATAAACTCTGAGAGGTTTTCAAGGATGGGGAAGCCACAAATGCCTCTTCTGGCCATCTCACTCTCACCCCCGTGGCTCCCATCACACCAAAACATCACGAAGGACAGCACGGCTCTCACCCTCCCAGGCTGCACACCAAGTGTGAGCCGACTACTGCCGGAGTAAATGCCCAGCCAAGGGAAAGGGCAGACGTTCCCAGAGGCTGGAAAGCTGCTCAGTGGCACAGCCACCAGCCCCACTGTGAATGTGCTGCGCGGAGACACCGAGGCAGCGGCCTGGAACAAAGTCGTCGAGGCGGGCGCAAAACCCACGGCTCCATTTGACCACTGCAAAGAATCCAATAAAAATAATAAGAAAGCACTGGGATGGCTCTATTAGATCAAACCAATGATCCATCCACCTCAGCCCCTCGCCCCTGAGTGCTCATTTCCACCTGCTCGGGTGCAAAATAATCATAAATCACAGTCAGGGAGCAGCTTATTGGAAACCATTTCCCCCCGACCATTAGCAAGCAGGAGCTGGATGAGCCCTTGTAGAACAGAAACTGGCCACTGAAATACTCTTGTACAAAGTCTGAACTGTTCAAAAACACACTCCTCTCCACACCAAGCACCACAAATCCTTCCAGCCCTGGCAACTGGCAGCGCTGGCAGGGGAGCAGGAGTAGGAGGGTCCTGCTGCCAAGGGATAATTTCAGCACAAATCTGCCCTTCTGGCTATTGTCTCATCCTTCCTGATGGACACCCTGCCTCTCCAGCACCCTCCTTTTGTGGAGCAGCCCTCCCTCTCTTTTTATCCAACGTCTTTGTTCTGTTTCCGTTCCTCTCGTTTCCCAAATTTGTGCCTAGTTTGTGCGGTTGGTTTTTTTTTTTAATTGCTCTCAATATGTCACTCTATATTAGTCCACAGCAGATTTATTTAAACGTGTCAATGCTGTTGCTTGGCAGATCTGACTGTGCTTCATCATTTCAGCCTCCTTCACAATCACGGGTGCCCCTTCCCAGGGCTCCCCAGGAAAGTTTGAGGGGTTCAAATTCTAAAGGTTTCAGTAGAGATCCTTAAAAAAAAAAAACAACCAAAAAAACACCCCCAAAACAACCAGCACAAGGGATTCTGCCCAAAAGCCCACCTGATTTTATTTCACAGTTAGGAAGCAGCATTAGAGGCTGTTTCTCTTCCATTTTCTGCCTCGTATCCCTGAGTTCTAATAGGAGCCCATCAAGGAAATGACCAGCAGAGCTTTGGAAAGGCTCCTAATAGGGAGCCAGCTCCAGCTTTCCCCAGCATAAACTAATTTTAGGAAATGGCCTCCAACTGCTCTATAAAGGGCTGGGAACACCCAGGTGAGAGCATGTTCTGACCTTCGAAATTCGACTTTGCTGAGAGGGAGAGGATGATGTGCAGCTCAATCACACCCCCGAGGGTTTCTGGGGGGAGCTTTGGTCACAGCCAAGGAACTGGGGGCTCTAATGGCTCCGCACAGCAGCAGCTCCACACACAAACTGGGGCCCAGCTGTCCCCAAATGCTCACAGAAGGTGGAATCACACGACGGTTAAGGTTGGAAAATGCCTCTGTGATCACAGAGTCCAACCATCCACCAGCACTGCTGAGCCCCCACAAACCACGGCTCAGAATGACCAATCCCTTTACAGAAAAGACTGAGCAAAGCCAAGAAACATCATCATCCTTCTTCTGTAGAATAATCCCAAGAGCCCACCAACACCTGCTGGGTGGGCACTGACGGGTGCCAAGTCTTCTGCACGTCCCTGTGTGTTTGTCTCACCTCAAGGTGTATTTCACACGTTGCCCCTCAGCCAACCTTCATCTTCTGCCCCAAAATCTCCAGCTCAACCATCACCCTGCATCCTCCCCAAGCCAGGCTGGTTCAGAATCCCAGAATCACTCAAAAATCACTGGGTTCCAATCTACTCACTGGATCAGGTTGCTCAGGACCCCACTCCACCCAGCCTTAGGAGGGTTAAGGGGAATTAAACCCCAGCAACTGATGCCATCAGTACAACCTCCAGCAGCTGCCAATTCCAGATCTGGATTGCAAATCACACCCAGGGAAGCAGGTTCACCACCCTGGGAACTGATACCACGACCTGAGACAGCCCAGGACCTGCTGGACCTGCTGACGGGTTCCCAAAAATAACCCCGATGTCCATTGACTTCCAGCCCCCTAAAAATAGCCCTTCCCGAGAGCTGGCAGCAGTGAAAGGCTCTCATCACTCCACACACACCCAGGACTAAAGGAGACAAAACACTCTGGAAATAGAGCCCGGGGAACAATCCTGCTCTGGCCCTGAGACAACCAGCTGGATGGGGCCTGATGACTCCTCTCCAGCACCAGCTGCGCCCCAATTTATCTCCGTTCCGTGTGATTAAAAAGAAAGGGAAGGATAAAAAGGGAGAACAAAAAGTCCCAAGATTTCAAAAGCCACTAAAAATAAAACGGTTTGCATGTGCTTGGCACCCCACCTTGACAGCTTTGTACATCCCAGCCAAGCAGGGCTCAATAACCCAAAGGGAAGGCAGAACTAATTGACAGGACGGGGAACCAAGGCACGGAAATGTTAAAATGTTAAAATACCAACCCAACCACCAACAAAACCAGCAGCAGGAGCAGATTTAAAGGGCTCCTGAGGCACCTGCTCACATTCCTGCCATGAGATCCCTCCCTGTTTATCCCTCATGGATTGTTCCCAGTGCCTTGGCAAGTGGAAATCGATGCCGGGCAGTCCGGCGGCTCTTCCTGAGGAGTTCCAGCCCATTGAGCCCATCGAAGTTTGCAGAGCCTGTTCTCACCTCAACATTCCACCCAGCAGGAGGCCTGGAACGAATCCCTTCATTTAAACATTAACAGCTCTAAATGTCTCCCAGCAATTGCAAAGGCTTTATTAGCAAAGGAGCAGCCAAGGCAGTTTCCAGGCGCCAACTTGGACAACACAAGTTGTCCTGGTGCTCCCAACCCTGAGCCCTGCGTCCCTCTGGAAGAGCTGGGAATGGAGACGGGAGCAGGGCCTTGCTGAACTCTGTGGGCAGGGAGGGATGGATGGAGTGAATCCTCCTGGAAGCCGTGCACACCGTGCTGCCTTCTGTCCAACATCTACCTCTGGCCACAGGAATAAATCTGCTCAGTTAAGACACGTGCACCACTCTCGCCCTGAAATCCGAGGTGTTTCAGTGCCACTGCAGGACTCAAACCTTGCAGGAGGGGATAAAACATTCATGAGAGCAACGCTGGGAGATTAAATGGGCTGGGCTGACATTAAAAGACATTTTAAGGGACATCGTTTTAAAGATTCCTCTGCTCCCATCTCTCTGCAATCATGTCCCCAAATCCTTTCATTTATCCAACACAAGGTGTGCACAGCCCACACTGGATCCTGTCTGGCTGCTGGAATAAAAGGCAGGATTAGACACTGTCCATGTTCCAGGTGTCCCTTTTTGTGACAGGTGTCCAGGTTAGGCTTTTTTTTTTTTTTTCAGAAACGCCTTCTGCTGTTACTGTAAAGTGCAATTACTGAGTATCACCAAAGTCAAAAGCTCCTCTCAGGTTCGTTTCCCTTTCAGCTGCTCCAACACCTGTCCTGCCAAAACCCAGACAAGACAAAAATCTCCCGTTCCTGGGATTCACGTTTTGAAACAGTTCCAAATGCAGAGGGGATTCCGATCTTCACCCTCTCCTCCCTCCCTGTCAGCACGTCCCCAGCGCAAGGCACGGGTGCGACAGGGGCACAGGGACCTGCTTGATGCACAAAATGGAAATTCAGCAGCCCAATCAAGGCTGATTTTTAAGGATATTCGTTTCTTCATCATCATTATGCTCTGTGGTAAAAACCACTTCAGGGTCGCAGCTCGTCTCGGGATGCTGGTGCATCATCACCCGGAAAAATGTTGTTGGTGTTGATAAACAATTATTAAAGGAAAGAAGGAAAAAGAGGCAAACAGGAACTGGTGCTTCTCCTCTGGCCTGGGGTTAATCCAGCCACTTTCATGCTCCTTCCCACCTTCCCAAACACCCTGAACACACCTGAGCTGCCCTGGGGATTTGATTCCAGGCTCTGGTGTGGGACAATGGCCAAGGCCACTGTCAGGTGCCACCAGGGTGACCAAGGCCCAGTTCCCAGAGCATCCCCCCCCGTCCCAAGGGCCTGGCTCCCAACCCTGAGCTGTGCATCCCTCCCTGAGCAGAGCCATGGCTGGGGAAGGACTGGGATTCCCAGTGTCACACTGGTTCACAGTACTAAACCAGCCACACGAGGCGGGTGGTGACTCCAGCACGTACAAGGGACACACTGAAGTGACAGGGAACTCCACTCCCCACCTTCCGTGGGGATAACACAAACCAGCAGAGCAGAGAGACATCCAAAAACACCGTTTATCAAAGCAGCAACAGATTTCTCTGTCAAAGGGGAGATTCCACAGGGGTGTCTTTGGGCACGGAACAACGAAAGGATGCAAATGACACACGGCTGTTTCTCCTCGTGGAGGGTGGAAAAAGCTGCCAGGACCTTTATCAAACCAGAGCTGCTCAAGAGGAGCGGCTAAACTGGAGAGGGGAGGGAGAGGAAACGCTTCCCCCACGCTGTTCTGCAGCAGCAGCTCGTGATTGGACTCAGTGGGGAACACTCTGAGCTCCAGGGCACGGGGGGAGCTCAGCAACTGGCAGGATTTGGGCCCCTTGATTTTGTGTATCCCCCCCTCCACTCCCTCTGACACCCCCAGAAGGAAAGGCTGATGGGAAGG
This sequence comes from Pitta sordida, assembly GCA_013390025.1. Lineage (NCBI taxonomy): Eukaryota > Metazoa > Chordata > Aves > Passeriformes > Pittidae > Pitta > Pitta sordida. The sequence continues at coordinate 16,173 of WEKX01020320.1, forward strand.
TGGCATTTCTCTGGCTGCCAGCTACTCTGAATGCAGGCACATGAAGCAGCAGGATTCTGCTGGTGACATTTGGGCCACAAATGAAGTCCCCGAGAGTCATAAACAATCAGGTGAAGAAATCTGGAAAGAAATTACCCAGCACACCTCGTCTCCTCGGCCCCCTTGAGATCCATATAAAATGTGTTAATGCATCTGATTATGATCTAAATTATGTACAGAGGCTCCTGCCAAGCACTCGGTGAAGTTTCTTTATTGTGAAGTTGGAAGCTGTGTCAGAACGGTCCAGTCATCCTGTTTCAAATTACATTGAGGGGGGGAAAAAAAACCCCCATTTTCCTCCATGCCTTCTGGCTCAGAACACAGGGTGGGTTTTCTCTGCTGAAGGAAGAGCAGAAGTGGGGACAGAACACTTTACCTGTCCTTCACTGTCCCCTGAGCTCTGTGGATTTGCTGCCCAGAGAATTCCTGCTGAAGGAGCAACTGCAGAAAAATAAGGGATTTTCTCTTTCAGGCAAGATGGAAGGCCACAGCCTGGCCTCAAAGATGTGAGATCTTTTGAACTCCAAGGCAGCAGGCTCCCACAGGAGCTGCTCTGGAATAAATCCAAAAGGATTTACTCTTTCACTTGAACAAGGCAGGGGAAAAAAAAAAGCCTCCTCAGATGCACAGATACGGGGGCTGGGGAGACAGCTAAGAGAGGTTTAAAAGATTCATGAAAAAGATCATTCAAGAGTGCCATGATGGCTTGTGGCAGTGCCATGAGCTAAACACCCATCCTGCAGGCCTGGAGTTCCTGGAGTACAGCTGCTAAACCTTCTGGAGGTGGTTTAACCCAAGAAGACATGGAGCAGATGCTCCAAAAACAAGGACACAGAGCTCCTGGAGAAACCCTCTGACAGCAAGTCAAAGCAGGGCCTTGAGCTGCCCCGGCGGGGTTGGAAATGCAGCTGTGATTTCCCCCCAGGCCAGCAGAGTTTGAGGCCAGAGGGAACCTCGGGAGCACCTTTTGTGCCTTGTGCTGCTTCACAGCCCAGTCCATTCCATCCAAGTTTTCCTTCACAGTTAAGATTCAGCAGCTAAACCCCAACCTGAGTAACTGTGGGGGCTCCCAGCAAGGATTCACCAGCTGCTTCCACCCCAAAACTTGTGCTGACAGAGCGGCTCTGTGCAGGATGCAGCTTCCCCTCGGTGTCCCTGTGTCCCTGTGCCAGGAGATGCCCCTCCCTGCTCTAGCCACCTCTCTTGGCTCTCGACTCCTCTGCCCAAGCCCAAACTCATCAGCGGCTCTGACACCACTCCAGGGCTGGAGCCTGCCTGAAGGAGCTCAGGGCACACCAATCTCATCCTCTGGCTTCCTGGCAGGGGCGAGAAGAGAAGTGGAGAGGGAGAAATGTGCTGCTGGCAGCAATTCCAGCCTCTGTGGAGACTGGCCGTGGCTCCCAGGCACCAGGGACTGATCCTCACACAGGGGAACAACCTCCACTCCAAAGGGGCTGGGGACAAGGATCTGCCCAAGGAAGGATGCCAAAGAAGCAAAATGTTCAGAGCCCAATTCCCTGCCCTGATCTGCGTGCAGGGACTTGGATCCCGAGGCACCGAGCTCACACCATCAGTGACATTCAATGCTGCCTTTTAAAACCAGGATTTAAAGCTGCTGAAATCAGATTATTGTGAAATGTCACTTCTCCGCCTGAACTTCTGCCAAGTGAACTCGGCCCAAACTTTCAGCAAATGATAAGATCATTAAATAAAAGAGTTGATGGCCAAAAAAAAAACCCAACATGTGAGGGGCTTGATTAATGCTCTGTGGGTGACACTGGGCTGGTGTGATCCTTTGTGACATCTTTTGATCACACTATTTTCACAAGCTCTCCTCTTCAACTCGGCTGTGGGGGTGAGGAGGGTGTGTTGCCAGAAGGGTGCTGAGGTATTTTGGTAAACTCTGTTAAAACACAGCAAAGGAAGAAGCCACCAGACACAGGACAGAGTGACAGTGCAGGGCTGCTCTCAGCTTTACCTGTTGTCCCCCAGCTCCTTGGCTCACGCACCGACTCCTTCACCACGTTTCCTCCTTCTCCCAGCACTGACCTCAAGGGGTTTTCTCCTGTTTGATACAAAAGCACAGACTAAGCCACATGTACTTAAGGGACAGGTTAGGTGTCACCTCCAGAGGTGCCCAGGAGCACAGGAACATTCCTTCCAGGACTCTCCAAGGCTACTGGAAGGGGGCCCTGCCCATGGAAGGGGCACAAAACAAGATGAGCTTTAAGGTCCCTTCCATCCCAAACCACTCTGGGATTCAGTGGTGGATGACACAGTCAGAGACTGGACACCAGTGAGGGGACAGGCACAAGCCAGACCACGAGGAGAAGGGATGTTTCTAGTCCCCAAGGGGTGGGATGTGGGTCACCAGCTCCCTGCTCCATCAGCTTCCAGGTCCAGCTGGAAGGAATTCCCAGCTTCCTCTACAACCCCTGGGAATTGAGAGCTCTCAGGTTATACCCATGTGATCACTTCCCACAAAAAGTTCAATGAAATCATTAATTATGCTGCCCTGGGAGTGCCAAGGCCAAAGGGGACCCTCCTTTGCCCTGTTGAATGCCACACCAGCAGCCCCAGCCTCACTCCCAGGGATTTCTCATCCAGCCTATTTTTTCCCCTGGCTCAAATCCCCTCTCAGCCACACTGACACTGCACACAACTCTCTGATCTCAGCAGCCAAACAGATAAAAATGAATTAAAATAAAATAAAATAAAATACCTCTTGCTAAGAGAAGCCCAAGGCTCCAGGATCATCCTTGGGCACAGGTGGATTTTTTCCCTTTGGTTTCAGAACAAAAAGGACCATCCTCATCCTGCCTCCACCCTCCCACACAGCCCATAGAACCCCTGAAACTCCAACCACTTGGGGCCAAGGACCTGAGGAATCAGAGCCTCTGGGAGCCCAGTGTTTTATTAAGAGCAATTAGAGCACCCCAGGAGAGGCTCACCTCCCCCAAAAAAGGTGGTTTCTCCCTGCTCCTCATCAGAGGAATGCTGGAAGTATCTGTTATGTGGAACTTCATCTTCGATTTTATTAGTTTTCACAAGCCAGCTATGCTAAAAGGTCGGCCCAGTAATTTAAACTGCACTTGTCAGCAGAAGTGAAGGACATTGTGGGATACATTTTATTTTATTCCTGCTCTTTTATTGCCTGGCTCCTCGGAGTGATTCCAGCAGCTGAAGGATTTCTGCCACCACAGGATCCGGACAGTCGCAAAGTGCCATTAAAAAATAAAAGAAATACCCCAAACCCTCAGGTTTCAAAGAACTGGCTGGACCAGCAGAAGTTGTTCAAGCCCTCAGCAGCTCCTGCCTGCCACCAAATTGTTCCCTCACAGGGACAGGCACTTCCTGCAGGGTGGGTCTATCCCCTCTTGGCAGAATGGATCTGTAAAATGGGGTAAATGCTGATTTTCTGCAGCTCTGCCAAAGCACAGAACACACACACACACAGGGCTCTGTCCCACCTCTGCCAGGACACGACAAGGCAGGTGACAAGCAGAGGAAAGGAAAGCCTCACCCAGGGCTGCCCAAGGGGAGGAATGTCCTGGACATTCCCCAGCCTGCAGGAGTCTGCCTTCCATCCCAGCTGCAGCCCGGGGTTCTGCTGGACAACTCTGCAGATGATCAAAAAGGGATTTAATTCACACCAGCTGTTCCTCCAGGACCAACCCCAGCCCTGCTCCTCGCGGCACTCACCAAGCTGGGATGAGATGCTGGTCCTCCCCCTCACCCCGCTGCCCCGAGCCCTGCGGGGCTGGAGGGGGAGAACATCCCACTGCTGAGCTGGCTGCTGGCTGCCTGCACACACAGGGCTCACCTCCACATCCCAGGAGGAAAAATAACCCGGGAAAGCTGAGGGGGATGTTCCTTTAGTGGGAGGGCAGAACTAACAGGGTTGGTTGGTCAAAGCTCTGCTTTACTTTGGGCACCACAAGGATCGTGGGACTGAGCTCCAGCCCGGCTCCCCCATCCCTCCACGGGGAGCTCAGCCTTCCCAAGGGCCCCAACTCCTACACAGACACCAGCAAACCATGAGCACTGAACACCCCGACCCAGCTGAGGTGACAGAACCACCCAGTGGGTGGGGTTGGAAGGGACTTTAAACACCATCTAGTGCCACCCCTGCCATGGGCAGGGACACCTCCCACGCTCCCAGGCTGCTCCCACCTGGCCTTGGACACTCCCAGGGATCCAGGGGCAGCCACAGCTTCTCTGGGAATTCCAGCCCAGCCAGGAATCCCTTCCCAATCTCCCATCTAACCCTGGGAAGCCATTCCCTGTGTCCTGTCCCTCCATCCCTTTCCCCAAGTCCCTCTCCAGCTCTTCCGGAGCCCCTTTAGGCTCTGCAAGGGGCTCCAAGCTCTCCCTGGATCCTTTTCCTCTCCAGGTGAACACCCCCAGCTCTCCCAGCCTGGATCCAGCCCTTGGAGCATCTCCGTGGCCTCCTCTGGATTCACTCCAGCAGCTCCACATCCTTGTGCTGTAGCTCCCCAGATCTGGAGGCAGGATTTCAGGTGGGGTCTCACCTGAGTGGAGCAGAATCCCCCCCTCCCCTGCTGCCCACGCCGTGTGATGAGCCCAGGATACAGTTGGATTTCTCCTCATCTCCTCACCAGCCACGTGAGTTTGTCCATTTTCTTCTCCTCCTCCTCGCAGTGTGCACAAAAAAGCTTTTTCCTTTACCCTCTGCTCACAAAAACATCCCAACCTGCTTCTCTCTCACCCTTTCCCCACAATTATCTCCACTTGCTTCCCTATTTTCTCTTCTCCCCAGGCTCTTACCCAGGCTGGTTTTTCCTTCCCCTCCACCTGCACCGTCATTATCTTTCCCTCTCTCTACTGCCCATCTGAAATTTGTTTTTTTCCAGCAGGTAATTCAGGCTCATTCTCCTGCACTAATACAGAAACATCTCCATAAACCTTTAAGTTCCTTCCCTAACCATGAACACAAATTATTGATTTCCCAGAAACAAATTTGGGAAATTATCCTCCCCAGCAGATCCGTCCCCTCCTGGGAATTTGCTCCAAGGATTAATCACAACCTTTCTGATGTCCAGAAAGGGTCCTTTTAAAATGCATCTGCTCATCTGTTATCCAGCAAACAAAAATAACCTGGAAAACAGGCGAATTTAAGTATTTGCCCGAAGACTCTCAGATTTCCCCACTGCCTCCACTCTCCCAGATTAAAACCCCGCCTTTATCCACCAAACCCATCGATTTTAGGCACTGGTTTCACACAGCCACCTCAAAAAAAGCGGGTTTTTAAGCAAAATTCTCTTCAGGGCCAGGCACGGGCCACCAGGATGTCTGAGGACATTTCCAGGCAGAACTGGGAGGCAGCTTTGGAGTCACCCAACTCCCTGCGCCGCCAAACCCGCGACGGCTGCAGATTCTTCCCTATTAACACTTTCCCCCACATTAATCTCCCCCAAATGATCCATCCTGGAAATTTATGTGCGACCCTGTATTAAAATCCGGCGTTAACTGTGTCTCTGGGAGCTTAAATCCAGGCCCGAAGAGGCTGCTGAGAGTCATTTTCTAGTGCATCGCAAAGGACAAACTGGTTTTTACGAGTGTGTGTTTTACAGCCTGTTTTTTCAAATGAAAACCGAAACGGTTCCCAGATGGGAGCTGGATCATTCCAGCTTCCATCTTAAAGCGTTAAAAATAAAAATCAAGGAATCAAAAAAGATGCAAAACGTCAGAAAATGTGGCTGCACTGAAGGGTTGAGGGTGTTTCGTGTGTTGCTCGGGGAGGACTCGGAGGAAAGGTGAAAATAAAAGCCTTGGGTGGGTGTTGTTTTTTTTTTGAGCAAAAGATTCAAATAATAAGGAAATCGTTCCAAAACGGTGGCGGCAAAGTTTGTCCTTAATTCCACAATGTGTGCATCAGACTGTGGAAAATTTCTTTACAAAGCTCCAGGCAGAAAGGAGCGGGGGAAAGGATTCCCTTGCCCACAGTGTTCCTGATCCTTTGCTGCCGCAAATCGATATTTTCCATTATTTTTGTAGCTCCAACGTGGCTCTCTGCAACCCACGGCGCCCTCAGAAGAAACAAATCCCAGAGGTTGAATTTAACATTGAGTGTGCGTCGGTGAGGAGGGTCCAGCTCATCTCTGGGATCACCAGGGAACAGAGCAGAAACAAACACAGGGAAGGAACGCTCCGGAAGAAATGCTGGGGAGCAACTGGGAGCAGATTCCAATGTTCTCCCCTTTACTCTCCTTATCTCCCACCTGTTAATGCTGCTCTTGATCCAGTGTCAGGCTCCTGCACCAACCCCACTAAATTCCTCAGCCATTAGAGAATCCTGGAATCTCCGGAGCTGGAAGGGACCCACAAGGATCATTGATCCAACTCCTGGCCCTGCACAGACACCCCAACAATCCCTGAACTGCCCAACCCCTCCTGGAGCTCTGGCAGCCTTGGGAAGTGCCCGTTCCCTGGGGAGCCTGGGCAGTGCCCAACCACCCTCTGGGGGAAGAACCTTTCCCTAAAATCCAACCCAACCCTGCCCTGGCACAGCCCCAGCCAGTCTCTGGTCACGCACCAGCAAGGGACAATGTGCTGGCAGAAGTTGTCCCTGCTCCAAACAACTCCAGGTGGCATCACCAGCTCGTTCCACGTTTGTTTCCCTCCTAAAATTAATTTTCTAACTTCACATCCATAGCTCATCTTCCAGGTGGTCACATCTTTTCCTGTGCTCCTCCCTCACCTCAGAACGAGCAAGGAGCTGTCCCTGGGACTGGGNAGTCTCTGGTCACGCACCAGCAAGGGACAATGTGCTGGCAGAAGTTGTCCCTGCTCCAAGCAACTCCAGGTGGCATCACCAGCTCATTCCACGTTTGTTTCCCTCCTTTTCTAACTTCACATCCATAGCTCATCTTCCAGGTGGTCACATCTTTTCCTGTGCTCCTCCCTCACCTCAGAACGAGCAAGGAGCTGTCCCTGGGACTGGGACAAGCTGGGATCTCCCCCCTCTCCCTGTCACCAAACAATCACCGAACAGGATCTTTAAACCCCAACCTCACCACAGCATAGAGCACAGCTTTCCATATTAACTTCTCCTCCCTGAAAACCCTGGGACACAACAGGACCAGAATAATAATAATAATAATAATACCGATTACAGGTACTCGGTGCGGTCATTTCCGAGCCAATTAACATAATGAACCTCCATCTCCTTCAGATAAGGAATCTCAGAACAATCCAGTTAGAGGTGAGGGGCTGAAGATTTCTAAAACTAAGATTTCCAAACAGTCCTTCCTCACAAAAAACATCTCCCAGTGCCCCCTGTGGCATTTGTTATCTGTATTTTGGTGGCACAGGGAGGGATCGGAGCCAACAAAACCATCCCACCAACATTTAGGACACCGAGTGCTGGGGAAGGAGGTTAAGAATTCCCCTGGGCACAAATTTCTCTGCCAAATCAGCAGAGAACAGGAGAACTCACCATGAACATGGGACAGCCCCTCGCTGCCAAGGCCGGTGGCTGCTGGAACATTCCAAGCCTGTCCATTCGGGGTAGCCCTGGTTTCCCCCAAGCCAGAGGAGCAGCTCAGGGTGAGCCCAGGGTGAGCCTGGAAGGGGCTGGAGGGTGGCAAAGCTCAGGCCCCAGCGTGAGAACGGGCTGATAAGGTCACACCACAGAAATGTGGGTTTCCTGCTTAAGAAGCTGCAGAAACGGTTGTATTTTAATTTTTTGTTTTTATTAAGTTTCCTTAGAAATCAACCTGAAAGTGTTGGTATGTGAGTGCAAGTGGCATGAGAAGGAAAAAAAAAAAAAACCCAGGGGAAATTAAAGAAAGGAAATTGGGATGCACGGACTCTGCCTACGAACTGAACCTGTCCCTTCATCCAGGGCACTGCCCTCCTTTGCTTCCAGCTCCACCACAATCCTCATCCAATTTCTCAGACACTTTCCAACAGATTTGTCCTTCTCTCCCTCATCAGAAGCTCCAGGAGGCTTCTGTGGATGCATCAGGATCTTTTCCCACTGCTTCTTTATTTAGAGTCACCCCCAAATGCTCATCCTCCTTGAGACGCCACAAAAGAGACCCACGACACCCACAAAACCAGCCCAAGAACAGCAAGATAAACATTCATAAAGATCCAAAACACTGGCTGGGCTTAACCCCAGACACTTGGAGAACACAACCTGTCCATGGCAGAGGGTTGGAACTACACGAATCTTTTAAGGTCCCTGCAAACCCAAACCCTTCTGGGATTCTACAGTTTCTCCTCCTGGGCAGAAAGGCTCCATCGAGTTCAATAACCACAAACTTCACATTTCCTCACATAACATGCACTGCAGACACATAAAATATTTCCAGTCTGAGCCCAGGAAATGGCTGAAGTTTTAGGCACCAAATCTTGTGCTGTGTCAAGTGGCACCACAGCAAAACCTTCCCCACGATCCAGAAGAGGAGGAGTGCCAAGGATGGGTTTCAACGAGCAGGGAATTAACAACTGGATCAAAATAACATGTTGGGTTGATTTTAAGGCAACAAGGCCACGCCAGTGTGTGCCGGAGTGGCCACATGCAAGCCTTGGGTTAAATTGTTAAACTGCCCCATCCCTGGATGTGCTCAAAGCCAGGCTGGACAGGGCTTGGAGCAGCCTGGGATAGTGGGAGCTGTCCCTGCCCATGGCAGGAATGAGATGAGCTTTGACATCCCTTTCCATCCCGTTTTGGGATTCTGAGCTCAGTCATCACCTCCCAGTTGTCACATGAAACAGAGCACACAAGACTTTCCATGTTCACTTGGCTTCGGGCTAACAAAGAACCCTCTGACCGTGTCCCCTCTGCCTCCTCGTCACCACCCCAGTGTCCAACCAGCAGCACCAAATACCGGCACTTTGGAGCAGCCTGGAGGCAGTAATTAGGCCAATTAAGGCGGGGAAGGGCTAAATGACTTGCCCAGGGCCACAGGAGGCAGTCGGCGAGGGAGACACGAGTGGTTCAGAGTCTTGTTCCCCAAACCCTGGCAGAGCCCCCACAAGACCAATCCATAACCCTGACACCCCAGTTACCCTGGAGACAGCAATAGCTAATTAATAAGGAGCCATGGGACCTAAGAGAGCAGCTCGATATTTAGGGTTAATTTAATTACTTCACCTCAAAAGCATCCCAAAGTTCCAGCAACAAGAAGTTCTCTCTGCAGCATCCCCCCAGCACAGCAATACTCACAGCACCTCTACTCCAGCCTCTCCTGCAGCTCTTGACATCTCCAGGGGTACAGATTTCCCCGGGAGAGGTTTCTGGCAGCAGCAGCTGATTTTCAATGTTAGGATGTAATAATAATAAAAAAAAAAAGGGGGAATTCATGAATCGGCTGCAGCGATTTGAGGGAGATTTGTGGCCATAGCAACATTACTATAATCAATGCTGCAGGGAACAAAAGGCACTTTGATCGTGTTGTTCCCACCCATAAACGCTGGATAACGCCATCCGCACACTCTCCAGTGCTCTCAGGAGCTCTGCCACTCGCTACCCCTCGGAGAAGGGGATTTAAAGTGGCTTCCAAAGGTTGTCCAGCACATCCACCATCCAGAGACTGTGTATCCCCAGCAACCACCCTCCCCGCACCAGGCTGGTTCGGGAAGGGGGACTTTGGGAAGGAATGCCCGCTGGGATGAGGATCATTGTGCTGGTAACAGAAAATAAACTCACCCCGGGTTTAGGGCTGGTCGGTGCCACGTGGCTGCAGCTCCCGTTCCCTTCCCATCTCCCTCCTCCTGCCTCCTCTGAAATTCATCCAGAGCATCCCCAGGCTCCGAATGTCTCCTGGCTGAGGGGGTGGTTCTAAGCCCCTCTCAGGCCCCGTGCAAATAATCCAACACATCAAACCACCGAGGAATTAATGCAATAAACTGCCTGTTCCCCCCGCGAGGGAGATGCCGAAGGGACAGATTCCTATTAATGCTCCCACTATTTTTAGCGTCACAAATGAGGGGGAGCCGACTCGTGCTTCCTGCCCCCGGACACAACATCTGGGCTGCTTTATGGTCATCCAGCCTCTTTTTTCCCACGAGGCAGAGGTTGGAATGTGGCAAGGTGGAGCACTGGGAGGGGGGTGGGGAGGAGAAGCAGCGAACTTTCCGAATGAGTAGCAGAAAGCAGCTGGGATAACTCAGCAGGAGCGATTCCAGCCTGGGAATGGCAGGAGGGAATTCCTGTGCTGTGGTTAAAGCCGGGGACGGGTGTCGGGTGATGGGGAGGGGGTTTGTTTGATTCCCAGCTGTGCCTCAGAACCTTCTGTGCGACCTTCATCTGCTCCGGATCCTCCGCTCCTGCAGCATCCCCCGCGAATCCACCAGGGATCTCACGGGTCGCAAATAGAAACCGAGAGGAGAAATGCAGCGAAGGGCAACTTCCTGTGAAACGTCTCACAAATGTGAGGATTTAACCACACGGAATTGAGCGGCTGGTGCCTTCCAACCACCCCGGTTTTTATGGGAACGAAATGGCACAGCCGTGCCCACAACCCCACAGCACCTGGGAATTCAGCTGAGGACTGATGTCTTTGATATGACTCGAAAGATGATCTCGGGAGACAGGAAAAATTCATCACCTTGTGCTGCTCTGGCTTGAATGACTTCATGGCTCTGAGTCTGAAAGAACAGCTGAGCACGGGCTGAGAAATGCCAGGAGGACACGAGAACTCAGGGCTTAAAAAATATAAGAAAGGGGAGTGAACCCTCCAGGTTAAACACAATAAAAGAATGAGAGCAAGAAGGAGAAAGGTGCTTATTTCTGACCCTGAAGTTTGGGGTTTCTTTGGAAGTGAACATATTCTAGAAACCAGGATCCCTGGCTGGTTTTCCAGAGCATTTTTTTAAAGTGCTCTGAGGTCCTCAAAAAGAAGGCAAAAATTAATTAATGACATCCTTTCCAGCCCCAAACCCTCACAAACCCCTCTGTAACCATCCCAGGAGGAAAGGGCAGAGGGGCTTCATTTCTTTGGGACGAAAGCTTTACCAGACCTGCAGGAGTGTGTCAAAAAGTGATCATTCACACCAGCCAATCCAAACACAAACTGGAATCCCACAGCCCCATCCCCTGCTCCAGCCAGAGCCATCCCCAGGGATCAGGGAGCACCTGGAATTCCCTCCAAGTCCCTGCCAGGAGGGGGGAGCTGAGGGGGGGGTCTGGCTCTGCTGCCTGGGAACAAGGGCCAGGACAAGAACAAACAGCCTCAAGCTGCAGCAGGGCAGCTTTGGATTGAATGTTACGAGCAGTTTCTTCACAGAAAGGGCTGCCAGGGACTGGAACAGGCTGCCCAGGGAAGTGGTGGAGTCCCCATCCCTGGAAGTGTTCAAAGAACACGTTGGCACGTGGGGACATGGTTAGATGGTGAACGTGGTGGTGCTGGTGCTTGATGGCTGGACTTGATCTTAAAGGCCTTTTCCAACCTCAAGAATTCCGTGATTTTGCAGGGCAATGGCACACAAAGCTGACACAACTCAGGACTCACACCTGCCCAGCCAACCACGGCACCAACCCCCTGCCAGGAATCCCCAGAAACGGCTCCTGCCGCCCAGCACCATCTATAACCACACGACCGGGAGCACTGCAGGCTCCTTTCCAAGGGAAGAACTTCAGAAAACACTCCCCATAAAAGTTTCCTGAACACCAGCCACCGCCTCAGCACCAACCCTCCGGCAGCAGATCCCTCCTCTCTCCCAGCTGACGGGGTGACAGCTCCTTCCCTGCCAAACACCTGCTCCTCAGGAGAAAAACTGAGCTCTTGGGAGCCCGGAACAGACTCTGCAGACATGAACCCACCAGGCACAGCAGCTCCTTCCCCGTCCTCCGCCCATCTGGGCATCGCTCCCAGCCAGGCGGGCACAACTGGAGTCTTGGGAGCTTCACACTCAGCCCCGGAGGAGACTTTGAGGATGCTTGGCACCCGAGTGCCACCGAGATGTGCCGTGACGGGGCGCCTGTCACCAACGCCGTCAATTAAAACGCTCCGTTTGGAGCGACGCCGGGAGCTCTCACTTTGCACCACACACTTCTCATTTCTCCAAAGACTCCGTGGAATTTCGTACACAAGGCATTTATCTGACCCAAATAATTCCTGCTAATTTTGCTGAACTGCTTGGGAATTTGCAACACCTCAAACCCACGGATAAAAGCTGGAGGCTTTAACTTTGCTGAGTCAAACCTGAGACAACCCTTCCACTGGGCAAAGAAGAACCCCAGGACTGGAAAGTCTCAGATCTCTGCTGGATTTTATGGAGCTTCTGGAAGGAAATGCTTCCAGCCTGCACAAACTGTGAAGAAGCACTGAAGAGAATAAAACGAGTGATTTGCTTTGTCGCAGCCCAGAGAGGCCCCACATGCTTAGAATGAGGAATCCCACCCAAGAAAAGTGCATCTGAAGGTTGAAATCTGGGATCTGGATCCATAAAGTGGTAAAATTCTGTTCAGAAAAGGAAACTGAAACGGGAGAAACAGCAGAGAGGAGTAAAACATCCATTTTATTGCAGTTGTATGGATTAGCCTCAAGTGCGTCTGGCTCTGCCAACACAACGTGTTTGACATGCCTCAAATATGAATATCTCAGAGGCTTCAGTATTTGTCTTGGATTCCCCCTAAGAAAAAAACCAAACCAAGCAAAACAGTTTCTGTCAAGTCTGAAGTTTTAGCCACGAGATGAGGACACAGGAAAGCACCACCTGTGGCTGTTTAACTTCTTTGCTCACCAAAAGAACTCATTCTCTCCTCTTCAAACATCAAACCACGTGGGATTGTGTTTCTTGAGTGATTTAATGGATGAGAAACACACCATTTGAGAATTCCACAGCCCGCTTCTCTCACTTTTGGTGCTGATTTTAGTCCCAGCCCTTGGATTTCCCACATTTTTTCCCTCCCATTAAGGCCTGGCCACACCAGCAGGGGAGAGAATTTGGCAGGATAACACCAATATTTGAGGGTAATGACCAATACAGAGAAAGATCCTGTTGTCACTCTACAGTGTCTCTCTCCTCGCAGGAACAAGACCCTAAAACCCGACATGGCACGAAAAGAACAGCTCCTCGAGGCGAGGAATTTGCCTTTAATTCCATTGCTCCCAGGTACCTGTGAAAGCACCGGCTCTGCCCTTCCCTCCGAGATCCCAGAGCTTGTTTTTCTTCTTTATCTCCGTTTATTGATTTTACAAGGAAAATCAGCGGCGGAGCGTTTGCCAGGAAGGATGAATTATGTGTGCAGGCACAAGGGGTTTAGAGCAGACTTGCCCTGAGAGCTGAGAACCAAGTTCTAAGCAAGATTATTCAGCCTTTAGTAGACCTACCAGGAAGAAGCGTTTGCCCAATGTGTTGTTTTGTTGCTTTCGTTGCAGATTTCATATAAATAAAAACTGAGATTTCCTGCCAGGAAGCTTTTCTTTTTTACTGCTCTGTGAAAAATGTGACTTTATTTGAAATAGGTTTCAAATGAACACTGGACAGCAGCAAGAATTCCTGAGTCCTGCACCCCAGCTCTGACTTCACCCCGTGGAAATGACTCTGGTTTAACTACAAGGGTATTAATCCAAGTTAATTAGTCCTCTCCTTGCAGGAGTCACTTTCTTGTGAATTACCTTCATTTTGGCAGAGAATTAAGACAAACCTCCAGGCAAATTCCATCCAGAGCAAGAACTGAACTTCCTGAGCTCCCAACAAGTGAAGTGTGACCAGTTTCCCTGTGTATCCAGAGGCAGATGGGCCATGAACATCCCGAATATCCCGTGGCAGCCTCAGCCCAACTCCCTGCTCCCAGACAGAAGCTGCTTTTCCAACCAATAATCACCTTCTCCACTACCCAGAGGGTTGGATTTCCAGAGCTGGGAATGTCCAGCTGTGCAGGGCTCAGGGATCCTGGCAATGGGAAGCATCAGATGATGTCTGAGGCTATTCCACATGAGCTGGAGCCCGGAGCCAGATGTTAAACGAAGCTCTAACAAATAAAATAAAATAAAATAAAAAACGGGAGACCAGGGAGTCTGAAAAATATTAGGGAGCAACAGATGTGTTTTCCAAGATTGTTGGGCTGTGCTGAGTGAAAAGGGCTGCTCAGAGGGAAGGGATGGAATCCGTCAGAGCAGTTCAGGGAAAGCACAACTCACCCGCCCCCAGAACTGCCAGTTTGGTGGGAAAAGGGAAAAGGCCTCTGGGACAGGCAGAGAGGGGAGAGGTCCCACAGGGGGAATGGATTTCCGACCAGTTTTTAAAGCAAGGGATGGCGAAACAGCAGCTGAAGTTCCTGAGACTCGGCTCGCCCATTAAACCCACCCCTAACAGGCTTGGGATGAGACAAAGTGAACACGAGGGAGAGAGGGGAAAAAAACATCCTCCTCTCAAGAGCTGTAATTAAGGAACATGTAAGGAAACAAACAGTGACAAAGTTGCTTATTGATCCGCTCTGCTCCAGCAGCAAAGAGCCCCAGAGCTCAGAGCGGCTGGAAGAGGAACACGCGACGATGGCGAAGAAAAACCCGTTTCCAACCACCAACCAACGTTTCCTGACCTTTCCCGAGAAAACACCCAGAGCTCTTCAGCCACAAAAGGAACTGGAGAGCCTCCCCCAGCCCAGAGCAGCACAGGGATATCCCTCTCCAAGCACTGATCCCCAGGAAATGCGCTGCCAGCGCTCACACCTCAGCAGCTGCAGGAAGAGCCGATGGTTATGAGGCTGCTCAGACGGGCTCACCTCGGTTTTTAATCCGAGTTGTTGGTTCAGTCATCGCTCACTCCGAGATTTCCCATTCCCCCTCAGCCCCGGGGCACAGGGAGGGACTCACAGCCCAGCTCCAACATCCAAGTCTCCAGCTAAGGAGGGAAGTTCATGCACTGTGGTGACATTTATCACGTTAAAACCCCTCACGGACACACTTGGCAGGACTCAGCTTCTCCCCTGGGAAGCAGAGACTCGCTCCATTGGACGTGGGAGTCAGCCAGACCTCTGCTCCCAAATTCACTCTGACACACAGGGACACAAATCTCCACGGGGTCACACAACTCTCCTCCCCCATTAGTGGGACCCAGGGAGATTAATTTCAATTTGGAGCATCAAACCCCTCGAGCCAAAAGCGCCAGGCAGAGAATAAACCACATCTCATGGTGTGCCCTGCGATTTATGGCTCGGGATTCAAGGGAGGGAAAAGGAGTTTTCACGCTGCATTTTTATTTTCCTGGCTCTACAACCTCCGCCAAGGACAAGGGACTGTCACTGAGAACCAGCTGCATCTCCCACAGCATCATTCCGTCTGAAGGGCAAAGAGGAGCGAGGGTTTAAGGGCTAAACCAAACAGACCCAGCCTTAACACACAGGTGGATGAAAAGCTGCTCTTGAAGTGTAATTTCTTTGTAGTCTTTCATTCCCACAGGTAATTATGAGCTTAAAGGTTCCAGGGCTTCAAATGATAGTTTGTGCTTCCTTCAAGTTAAAAAAAAAAACATAAATTAGATTATAAATCTCATATGCTTTTGAAGTCAAGATTAATGAATCCTCACAAGGGGAACAGTGATGCCCACAGGTCTCAACTCCCCCAATGCTGTGAGTGGGAGCTCGGGGAAACCTGAGTCCAGGGGATGGAGGAATTTTTATTATTACACATCCACCTTAAAATAAAAGGGCTCTGGGATTTCCTAAATCATGGCAATATTTAAAAAAAAAAAAAGACCCAAAAATATTTAAAGAAGAGAGTGACAAAGTTCCCTTCACCCCAAGGACAGAGACCAAAACAGGGGCACCATGGAAAGAACACAACACGAGACATAAATAGTTTGTGGTGGGAAGAACAGGTTTATTCTCCCCCTCCACCCCCGGAGAACAGGCTGTATTTTGAGGAGAATTGTGCGAGGAGAGTATCAAAATGCAGACCAGTCCCAAGGGCTCAGCAATCCCTTGCTGACAGGAGAGAGGTTTGTGTTGGCACAGCTCGTGACAGCTGGAGCAATAACCCAGAATGTCTTTTGCCTTCAGATCCTCCGATGAAAGATGGGATCCACAGGCACTTTGCAAACGTTAATTAAGCCCACACAGCCCCTTTTGGCACATCGGGAAGTATTTATCCTTCCTCTGCAGAGAGGGGAACGAGTGGCTCAGGCACTTGTACCATAAGGTATCTGCTCTTTCTGCTCAGGAAGTGCCCCAGAGATAAAGCAATTAAAAACACAAATTGGACTTTCCAGCCAGGGCGAGCTGATGGCTCTCCATTCCCTCTGACTGCTCCTCCTGCAGGAAAACCAAACCAGCTCTGGCTGTGAGGGGCATCAGAGACGAGTGTGGGCACCACAAACGGGCTCTAAAGCAACACCAACACCCCAATTCTTCCTTTGGTTTTCCTCTTCCCGAGTGACTCAGCCTTCCCAAACTGCCTCTAAACTGGCGTGGAACGTTTTGGAGTTGAGAGGGGAAGGGTCAGTTTGTTGGAGCTGCAAGGAGTAGCTGAGAACATGAGCAAGGTCAGGCAGAATATGCATAAACACACATGTGAACTAAACCACCAGAACACACGGGGGGGGGTCGGTGCCTGTGATCTGACCACGAAAATAAACATAATTGGAGTTCTTCCCTGTTCAGAAAAACAACAACAAACCCTGCAGCAGCTGATTCAGAATGTATTTCAGTTGGAAACGCATTTAATGATGCTTTTTATAGACACATAATTTATATTCCATTTATGTTTATAGTGTGACTTACAGGGCACAGCACAGGCTCCACCACCATCTGCCCACTGGGCTCAGCGCGTCAGGAGACTGTCCAGGGCTGCAGGGAGCACTCACACCGAAAGTGGAGGATGGAGAGCTTTCCATGGGCTGATCCAGGAGCCTGCACGGTCACAGGAGCTGGGAGGTACGGCTTGCGAAGCCAGGCCACAGCATCACAGCTTTGGCACTGCCCCACACCACTGCCACCACCTCTTTGCTAACCCAAGGCAGAGGCGGCTCCAAACACCCAGGAAAACCTGAAACAACGTGGTGCAATTCCAATTGTAAGCTGGCACAGCCAGGAGACACCAGGAATGCCTGGGGCAGAGCCAGGGGATGTTTGCTGCTGCATTTAGTTACCCCTTCTCCCACCCTTTCCAGGGAGCCAGAGGACTCGCTCCACCCAGCCCCATGTGCCTCATCCAGCTCCTGCTCTTCCTGGGCAAAGATTTCGGGGAAAGTTCTTCCCTCGGAGGGTGGTGGGGCACTGAACAGGCTCCCCAGGGAATGGGCACTTCCCAAGGCTGCCAGAGCTCCAGGAGGGTTTGGACAACCCAGGGACAGGGTGGGATTGTTGGGGTGTCTGTGCAGGGCCAGGAGTTAAATCAATGATCCCTGGGGGTTCCTTTCCACTCAGGATATTCCCTCAGGATGTTCCTTTGCCATCCAGCTCGGAGCTGCTTCTCCAACCCGCTCCCTCGGGACCGTGGCACAACAGGGGTTAAACCAACGCCTCTCAACAGCACTAATTAGTTTTTAGTGATGGAGTCCAAGTGTTTCAGCTGAGAATTCCATCCCTGCCCTCGGCCTCTGGTTATGCACACAGCGAGGCAGATACTGAGACATCATTAAAGGTGCTCTGCATCCAGAGCAATTCCCACAGAAACCTCTGCCTTGGACACCCCGGAATCAGGGCAGTTCCAGAGGAGAACTCTTGCAGTGGTTGAACTCGCAGCACTGGCTTTACCATAAACCACAGAGCACATTTTAGGCCTTCCCACACGAATCCATAGTTGCGCCACAGCCAAGTCTTTATCATTTCTCATTTTGTCTTTTTTTTTAATTTGTTTTGTTTGTGTTTAACTTTGCCCAAGGTTGCATTCAGCAAAAGCTGCTCCCTCAAAATAACAGTGTTAAAAACACACCATCAAATTGGCATCTGGAATCTGCATTAAAACCCTCATTGAAAGTGTGTGTTTGGCAAAAGAAAGCTCGAAAAGGAAACCTAGAAAGGCAGTGAATTTTTGCCCCACGTCATATTTTGCAGGGGCCACACTGCAGCTCCTGCCGTGACCTCCTGGAGATGGATATCCCACCTGTGCTCACCCCTTGTGGGAGGCCAACACCACACACAGAGATCACACAACACACGATTTACTCAGCCCCGAGTCCCGACACTGAATGTAAACACGCTCCAAACCTCCCCCATCAACGACAACCTGCTGCAGTCACCCACTCAAAGGCCTCTCTGAAAGGTTTCAGACGAGCCCAGCAGCTGTTGAACTAATTCCTCTGGTTTCCACCCAAAACTGCTCTTTGGGAAGCTGCACATCCCTGACTAAAAGCCACTTTTTAACTCTCGGTCGCGGCTTATTTGTGGCCTTGCGATAAAAGTTTTCCTTTTGGGCTCCTTGAAGTTAAAGGTTGGGTTGGTTTTGGGTTTTTTCCACCTGTATTTCATATTCACATTTCAATATTTTCAGTGACCTTCCTGCCTCCCCCAGGGCTCCTGCCAAGGCCCTTTTCGCAGCTCCCACACCATTCCAAGAACGTCCTTTCCCCGAGTTGAATGACTCTGCCAAGATCCCCTGGGGAAGGAAACGCTTCCAGGAACCAGCTCCATTAACCATCCAACAACCTCCAGCGAAACGTTTGGGTTTAAAATGATTTTTCAAAGCTGGCTGCAACACGCGGAGCGCGACAAGAGGGATCTCCTCCCCGGCTTCCGAGCCTGGAGATCCACGGAGAGCCAAATCCAGGAGTCGAGCTGGATTTGCATCAGTGGGAGCAGAACCTTTCCTTGCAGCTCAGCCACAATGCACAAGCTAAATTTAGAGAGCTTTCCAAGCCCAGAGCCGTGTCCCACGTCCATTATTCCTCTTCCCAGGCAGGAATGAGCCCGGCTATTATAAACGCTTTTATGCTCCCCACCCTACAGGAGCGCACATCAATTGTGGGTAAAGTGGAATGTAGGCAAAAAAAAACCACAACTTGAGGCGAGGCTAATGGTGGTGAAAGGCAGGTTGCCTGGGGAGGGAAATAATCAGAGGTTTGAGAGGAAAGGGGGGGGGAAGGGAGGTGAAAAAAAAACCCTACAGACAATTTACCTGGGCTTGGGTCAGCGCTCATTAGTTCTGTGAACAGAATCACTTCACATGTTAATAAATGACGCTGCTCTTGGCTCGGTCCTTGTTATCCAGCTCAGAAAAAAAGCCAGGAGCTTTTCACACACATACTAATGGGAACATTTACCCTGAATAAAATGAAAAAAAAAAAAAAACAAGAACCCAGGGGCCTTCATTTGAGGAGACCCAGCAGCGGCGTCAGGTTTCAGCACTCGCTTCCCTGTCCCTCTGCATCCACCTCATCCAGGGAAGGCAAAACCTCTCCCAGAACAAACACAGGCTGTGGATGTTTCCTCCTGGTGATTATTTCCATCTAACCCCTGAAAATCGAGGATTTCCAATGTATTTTTTAAACGCTTTCCCATTCAGGCTGGGCTTCGTTTTGAGACGTTTCTGGAGGGGCTCAACAGTGTTGAAGGCAGAGATGTAAAACTTTTAATTTTGGCTGTCAGGCAAAGCTCAGGGTTCAACAGCAAGTGGCCAATTTCTCT
Source organism: Pitta sordida (assembly GCA_013390025.1). NCBI lineage: Eukaryota > Metazoa > Chordata > Aves > Passeriformes > Pittidae > Pitta > Pitta sordida. Next base: position 35,755 of record WEKX01020320.1, read on the forward strand.
CTCTTCTTTAAATATTTACAATTTTTTTTTTTTGTATGGAATTAAAACCCAACCTCAAGACACTAATACCTATCAGAACTGGCAAGGGCAAGATCACTCTTTTCCCACACACTCTCCAACCTTCCGCTAGTATCACTGATAAAACAAACCAATTATTAAAAAGTGCTTTCAGTCTGAGTGTTAAAAGGTTGAAAGAACCCACAGCTTGCTGAGAAAGCACAACAAAACCCAACCTTTGCCAGAAAAGCTAAAAAAAAAAAAATCCAATTCAGCCCAAGTATTTTGTCAATCCTCCTTCCTTTCCCTGGCTAAACTCCAGCAGGATGAACTGTGCAGCTCAGCAGGATCCAGGCAGCCCCAAAGGGAAGATGGGAGGGAACTGGGAAGAGCAGCATCCTCCTTTCCTCAGGGGCAGTTTCAGCGCAGCAACAGAGTTCCTTTCCATCCCTCCTGATTTAAATCATCCCTTTCACAGACGCTTGCTCAGGTTTGTAAGATCCATTGCTCTGGACCAAGAACTCCTCTTCCCAAATTTTAAGCATCATCCTCACAGCAAGGCGCCCATGAGCTCCCCATCAGCTGCCCGTGGGAGGCACAAATCCTGGAATGCTTTTAGCTCCTGGGTCACCTGGGAGGTGGGAAGAGAAGAAATAAGGATCCTCCACTCTTCAGCATCACCGGCCAAAAACACCCGGGGAGCAGCGGGGCTGAGATCCACCGAGCAAGGGAAGCACAGGACAAAAACTTCTCCAGCAGGGAGAAATTGAACAGCCTTGTTATTAATTCTGAGCAACAATGATGATTCCCAGTCTTCCTTTGATCTGCAACAGGAGGAGGAAATGGGAAAGAGAAGAGTTTGTAAACAGCGGCAGCTGTTCCATCAGTGATGCGATGAGGAGTCTCCAGCATCCTTCTTTTGTTCTTGTCTTTTCCAGAGGACTTCAGAACCCCCAAACATGAACCTTCAGCCACGTTCTCTTCCTAACAACCAGAAGCCAGTTCTCCTGCTGAACGATGACTTGACTTAACTCCACACAGTAAATCCTTTTCACATCACGGCCTTGTGTGACGGAGCTGCACTGGAAACACTCCTGGCTGACACAAAAGCTTCCCACAATTGTTCCCAAGGGCCTCCCTCTGAACTGCCACGTGAACCTTCCGTGAAGAACAACCTTCAGTCAAGCACTGCACTTTCAGCCAAGCTGAAGCTGCCCAAGCCAAGTTTTTATCAAGTCTGAGGAGATCTAGGAGGCGTTTACATCAAGCTGTCTCTAGATTTTGCTCACAGAAGCAAATCAGCGCCACTGGCACATTGTTCCCCACTTCCCAATCGTTGCCAGCCTCCTGGAGAGCCCCTTCTAATGCCTTTTCAACCACCTGGAAATGGCTTTATTTTGGCAAATAATCACTGCAGTATTTTCATCTCACCGAGACGTTTTCACCCGGTCTCAGGATTTGTACCTTGCAGGGTTCTGCTCTCAACAACATTCCCTTCCCAGGTGTCCAAGTCCGGATGCACTTAAACGAGTTCCAACAGAGCTGCCCTTGGATAAACGAAGCCAGAAGTTCACAGAATGGTTTTGGTGGGAAGGGACCTTAAACATCAACCAGTTCCATGGGCAGGGACGCATCCCACTATCCCAGGCTGCTCCAACCTGGCCCTGGACACTCCCAGGGATCCAGGAGCAGCCACAGCTTCTCTGGGAAACCTGAGGCTGTTTCCTCTTGTCCTGCTGCATGTTCCCTGAGAGAAGGACTGACTCCCACGTCCCCACACCCTCCTGCCAGGGAGCTGTGGAGGGGGAGAAGAGGGAGGGAGAGCTGCAGCCCTGCACTAACACCCCGTGGAGGACCCACCTCGTTCCCTCCAATCCCCCATGCGAGGCCAGAAGAGCTGTAAAAGCAGTCTAGAAATAAACCCACAAACAGAGCCTTGTTCTACACCAACACACACCAGCTCCTGGCGGGGCAGGGCAGCAGAGCTGATACTCCAGGCTCAGCAGGCAGGAACACTCCAGCACATACTGCTGGCTTTGTGGGGGTGCCACAAAGGCAGCCTGTTCCAGCTCCTCCAGCCCTGCATTGTCCCACGCAGCCTCCAGCCACACTTCCAGTCCCCTGGGTGCCAGGGAATAGCTGGATCCCCCGAGTTCCCCATTTACAGCCCTTCCCTGGTGTGGCTGGGCCCCAGCAGGGATCCTGGGGAGGTCCCCAAACATCCCCTGGGCTCCTTGTTTCCCCCACACACAGTCTCTCATCACAAGAGATTTTTCCTGGGCGGAGCAAAGTCCCAACACACAACTCAGCCTTTTACAAGCCCTTCCCACACGGGTTGTATTATTCAACCAACGTGTTAAAAATAGAAAAAAAAAAAGGGGTAAAATATCAATAAATAGATGCAGTGTTGCAGTGCTGTCCAGGAAGAGCTGATCCCTCTTGCATTTACACCCTCTAGGGATTGCCTGGCCAGAAATAACGCTGAAACCAAAAGGAGGGAACAGCCAATTTGGTCGTTCTTCTCCCAATCAGATTAAAAACGACTCTCAATTTACTATCTTACTAAAATCGCAGCTTAAATTATTACAGTGGGCTGGCTGTGGGCTGGCTGCGTGCAGCTTCACATAACCAAGCGTAAAAAGAAGAATTAGAAATACAAATATAAAATATATATTCGTAGTTCTATATATATGAAAGCAAAGAAGGAATAAAAAACCCTTCCAGCCTTCACCAACAAGCAGGGGCTGAGCAGTGAGAGATCTGAACTCAACCTCCAGGGTATGGGTGTATTTCTCTCCATCTCTCCTCCTCCTCGTGTTCCCTGCCCAGTGAGGCTCCAGCACATCTTGGATTCAGGGTGACACATCCTGGCAGCCCAAGGCAGGCTTTAGGGAGATGGTGTTTCACCACCAGAGTCTGCACAGATCTGTGCAGTGAAGACACGGTGTGTTCTTTGGACACACACAGAGACGACTTTGGGGACAAAAGCGGCGCCAGGACGGGTCCTTTGGCTTCTCTGGGGAGAAGAGAAGCCACAGGCAGAGGCCAGAGGGGCCTGGGTGACTCTGGAGGTTCTTGGGTTGGAAAGGCAGGCAGAGAGCAAAGGAGCAAAGCACAGTGCCAGAAACAGCAGCAGAGCCTGAAGGTGCAGGTGATAAAGCCTCAACGCCGGGAAAAGCTGCCCTGGATGATCCCTGGAGCTCTTTTTCCCTGGATGATCTCTGGAGCTCTGATCCAGTGCCGAGGGAACCAGAGGGAGGGAGCCCCAGGTTCCCGAGGCTGCCCACAGGGCAGGCCTTTCATCACCCCTGTGGGAGCCCTGACTCACCTCAGGGCAGCACAGAAGCCACAGGAATGAGTCAGGGCAGACAGACCAAACCACGGGCAGGGCAGTGTGCAGCCCAAACATCCCTTGGGCACAGCACAAGGGGTGGAGAGCCATGCCTGGCCCTTCCAGAACCAGTACCTGCTCCATGACACTGGGTTATATTCATCTAAAGACTCATTCTCTCTTTTGATACCATTTCTTAACCCAGGGAGAGGGTTTAACGCCCAGAGTGCCACTTGTCCTCATTCAGAAGATGCAGCGAGACACCAGAAGCTGTCTGGTCTCCTGGAATTGGTGCAGGACACAGAGATATCCCATATCCTGGCTGCCAGCCTCAGCACAAAGCCACACCACCCCTGCCAGGGCTCCTTGTTCAATAATGTATTGTCCGAGTGATTCAGTGCACTGCAGTGCTATCAGGTTTATTCATAGCTTTGCTGAGAGAGTTTTTAGATCAGACACATCAACTTCTGCTTCTTAGGGAAAAAAAGAAAAAGTCTGTGGCTTATTATTATGTGGAACATCAAAATTCCTGGTTTCTTTTCCAATGGAACTGCAGCAAAAGGATCTCGGAAACCACTTAGAGTGAGAACATGCAAGAGGACAGAACAGAGAAGTGCACCACCACCAAAATTTACCATCAAGAGGACAAGAGAGTAGTGAAGATGGTCAGAAATGCAGCATCTCTTTAAGGACCACTGAATTAACTTCAGTCTGGAAAAGAGGCCTCTGACAGGGGAAAAAGCAGAGATTTAAAGAGTCTTACCAGTGTGGAGTTGGCAAACATGCAAACAACTCCCCAGACTGGAGCTTTTTAGGTGCAGTTACCGAAAGGAAGTGGCTCATCACACACAGCTAAACTTTGAAATGCCTGGTGGCAGGACAGAGGCCAAAAGCTCAGGTGGGTTCAACCAAGAGCTCAATAAATGAGTGTGACATGAAGGACATTCCTACCTGCCATGGCCTCTCATTCTGAGATTTTTCCAGAAGCTGGCAGGAGTTTACAGCCTCTTCTGAGAGAGGAACAACAGCAAGAAGCAGCAACTCCACTCCCCCATTGCCCAGAGCTCCTCAGGAGGTACAGGCAGCACAAATCCTCCCTGCCAAACTCACTGCCCTTCCTCGCCCTTCCCAATTGCAGCTGTGGGCTGACAGAGCACGCTGAGGCCACATGGGGCATGGGAAGCACCAGAGCTACATGTTCACAGGGACGATGCCACATCCTGGCAGGAAGGGACCTGTGACATCCTGTGACACCACCTCCCGCAGTTCCCCGCTGGGCTGCCAAGCCAGGAGGCCTCAGGTGACATTTGAAGACGAGTCCTCTGAAAATACCTGTAGATTCCAGTCCCAGCCTGGTTATTTAGATATCTAGTGCCATGGAGTCTTGCCTAAAAAAATGACTTGTTAAGGAGTGCCTTGAAAAGGGTTTTGCCACTGTGTCCCACGGCAGTCACAGACTCTTCCCAGCACCTCCTCTGCTCCAGCTCCCTGCCAAGAACAGCCCTTTGCTCAGCCATCTCCCACTCACCCACATCCACACTTTGGGGTGGAAGACTGTGGTTACAGCAAAATTCACTCCAGCTCTGAAATCCCAGCCTCCTGCGCTCCTTCCTCCAGCCGTCAGGCCCCACAAACCCTCGGCAGCTCCTGAAGGTCAGTGCTGAGCCTGCTGCACACAACACCAGCCTAATAAATGGTGTGCGGGCCAAATTGTGTCCTGGGGGAAGCCCGTGGCCTTCTGCACACTGCACAGCTGTCAGGCCTCCTCCTCAAGATATGCAGAGGGAAGGAGAATTCAATGGTATCGACGCCTTCCAGCTCCTGGAGTCAGCAAATCTGCCTCAGAGCACAGAGCTGTCGATGAGCACCACGGCAGGATGGCACCCTTGGTCAATACCAGCATCGCTTGTCCTCCAGGTGACCTCTCTGCCACGTCCAAACGTGTTATTCACCCTGGAGTTTTACACACAGGAGGGATGTGCCAGCTGAGGAGAGGCCCTGCTGCGTTTGGCAGGGCACAAAGGCAGGGGAGAAAGACTGTCCTGGATGCAGAAGGACAAGCTGTAACATGCAGGAGTGGACACCTGAAATTGGGACGTCCTGCCATGTCAGGATGTACTGGTTGGATATGGGAAGCCATGACTCAGTACACCTTTCTGTCCCCCCCTTCTCTCCCAGCAGGGCAGGAATTCTCTGCCCCTGTCCCCTGGTCGCAGTCACACCAACCTGAGGGCACAACCCAGCCTCAAGGTGCATTATTTCACCCTTGACTCTCACTAACAAACACCTTCAGCTTCAAAATTCATCATCCTTAGGGCTGCCACAACGAACTGAACAGCGCAGTGGCCTCAGCCAGTGGGTGCAGCTCCCAAATCCCCCTGGATTTTACCAGAGCACCCTCCTGGCTCACAGACAATGCATTGTTCCAGTCTGGCACCAGATGGGCCAAGGCACTCTGATTATCCAGCATTCCCAAGCAGCACGTTCTGAGATGTTTGCAGACACCTCATAAAGCACGGCCTTGTTATTCCAGCCCATTAAAATATCTTGCACGCGCGTTAATGTGTCAGAATTCCCCGTGAAATAATGATTTTCTCCTCCACGTTCAGGGAGGACCTGCCGTCCTCACCACGAGCCAGGCGACACTTGGCAGCCCTTTTTCCTTCCCCTCTCCCACCCACCTGATTTCACAGGGTGTTTTTATGAGTGGCAGGTCCCTCACCCACCCTCAGCACTCGGTTCCACCTCTGACAAGGCTGGGGCAGCGCTGGATAAAAGGAGCTGGAGCACTCTTATCCCAAAATAAAAGATAAGCCTGGATTTCTGGGACAACACCTCCCAAGCTCTCGGAGTTAATGCTGTGCCCCACTGGAGGCCAACATTAAGCACTACAGGAAGTTTTGTTATTGAAATATTAAGGTACTCACTGTACACAGTGAAAACTGGAGTCTGTCCCTCTGCTGTAGCCAGATCTCTACTCATCTGTCTGGAACCTGTTAGAGAGGAAAAAAGAGGGAGTTGTCAAGGTAGATAAAGAGACTAAAAATAAGTTTTAAAAATGTTAACAATGTAAGAAAAAAAAATTGAGAAGTAGGTCAGGTAATCAATGCAAAACAGACACTGCTGAAGGGTTGCACAGGCACCAGAAAAGGTCCCTTGAAGAGATTTGTTGTTCCAACAACTTTATCCCCTTCATAAGGAGCCACTGAAGTTCTGCTTAAACCCATTTTGATTAAGGAAAAGATTATCCACAGCGTTTGCCAGGCGACTGTCTTGGCGTCACACGCAGACCGACTGCGCCTCAGGGAGACATTAAACCCCCGTTCAATTAACGGAGACACCTCTCAAAATGAGCGTGGGACAATTCCCCCACAACAGCAAGACAACTGGCTGCTTCAGGAGACTGGAATAGGAACAACTTCCCATCTCCTCATCAACAAAACCCCAACCAGAAGTTGCCCTGAAAACAACGGGTCAGTTCGGAGGGATGGGCAGGAGGAAGGTTCCTACCTCAGTTTATATCAAAGGCTCCTCTTCAGGAGATTAAATGAAATGGATGCCTCTCGTGTTTATCAATAACAGAGCTAATGGTTTTTATGTAAATGCCATTACTTTCAGCCACATCTGCGAGAGACTGGAGCCATCCAAGGCCCATCTCCCCTCGGCTCCCTTCAGGCAGCCAATCTAAATGCAAATTACAATCAACCCGCAAAACCGAGAGTCCTCTGGATGATACGGAGCACACACAACCCTGGGCCAAAGCAGGGAGAGTGGAGAACGACCTCTCCTCTTCTGGGAAAACCTGCTCATCATCTCCCGTGGCTCTTCCAAGCTCAACGTACGTGGAAATTGCAGCACGATTTGGTTCTCATTTAGGGTTATGTTAATTACCACCTCCTTCCCTTCCATTGCCCTCGGTGTTAAAACAAGGAGGTGAACGTTCTCCCACCAAGAAGAATCACCTCTCAGAGATACGGACATTAAATCAGGGGGACATTAAATCAAAGCCCCAACTGGACCGGCAGAAGAGACAAACAGCACTTCCACCTTTTCACGGGGAAATTCCTTCTTGGAGTGGAGCTGTTTGTGCGAGCAGAGGGAGGAGGTGCTCCCGTGGGAGGGTTATTGGGAGGCAGAGCCGCTGTCACAGCACAAGGAGCACCATTCCTGGAGCACTGGAGGGTTTTTTATAGCAACACCTGAATCCAGCTCCTACCCGGAGCACACGCGCAGCCAGGACTTTGTCAGCACTGATGGCAAACCTGAAAAGAACTGATCTCAGCAACCTCTGCTGCTCAGAGGAGAAAGGAACGAATAAAACAAAGGGAATAACTCTGACAACCTGACTCTGGCACCAGGCTGCGAGTGACTCTCAGCAGGGACTTGCTCCAACACCAAGACTCCCATTCCCAAGGGGGCCACGTGTCCTTGGAGGGATGCGGTTAATTAGCAGCAGAGCTCGTTACACGGGTGAGGAGCTGAGCTTTGAAAGCCTGTGCCACAGGAATATTCGTAGAGCAGAACCTGGCTAATTAACATTAATAACTCAGGGACCCCTTCTGCAAACAGCTGGATTTTGGGAATTAGCCAGGGAGAGAACACGCCGCGCTGGGAAACCTGAGGGACAACACGGCCCAGCAGGCTCCTGGCTCGCTCCTCTGGATATCTGTAATTAAATAATTTATCACTGTGTCCCAGTGCCTGCCAGTGAATGTGCAGCCTGTAAATAAAGCACCTCCTGTTACGCAAGGCCTTGCTGAGCGTGAAAAGTTTGGCTGCCCGTGGAAAGAGGCCATTTAATTAAAAACCACAACCCTCAGTACCTTCCCTCACAGGCCAGAAAACTCGTCAGCCTCTTTCTCATCTGCTCTGCTTCACTTCATCGTTGAGCCATTACTCACGGATCTATTGACACCATTACTCACAGATCTATTGTTTTAGACACAAAAACACTGGCTGTTCGTGGCTTGGGAGTCACCAAGGCTCCCTCATCCTCCTCCTCCTCCACCAGCCTGGTGAGGCAGCTCTCGGGGTCCTCTCTGGCTAAAGGACTCTGCTCCAGCTTCAGGCTTGTCACCACACTGATTATGGGACCAAGAGAAGGAAAAGCCCCTTCCAAAATAAGCCCAGCCCAGAACCAGCCAGACCGAGTGTTCATGACAATTCCTGGTGCCACTTGTCCGCCCAGGGTTTCATACCCGAGCAGTGCCCGATTTCACGGGATAATTCAGCTGTCAAACCACAACCACGGCATATTTGCTGCTCAGCAAAAGCACTTCCAAGCCAGAGCTGCTCCCCCTCAAACATCCAAAACTCAGGCATGGTGTATCCATTCCCCAGCGCCCAACCTCGGCCCCCTGGCTCAGCCCAGCAGTCGGGTGCTGAGGACATAAAGAGCGGCAAAAAATCTTCCCCACAATCGCTTTGAATTTTGCCACTTTGCCAAGGGAGATATTTCCAGTCTTCTTCCTTCCCCTTTGCAAACTGCTTCCTCTCAGCTCCCGCTCTTCTCTGTGCAATTCCCCGCCGTGCTCAACTTACTCAGCACTATAAACGTTATTTTTGTTCCTTCTCCCCATCCTCACCCGCCCTCACACGCGGGGCTTCCCCCTCTGCAAGGGGGGTTCAGGTTTGTGCACTGCAAAGCGGCCCTTTTCTTATTCCCTTTTGTGAGAGGCTTCGTGCCACGATGGGTGTGAAAACGCGCCAAGCACAAGTCCACACAAAAAGCTGCCAGTGTGTGCGAGGTGCAAATGCAGAAATAGAAGAGAGAGGCAGGGACGGCTTACGCCTCATTAAACAGCTCCAGTCTGCATTTTGATTGGATATATTTAGACACCAACGGGTTTTTTAAAAAAAAATAAAATAAATTAAGGGCAGTTACATCCTTAACATATGGCCCTGGATCGGTCACGTGGATGGAAACGAAAATAGGCTCGGCAGATTCTCCAGACACGGGAATGGAAATCATTTTAATGGCGCACAAATCCCAGGCAGCACCGAACCACGCATGGGGTGGTGTGGCAGGATTTGGCTGTGTCCTGTCCCCCAGGTATGTCACAGGGGACAGAAAGAGGGAGGAGAGCAACTCCTGCTCCTCATGAACACTCAAAGTATTCCTTTCATATTCATTTTCCGATGTCTGCCTTGCACACACAAAGCCCGAATTACTAATGCAAACGATCTCTCCTGAGCTCCATGGCGATGATAAATGATGGCCAACCACGCTGGCACCGAACGAAACGAGGTGGCACACCCGGAGCAACCACTAAACACACGTCTCTGTGCTTGTACGTGGGCAGCAACTGCTGTCCGGGATGTTTCAACAGCGCAAAACGACAACGAAAACGCGCCACCGCAACACAAAATAAAACCCGAGTAAACTCCTGATCGGAGAGAGGCAGAACACGAGGAACAAGCAACAGAATTATTTCCACTCGAGAAGGAAAATAAACCCGGGAACACACACGGGGAAAGGAACAGGCCTCCAAAGCTGATTTGCAAAATAATTCCAAGCAAAATAATTCCAGCACGGGGCAGGAGGCACAAAAAGAATCACGGAGGAGCCAAGTTCAGGGTGATGAACACCTCACGGCACCCCATCCTCTGTCCCCCTTCCCCACCCCAGGGCACCTCTGGGATGGGTTTTTCCCAGAGCCTGCAGAACGGGTGCCCCAAATCCTGCACGTCCTTCGGCGTGTCACCACGTTTCCATTTACCTGAAGTGACCTTTCCCAAGGAAAAAAAAGAAAAAACATCCTTTTCCTGCCTCTTGCATCGAGCACAGAACACACCAACCTCATCCTCCACCATCCCTCCATCCCAAGAGGACCCACCCAGCCTGGATCCTCCAGCTGGGAACCCAAAAATCCTGGAAGGCTGGGAGCAAACAAACCTTCAGCGGGGGCAGAGCGGGGCTCCAACCACCCTGAGGTTCCTTCAGGCTGGGCCACACTCGCTCTTCACTGACAAGTAAAAGCACTTTAAGGAGAGCTTTTCTTTTCCTTTCCCCTCCCTTCACTTTGTTTTAAACGGCTGAAGAATTTCCTCTGTGAATGCTCCCAATTGTGGCTCACGCCGAGTTATTTTTAAAAGCACAGAACCAGATTCTCAAGACCCTGACTGAGGAAATGCACAGCTTTTATGAAGCAATAATAGCCCAGACAATGGTCACGATTTCCCAAGGGCCTGAACACGGCAGCTGACAATGAGCTTTGCTCCTCCACAAAACCCCCTTCGCGGGCTCAGAGGGTTTGCTTTGTATGATCCAGGCTCAAGTTGGGGGACTTAAAACTGAAAGCTCTGGGTCGTTTTCAGTGTGATTTCCTCCACCACTGCACATCTGAGCAGAGATGAAAAAACCAGTGGGGAAAGATCCCTAGATCTGTAGGGGAAAAAAAAGTCCCAACCTAAATGTTTCCCACTGGAAAAGAAGCTGCCACCATAAATTCCTTAGTTCTTGAGACCAAAACAAGAGTATTTCTATCCTCCCATCATCCCCCCTCTGCCCTGTCCCGCTCAAACAACCAACCTCCCAAACAAGAGCCGAGCTCAGATTCAATCTGAGCACTTCCCAAACTGGAGAGAGAGACAGACCACAGCTCTTTTTTTATTGCTGTTCAGCTCACCACAGCCTCAAAGGGATTGTGGAAACACTTCCTAATCGTCTGCAGACCTGTAACCAAACAGCAGAAAACACTTCCAAACCCTTCCCGAAGCACCTGCAATGCTCCTGCTGCTGGGGCACCCCTCAGCCACCACGGGTGGCACCTGCCCCCCTCAGCCACTGCAGAATGGCTTCAAGGACAGCAGGAAAAGGTGTTGAGAGGCTTTAAATCAAAAACATGCTTCGTTCCCCTTTCCTTCTCAGCCCTGCCTGTAAAATCAGCCGTAATTCAACGGCCTCCATCATCCTTTGTCTTCCTTACCATAAACTTCGAGGGCTCTCCACCCACTTCAATCCCTCAACTTGGCTTGAAACGCTGCTGAGAAATAATGAATAAGCTGAAAAAGAATTGACAAGCTTGTCTGTGAAACAGCTGCCCGTGTCTGTGTCCAGAGAAGTGTGCGGAAATGTGAGATGTGCTCAGGAGCTGAGGGTGCCAAACACACCCAGATATTCATTTCAGAGAATTCCCAGCAGCGCTCCTCGTGTTTCCAACGGGGAACAGCCACACACCACCCGGGGAAAGGGTTCCAGAGGTTCCTCACAGCCCCGGGTCCATCTGCCAAGAGCTGCTTCCCGTTGTGGTTGAGGGAAGGGAAGTCACAGGGCCACTTCCCTGCTGCCTTTGCCAACCACGTTGTGCAACAGGTAATTCACTCCCACACGTGTGGGGAGCCAAAATGCCCCGTGGCATTAACAACAATCCCAGGTCACCGAATGCCAATAGGAATAAAATCGTGGAGATTTTGTTATACAATTGTGCAAATTACTCAAATCAAGGAAAAAAAAAAAAAGGACAAGGTTATTTATAAAATCACACAGTGAGGACAGACCCCACCTTTGGACAGGCTCAGGGCTCCACCACTGCCGTCAGTGGCCTTTGCAGTGACACAGTAAATGTTTTTTCATGTCATGAATTTGCTGCATTGCATTTGCTCTCCGGGCTGTTGAAGATCAGCCAGGAATTGATCCATCATAGGCACAAAGCTCCCACAAAACCCGAAAGCCACGGTGGAGATTTGACTTCCTGCAGCAAAAAGCTGAAGGGGGGTGAAGAAAAAAAAATTAAAAAGTGTCTAAAAAAACCCCACCAACTCCTGAGCTCACCGTTGACATAAAACCTCCTGCAGATTCCCAGTTCCAGCAGTGAGATTCCCTCAGTCACTCAAGCTTTAAACATCTTTATTGTCTGGACAGCAACAAACCCTCTCCAGAGCCCACTGAGTTTTGGGGGAAGGTGGAAGGACAGGCTGCACAGAGGCTCCGAAACACGAGGGGAGCTGCGTGTTCCAGCTCCAGTTCTGTCACCAGCTCGCTGGGATCACTCCAGACACCTTCTTTCATCTTCGCCTGGGTGGAGGCGTCAGGGCTTTGTTCTTCAGCAGCAGCTCGAGAACACACGGAATTGTCCACGTTTCCACAGCCCAAGGAAAGGAGATGTCAGGACACCCTGTGCCTGCTGAGCTCTGCCAAAACATCAACCAGCCAGATTCTCTCTGGTTTTGGATCTTGTTTTCAACAGATTTAGAAGAATTATCCCAGGGGTATGGCAACGGACCAGAACAAGGAGATAATTCCATGGCATCTGCAATAGCTCCCAGTTAACACCGACTCCTCAATTTCTGTCCCATGACCTCACTCATCAGGAAGAGTTTTTATCACCCTCAAATAAGATCTTTACAAACACCCCCCTCTCTGTGTCTCCACCAAGTCTTTCCCTGCTGCCACAGGAGCCTGAGGCTTCTCTTTCCTCCCCTTGAGACGGAGTCAAGGTAAGATCTTCATTTCCTGCACCACCTGCAACGAAACTGCCTACACAGCCGTGCCAAACAAGCTGGAATGACACCACTAATTTCAGCTTGCTCAGCTCACCCTGCAGACTAAGTCAATATTTGACAGATATTTAGCAAGGGCTTACAATTTATTTAAAAATCAGCGCATCCGTGCCCACCCGAGCAAAGGATGAGAGCCAGCAGGGGAAAACACCAGAGAACCACCGGCTTCTTTGAGGCTGGTGTCAAATAAAGGTGTCCCAACTAGGCGTGAGTGCAGAGAGCAACGCTGGGAGTGAGACCATCTCAGCTTCCAGAGGGCAAGCAAACAACAGGCTCGTTGTGTGCAGCCCACAGCTCCTCCACACACCCCCATCCCCGCTGGGTGTGGGGTGGTGCAGCCCCAGCTAAATCCAGTCTCCAGCACCAAACCATCTCCGTGTTTTCTGTTGCCTTCCCAGCTGCCCCACAGCTGGCAGAGAGCAGGGAAACTCTGAGGGGAAGGATTGATGGGAGAACAAAGCCAAACGAGCGGAGGGTGAGGAATAAAATCACCACAAACAGATCGAGCACAAACTTCACCCTCAGCTGCAACTGGCCCATGAGTTTTCAGCCCTGGAAAAAATAACCCCTCAGCCTGAGGACAATGCCCTGAGCTTCCCAGCCCCTTACACAACTTTTCTGAGCTCCTGAAATCCAGCTGTTCCCAACCCAGCAGATATCGATGGGGTGAGTCACGGCCCCTCTCACACACGGGATCCCTCTCCAGAGCGTCTGTTTTCCACAGCAACACCCCCAGAGCACAACACGCCCTCCCGCTTTTCTGCCAGGAAAAGAAACCTGCTGAAGCCACCCCAGCATTGCCAGGGTGGTTAATGACACCCCCAAAACCAACTTTACCCCGGGCTGGGTCAGGTTTAATGCAGGTTAGAAGACCAACATCTTTCTGCTTTTCGATATAAAAAGAGAAGGTGGAAGCAACTCCTTTAACTGCCACTCCAGTTTCTCATGTCACATCTTCCCTCATCACAGGCAGGTCCTAAAGCCTCTGGATCTCTCTCACCAGCCCTGGGAAACGGTGCCAAAATTGAAGATTAAATGAATAGGTCAGTGAAAAATCTTAATAGAGGGGTGTGGGGAGCAAGTGTTGTTCCAAACCTCCCTCTTACACAACCAGGCAGAGAAAGAAGGAAGGTGCTGCAAAGGAAACATCCAAATTCAGAATAAAGCCCAGCAAAGGGACAGTTCATGACTTTACTTCAGTCACAAAGCAAAACTTCAGAACAAGAAGATCCATACTGAGGTTTACAGGAAGGTTTTCTCTCGCCCCTGGACAAACCCTTTGGCTCCAGAAGAAGGAAACCACAGAGAGTGTGGACGCACAAAGCACAAAGAACAAAGCCCTGGGTCCAATGGGGAATTAGAATGCCTGACAGATTTCCCCCTGGTTTATCCCCTGTTTAAACACGGGGCTTGGCTGTTACATCATCTGTTTGCAGGGGATTTTATTTTTTATTTTTTTTTAAAAGCTAAACCCTTGTCACATTCACAGCATGAGGAACACTGTTCATTCCAAACGGACTCAACCAAACCCAGGGGTGGATCAACCCTTTTCTGCAGGCAGGGAAGCACACACCTAAACTGCTCTGCAAGTTCAAACAGGGAGAAGATCTTATCTGGGATGCAGCAGGAAACACGGGGTGCCCCTCAGGTTTGTCTGCCCAGATTGAGGGATGAAATTTTTCAAGTTGGGATGTGCAGAACCAGCTGAAATCACACGGGGTGCTGATCAACGTGGATTCTCGCACTCATTTTTGTCGTTCTGTTGTCCTGATCCTTCAGGATCCCAACTCTGCTCTGAGGGATCAGAGGGAGGAAGGAAAACTGTCTCTGGAGCTACTGGAGGTATTTTCAGCACCTGTTCTCCTGGACACTCATTTTGGAGCCGTATTTTCCCTCGAGAGATGCAGCTCTCCACCAGGGTAATTCCCCCAGGACTTGGCAGAGCCCTGATTTCGCAGCACCTGCTCCTCGGTGAGGGTTTCACGGGCTTTTGTTTGGTGGATTTCAAGGACCAAACAAACAAACCAAAACCAAAACCAACCAAAAGCCAAATAAACAAAAAGCCACGAAACCAAAACAAAACCCCGAAGAAAACCAACAACAAAACCCCCACAGGCCTTTAGACATTCAAAATGAGCAGGAATTTCCTCCTTAGATTTATAAATATTTTGTAATAATAACCAGGAGAAACAATTCTGGTTCAAAAAAGAAAAAAACAACCAAAAATCCCAAAAGTTTCAGGAAACTACATCAATGGAAGTCCTGCTTAAACACAGCTTAACCTTTAAAAAAGCCACAACTGTAACAGAAGCAAAAAAAAAAAATTTAAAAAAATGGGTTTTGCTGTCAGAATGTAATTAAAAAACCCAAAGCAGCTCAGTCCTGCTCCACCCCCAGGAGCGGATCCGGGAGAAAGTCAAGCAAACAAATTTTCTCTGCGAGATTCCAAAAGGTCACTGCAAACAATCACTAAAATGCAACGCTGCAAACAACATGTGCCAGTCCTGTTTTTTCAATTTACAAGTTAACTTCGCTGCTCCAGCCACTACCTGGAAAGAATAATAATCCCCAGGATCAGGCAGGCGATTAAATCATTACAGCGAGGCCAAGGAACCATTAAAACTGCGTTTCAGAGCGAGGAGGAAACTCTTTGTTTCCTTTTCCTTTGCTTTTCTCATAACAGATCCCATCTGCAGCTCAGCCTGGGCCAGGACGGAGACATTCCTTCCCATGAGATTATTCATTTCACTTCTAACAGAACAGCAGAAGTTGCAGCAGGAAGACTTGGGAATAACGAGTCAGGCAGTAAAAAAGAAGCCCCGAAGCCTGAAAGGATTTGTACCAACGAGCATTTTTTTCCAGTTGTCTCGCTACCAAGAGCCTTCAAAACGGGGCGTTTTCTTCTCTCGGTGCCACTGCAGGGCCCGTGGAGAGAACTGTGTGTGTCAGCACAAACCCCTGCTGCCCCCAGCAGCAACTCGGAGCTGAGAAATGAGCATCTCATTCTAGTGACCTTCACTGTTCCTGTCCACTCAGCTCGTTCATTTAGAACAAGAGACATGGAGGGGCTGGAGCGTGTCCAGGGAAGGGAACGGAGCTGGGGGGGCTCAGCCTGGAGAAAAGAGGGATCAGGGAGCGCCTGGAATTCTCTCCAAGTCCCTGCCAGGAGAGGGGAGCTGGGGGAGGTTGGGCTCTGCTCCCAGGGAACAAGGGATAGGAGGAGAGGGAACGGCCTCAAACTGCACCAGGGCAGCTTTAGATTGAATATTTCACCCAATTTCTTCACAGAGAAATTGCTGTCAGAGACTGAAACAAGACTCCCAGGACAGTGGAGTCACC
>WEKX01020320.1:58908-75969 GCA_013390025.1 Pitta sordida
CCCCCCCACCCCCGCCTTTAAACCGCTGGCTCTCGCACGTCTTCGGCCATTTCCGACCGAGCCGGCGGAAGTTGCCGAAGTGGCGGCGGAACTTAACGAAGGCGGGGGCGGAGACAAAAGGGAGGGCGGAGAACCCGAAGTGGGGGCGGAGAAAGCCGAAGCAGCGGCGGAGATACCCGAAGGGCCGAGGGGCGGGGACAGCCTCCCCTCCGGAACCTGCCGAAAGCCGCCGAAGCCACCCCGGCGCAGCTCGCGCCGCTGCGCGCTTTTGCCGCCTAAAAGGCGCGCAGTGCCTCGCGCGCCTCTCCCAGAGCGGCCGCCATGTTCCCAGTGCTCGATGGCACCTCCAAGGCGCTGCCACATCCCAGCTCCGGCGCGACGCAGCCCTGTCTGCCTTCCATAAAACCCGTGAGGGTGCCCCCTCCATGGCCACGCAGCCCTGTCTGTGCCCAAAACCCCCCCGAGGGTGCCCCCGTGGAGCTCAGGCACCCGTAGAGTGAGGTGACACAATGGCTGCCACCGACCCCCTGAGAGATGCCATTGACCTCCTGAGACCCCCCGGCAAAAAGGGGTTGTGCAAACAACCGTGCCATGTTTGTTGTGAGAAACTGACCGCCGCTAATAAAACACTTCCGAGTTTGGTACAAAATAACATCCAGATCCAAACAGGTGGATTCCCACGAACCAAACATTATTCTGAAGGAAGTAGCTTTAAATATTAGAGTGGCGTTAAGTGTTATCCGTAGTTAAACGTTGTTAAGTCACAGCGTCTGTGTAAAAATCAGCGACGAGTACCAAACATAGCCTGTAACAGATGGCGACTGAAGCAAGAAGGGGGGAAAAAGGCAATGAAGAAATAAATGGGGGGGAAAAAAAGCAAGTGACAGCACCAGCATCTTCTCACTGCAAACCCACATCAAACAGGTGCAGCCCTCTGGTTTCGCACTTTCATTTTATAATTCAGGGGCTTGATGAAATGCGTTCATATCTACGGGAATCAAACCCCATCCCAAAACACCCAAAGTGACAATTTGGGGGGAATTAGAGAGTTTTTCACGGGAAGAAATGGGGGTTTATCTCCAGGAGCGGAGAGGGTGGTGTGTTTCTGGCCACAAAGCCCCAGGAATCGCATCTTTAATAAAACATGAGAACTTCAAAAAGGGGAAAAAAAACCCCACTTTTCCATCTCTCTGCACTTTTTAACAGTCATTTACACATGTGTAAAGAATGCAAGGAGAAACTAACTTTTATTCTGAGATGAAAAACCAGCGAGGGGTAAGGCAGGGGCACAGGTCTACCCTTTGATAAACAATACAAAATCCAATTTCCCTCGCAGGGAATGTTCTGTTCTGAAGAGCAGGAATAGCTACTGCAGGTTCAAAGGCTCTCAGAAACAATACTTTTATATTTTTTTCAGGACGAAAAAAAAAAAAAAGGGGAAAAAAAAAAAAAGACCATGACTGCATCGAACAGTACAAAGCCAAAATTAGCATCCGAATCACTGAACACACCCACACTGTCCTACCACACACATCTGTTCCCACTCTGGCTCAAGGCTTTGTGTTCCACCCTGATCTACCTGGGGGAATAATTCCCTTCAGGACCTCACTGAGGAAGAAATACACCAAGAGACACAGCTCAAGAGAACAATTCTTCTCCCATCTCCCGAAAGCAAAACAAGCTGTCAGGATCAGCTGCCGCTCTGGCAAGTCTCTCCTAAAGCTATTAGGAGTCTCTCAAGGCTATTACAGATTATATTGACGGAGACACCTTCAGATTTAATCCCCTTCTCTGGGTGCTTACCCTTCTTACTCTAATAGGAGATCAGCATTAAAGGGGAGTTTTCAGCTTCCCTTCTAGCCTGTGAAAAATTCGCTGCTCTGCTGCCTTCTCTATGTCCCAACAGAAAAGTCGCTGTGCTCAAATACCTCATTTCCCACCTTTTTTGCCATCTGGGCTTTTGCTTTCTCATATACAGTATTCAAGAGCGCACACAAAATTTCCACATCAGAAGTGGATCCTGAAGGACAGTCTACAACCTGTGATGAATAATAGTTTAAAGAAGAAAAGAAGTTGCCGAGAAAGCTGCCTTGAGTCCTTCCTGGCGAGGAGAAGCTTTTTATTCCTACCAGCTTCTCAACCCGTTTTCCCAAAGAAACAGACTCAATGCATAGTGCCAGTCCTGCTAAAGACTTTGAAATTCCTGAGTGACTTTTAGGTGAATTTAACAGAGGAGTAGGAGGGGGTCTGAAAACACCAATCCTGCTGTATGGAAGGGTGCAGGTGCAAAGCCGACTAAAAAGCAGTTGCACTTCAGATCTCGCTCCTTCTGCTCAATATTTAGGAATAAATTATTGATTATAAGGGTGGGGAGGGGCTGGGATGGAATTCCCAGAGAAGCTGTGGCTGCCCCATCCCTGGAAGTGCCCAAGGTGAGGTTGGAGCAGCCTGGGACAGTGAAAGGTGTCAGGACACCACTAGATGAGCTTTAAGGTGCATTCCAGTTCTGGGATTCTGCTCTAAATTACCCCGAGTCGTTTCAAGCAGGAATTAAGGAGGTTCCGAGCCAGCTAACACACATTCCATGGCCCGAAATACACCAAGGAAAAACACGGATCCGCAGCCTGAGAGGGGGACCCCGAGCTCCCACCTTTTCCCTGCTGCAATCCTCTCGGCACATCTTTTTTAACCTCCTTCTCCTCCCTCCCACAGGAGCCAGCTCCAAGGCCGGACCATCTGGGGGTTTTACAAGTTGGGTGGAATGTTTTCAGACCGCACTCTTAACCTCAAGACACTCCTATCGGATTTCATGGGACTCAGCCACTTTTTAGCCCCGGGGCGCTGTAGGTGCTAAATAGATTATCTACATCTCTCCGCAGGACTACACAGCAAAGCTCAGTTTTTAATCCTGCTGAGACTCCCGACTGCTTTTGGACACCGGGTATCCCACAGCAGGCTCTGCAACAGGAAATGTTCATCTGCACCGCTGGCCAAACTCCAGTTTAGGTAATTACATTCTGACAATTTACATTCTCCCTGCAGTTTTTTTAAATGGATATGGAATTTTTTTTTTCCCCTTTCCTTTATGTTTGAAAAGCAGGGGCCTGGTTGTGCTCCTGCTGTTGGAGCAGCTGCCAGGCTTTGCAGCCGAAGGAGATGCATTTCAGGGGTAGGTGAAGGCATCTCGGGACAGTTAAATAAAGCACTTTTGAAGATCCCATGGGCACAAGGAGTGTTGTAACAATACACCCACTGCTGGCCATAAAGCACAGCAAGGGCTGGAACATGAAACACTCAGTGGGCAGCAGCGAAAGGACAAGTTCCCCCAGGAATGGGGGACTTCTCCACCCTAAATTCTAGTCTGAACCCAGTGGAGCCACAGCTGGCACCCAGAGGGCAAACACAGTGAACTGCCAGCATCCTGCACAGGGCAACCAGATCCTGATGGCAGGAGAAAGTTTATAAAAGCAGTGCAAGATGCTTGAGTTCACTGCCCCGTGGTTAAATGGGGTGAGGGGAAGAAATGCCTGTTCCCTTGTTAGTGAGGGCACAGTGAGTGTTCTTATTTTACCTGGCTATGTAAATCAAAAATCGCTGGGCAAGAAATGGGGTAGATCTTGCCCAAGGTAGAATATTATGGATCATATTTGGAATGTGTCGTGTTGCTCCACCAGATGTTTGACTAAACAAAAATGCTCTGGATAAAATAATTAAATGACTGTTTTACAGCAGAGTGACAGTGTGCCTTGGGTTGGAAGGAACCTTAAGGACCGTCTCTTTCCACCTGCCTGTCCTGATGCTTTGTTTGTAACACCAAACCATAACCACACCGTGTTCTTTCCCTCACAAGAACCACAATCCCCCAAAAGGGGAGTTTTCCTATTTCAGCCACAATGAAGTCCTGAGAGATTGGGGCAGTGGCGACAAATAAACCAGGAGACACTGGGTGGCAAAAGACACGTGCAGCTTTCCCTCCTCTCCCAGTAAGTCCCAGCTCATTATTAACCAAAGGCTGTTATTAGCAGTGGGTGAATATTCTTCTACCCCAACCTAACATCCAAAAAAATTATAAATATTTTAAAATCCCACTAAGAGACTTCCATATTGCAATGCTGGAAATTCAGCAGCTCTTCAGGAAAACACGATCCAAAGCAGGAAGCAGCAGCCCAGCCTCGTGACAAGCCAAGGAAAACTCTGAGTGGATCTTGGCAATGGCCAAGGAATGGCACAAAATGCCAGCACTGCCTCTTTCCTTAAGGCTCCTTCCCCTTCCAAGCCCTGCTGCACTAAGGAATCAAATGCATTTCTGTAAAATTCCCTGGAATTCCTTGAGTATTACAGCTAACCACGCGCTCCCTTCATCTCAGAACAGATGCTTTGAAGTTTTCCAGAGATACCCACGGAAGAAGACACATCCAAACACAACCAGCCTGCCCCCCAAACTCCACCCTGCAACAGATGGCGAGGTACAAAACACAGACACATCTGGGAACTGGTATGAAAAAGCTGCCAGGCAGCAGCTTATTCTGTTCTACTCAATATTCCATTATTTAAACTATACGTATTGAAAACAGGAGTTAAAAACCCTGGTCACTTCACTGGTACACAACATAATTCCTAAGCACCTACGTGCAGTAACTGCAGCAAAGCTCAGGTGTTACACTCTTGTCTACCAAAACCACTTTTTTTTTAAAATTACTTTTCAATTAAGCATTCAACACTGACTGAACAGAAATTAAAAGCGACAGAGATTAAAAGGCAGCTGGGTGAGGAAAAACCCCCACCCTCAAAGCCCCTCCCCAGCCAGAGTGAGACCTGAGCACGCACAGCCACCCCAAACTCGGTTTAAACGATCTTTTGGGGCATCGTTCCTCGGCAGTTTCCCTGAGCTGAGTGAATCATCTGTGTTTGCCGGGAATCCGAAGCGATGGCAGGCACGGAACGGTCGTTGTGGATTAAAGTCACTTTGGGAACAGCCTGTAAAAGGCTGTCTGCCGGGACTGTGCTGGAGACCCCGCGCTGGATCTGTGTGTGTGCGCGGAGAGCTTTTAAAAACGACCAGAGAGAGAAAGAAATCCCCCCAGGAAATGGCTGATGAGGGAGCTTTAAATTCCAGATAGAAAAGGAAATACAAATACCGACAGCAAGGCCCTGCAAGTCTGGGATGTAAACGCCCACAGACCTCCTCTCAAAACGGGCACTGAGCAAACCAGAGGTGACTCTGCTGTAGGCTTTTGGCAAACAGTGAGGATGTTGTAATAAAAGCTGCTCGTGATCACTCAATTTCAGCCTATTACCCAAAAATTGATTTGGTTTAAGCAATACAAAAGCGGCTCTGCAAGGTTTTCAATTCCAGAAAGAAAAGCTGAGGTGATTAAGCAAACATCATGGAATCACTGAGGCTGGAACAAACATCCAGGATCATCGAGTCCAACCTGTGATCAATCCCCACCTTGTCCCTGAGTGCTACGTCCAGTCCTTCCTTGGACACCTCCAGGGATGGGCACTCCAAACCTCCCTGGGCAGCCCCTGCCGATGTCTAACCACCCTTTCTGTGAAAAAATTCTTCCTGATGCCCAACCTGATCCTCCCCTGGCACAGCTTAAGACTGTTTCTTCTTGTCCATGTCCCTTGTTCCCTGGGAGCAGAACCCGACATCCTCCGGCTCCCCCTCCCTGTCAGGGAATGGAGAGAATTCCAGGCCCCCCCTGAGCCTAAATCCACTTGCAAGAACTTCTAAGAGATCCCCACAATCCCTCAACTACAATTCCAACGTCCCTCTGGAATCACAGCGACCTCCACACTCCACCTCTGCTCAAGGATGGAGGGAGGGAGAGAGGGAAGGCCCAGCCATAGAGCTGTGCTAAAAACACCTCAGTGATAAAATAACTGCTGCCCTCTGACAAAAAGCCACTTGGTCTTTATTTATGGGGATTTTAGCAATGCAACAAGAAATCCGGGGGCCATTTGTAAAAGGGGGGAAATGGGGATCAATAACGAGATCGATAACAAGCACTCGTGAGCTGTAAGTGCTGCAGGGTTGGGGGGTGTTTAAAGCATCATTTCAGAGGTAAATAATAACAAATAATTGTCAGCCTTTTGAGCGTGATCTATTTCCAGGCCTAACTTCACTACAATGCACCAGAAGGCTTGAAAATTTAGAAAAATATCTCTCTAAGCAGCACAGGCCTGCTGCCAAAACCCACCACGAAAACTGGGAAACAGGTGCCAGCTGCTGCTTTTTCCCAGTGCAGAAGGATATTTCCTCCCTTCTGCAGTTCACTCAATTCAGTTATTAGTGCATTAGAAACAGAGCAACCGGCTCCAAGCTGAATTATAATGAAAATATTCCCTAAAATGAAAATCTCCCATGGTTTTTTCCCTCCTACCTGCAGGATTCTTTAGTGTATTTGCAAGAGCACGGGACCCGGAAATCCGGAGTCTGATCCCTTAATACTGAAGTCAACCGCATTGCATAATCCCATTAATACATTTACCGGGCTCCATCTTCACAGTAATCAGGTTTTTAGCCCTTTACACGATTCCCATTAGAAGGTGTTTCAAGTGTCTCCCTTGGTTTGAGTCTGTTCTGCCACTTCTCCCCCCTAAACTTTCTCAGAGCCTTTTGTTCTTGTGCCAGAATTGTCATTTAACTTAAATAACTCTTTTCCCACTCTGGTACTTACACCAAGGCATTTAGAGAGAAGGAATATGATTTGTCTCTCCCATTTTGTGTCACCACCTGACCATCCAGGCTCCTTTAATCATTTCGGGAAGCAGATTCCCTGTTCTCCAGATCATTTCTAGCAGATGCCCTCCCCTGCACCTTTTACAGCTGGCATCAATCTTCCTCCCGTGGACAAGGAACGCAGAGTGCATTTCAGGCAATGCCCCACTCCAACCTGTTGCAATGGCAGTAACTCCACTAACAAACGCCATCCTGGCAATATCTTTATCACCAGAACACCAGAATTATCCTGTGATTGCTTAACACGTCCCCATTCCCAATTTCCCACCAGAGCTTGCATTACAAGAGCTCACATTGCCTTACAAGCAGTCCTCAAGCCAGTCATTCTTCTCCTGGGATCTCCAGTTTTCCCGCTCTGGATGCCATCTCCAAACCCCATTAATTTCTGCTCTGTCGTTAGTCAATACCTTGATTAGCACCGCTCTTTATGCCAGTCCTTGAGGAGCCCTTGCTAACCTGCCTGCCAATCCTGCCTCAAACCCTTCCCTCCCTTCTCCCCTGGACACAGGATTTATTGATGCAAAACAGAGCAAAATACTTCAATTCTCATCGAGCTGAACGCTCTCACTTCGCAATATTTTGTGGGGGTTTTTGGGTTTTTTCTTAATGAAAGAGACCAGCACAGGTTTATTTCTCTGTACATCAGGTCTTCTCCCAAACTGCCAAACTGTCCTGTTGTTACAGCTGGGCGCTTGTAAAAAATGAACAAAACTATGCAAGTCAACCCATTTGATGTCCAAAACGGTAAATGAAGCCTCTTAATGACTAGTCTGACTTTTTAATTGCACTTAGGGTTTATGTCACAAATTTAAAAAACAATTACAGTGCAGGGAAAAAAAAAAACCAAACAACCATGTCAGGCTTGTAGTTAAACAACATAAAGCCAAATGTGCTGAATGCATAGCTTAAATTAAAACAAACTGGTTTATTGTACAGAGCAACTCTGCGGCCTATAAATAGAACCCATTTCTGTCTATTCAGCATGTCTTCAGAACATGAAACAAAATTAAGTCCTCTTCTCATGCAGAGGAAGAGCTGACGCTCCAGTGAAATGAAAACTGGCAAAAATTACTTCATTGAACCCTTTCTTTAACCCACCTATGAGGGACAGGGCACTCACACAACCCCAGGATGAAGAAAGACCCTCCCTTTCTCCCACCAGTGACACAATCCTACAATTTTTAACTTTGCAATTAAAAACAGGCTGAACTTCGGGAGTGTTGCTGCACTTGAAGCAGTAGAATAAAGTGCATCATTAAAAGATGCCACTGGGATCAGTTAAAGCCAAGAAAATTGAAAACATTCAGGAGGAGGGAAGCCAAAAGCACAGAACCAGATTTCAACTCGGGCGTTTGCTGTGGCACGAGGCCAAGGGAAGCAGAACTTGCTGCAGGAGGAGGAGGAAGGAGAGGGAAGGCTCCAGGTAGGATGGGGAAGGGAATGGGGTGTCAGCAGCTGGCACAGCTGGGTGAGAGCAATGAAACAGCTGAACTCAGCTCCGAAAAATTCTCACCACGTGAAGCCGTGCCATGAACAAACGTGGAGCTGTGATACACCACTTGCCACCTCCAAAGAGCTTTAAACCCAATGACTAATCCTCACAACCACCCCCTTGGGTGCAGGAGATGTTTATAAAGAGGAGCACAAAGGCAAACCAGTGAAATCATTGGCCACAGCTCCTAAAAAGCCGGTTTTAAAACCAGGCTGAAATTCAGGGCTCGCAGTCACAGAGCCCCTTCCCTGGGTGGAATTACCGTTCATTTCAGCAGGGAACTTCAGTAACCTAAAACACTTGCCCCCAAACCTGAAACTCCATCTAGAAAGTTACTTTCCAAGCGGGTTTGCTCCTCAAGACTGATTTTGTATCTCCTCAGCGGAGCAGCAGAGGAGGTAAAACGAGTGAAGTGACAGTACGATGGAGATCAACAGGAAGTTTTGGCCACTAAACTGATATGGTTTAACTAAGAAAAAAAAAATAGCACCTGGCAAAGCCTCTCACTAAAGGGTGGGTAAATTACAATTCCTAGAGTCTCTTTTCCATCTGTATTTTTCCTCCAACAAATGAAACTCCCTTAAAATTTACAAGAAAGCTACGACACGAATTCAGGTTTGCCACAAACTCTTGGAGGAAAGATGACAGAGCATCTCCATTACCAAAGCTCTGCTCGGCACAGATCTCCTGGGGAGATTAGAACTGGGGAAAAGAAAAATAGAAATACTTCAACAAAACGCCAGAAACAAGAATAAGTTACTAAAGGGAAAATAAACCCAACACACTTGTGTTTCTGAGCACCTCAACAACCGCTCTCAATAAACCCCACACGCAGCCTTTCCACAAAAGCTCCAGACAATCGACTCGAATGGATGGCACTTCTCTAATGCCCCTGTTTGACTCCTCAAGCTGAAGCAGATAAAAATTCAAAAATTGGACTTCCTCGGTATTTTTATGTTAATCTGCACAGCTTCAGGGGGAATTGTTGCGACTCCAATTCATTCCGTGCAGTCAGAGCTATTCAAGCACCTCCCGGCAATTTTCATAGCTCGCAGTCTGGCTCATAAGTCAACCTGATGCATTATCTCTCCTGCAGAAATCTGTCAGGAGCACCAGGCAGGCTCCCTCTCGTCCAGATAAGCAGGAGTAGACCTGATTCATCCTCTTTTTTATTTTTTTCCCCCTTTCATCCTGATTTGTATTGTCTCCTTTACAATTTAGTTTTCTTGCACAAGGAGAAGGGGATCAGGCCAGGTATAATGTGAGAAGGAATGTTCTCTTAATCTGCACCGATTCCTCTTGCTAAACAGCTCCTCGGAGGTATTTTAGCGTTAAATTCAAATGGAATCTTCTTTTCTTTTGTTGAAAGGAAACAATAGGACATGCGAGAAACCCAGGTAGGAGGAAATGTTTCCTGACCTGGAGTGCTCGGGCTTGCTGAAGTCTGCAGAAAGCAGCTCCACCTCCCTCGGGGCTACTCTTGGCCCCAAGTGCCACCGCATTTGATCTAAAAACCAGTTTAACCTCAAATAGAGACCGGCAGCCACGGGCCCGAGTTCCACCAGGGCAACAAAGCCCAGGAACAGCTGGAACATCTTGGGGATCCACTCCCACAGGCTGGAGCTGCACCTCTGCCCCAGGCTCGGGGAGTACCTGGGATGTCCCTCTTCTCCACGAACTTACACAACCCAAATTCCCCCTGCGGGCCCGGGTCAGGGCTCAGAAGTCGTTGGGGTGGTGAAAACACACAGACACACGTGGGTGACAGGGCGAGACTGAGGCTCGTTTTGTAAGAAACCAGCAGGGATGGCGATCACAAGTGCAAAACAAGGGAGCGTTCACACGGATCGGAGCTGCCCACAGCACAGCAACAGAAATATTGAGGTGCAGCCACAGAGAAAAATCAGTATTGATGTATTCAGGAGCAACCAAATGTCTGAAATACCACACAAGCTGTACAGGTTTACTACAGTCACTTTTTTTTTTTGCACATGTCCACCTAAAATTCTGCAGGATCTCCTCAGGCCATGGTTGTCAGGCCCGGGTCAGTGCCAAACCTACCTCATTAATCCCTTTAATTCCTTAAGCCCCCTCTTTTCCCTACCATTGTGATGATGTTTCCCTTTTAACCGGGCCTTCAAGGCAACGTGAAACACAACAGAGCAACGAGCGAAAAAACCTCCTCAGGTGGCCAAAGATTCATTGCAGCAGGCAGAACCATCCCCTTCATCCTCTCTCCAGCCCCCACTTAATTGAGCAGCCCGGTAAATTGATGAATTACACCTAAATGATCTTGCTGTGATGCCCCTTGCTGATGAATGAAGAATATCCTGCCAGAGCCCCCTGATTCCAGGTGATGGATTTGAGCCCAGGCTGCAACACAATTCCTTGTGACTGACAACCTCAGCTATTCCCCCTCTTAATCTTGATAATATTTGATTGAATAAATCCAAGGTCATCATTTCCTAGGTGGATAAAATTGTTCAGAATATCCCCAGCCCTCCCAATTCCAAAAAAAAAACCCCAAAACACAAAAACAAGAAAAGAAAAAAAAAAGATGAAGAGCTGGTGAGACCTCAGGGAAATGTCCGCACCCAAAGCAAACCTGTGCTGGAGCATGAAGGAGCAAGTGTGAAGTCCCATTTGTCATCCCATGGCCCAGGGCCCCCAAACCTCGGGGACACAGACCCCTGGGGACTCACATCGCTCAATGACCCGTCACGCTCCAGCAGACCCTTCCTTTTCATGTGCAAGTTTGACAGGAAGCAGCTCGGCTGAATGGGAACGATTTCAAGACGTGGGAAGCAGAGAGAGGATAACTATTAACGGGCATCGTTTTCTTTCAGCACATACAAACCCTTCCTTATAGGGGAGCACCTTAAACACCCCACTCCAGCCTGAGAGAGCACTTTGGGGATGCAACCTGATTTGTTTTAATTCCCATTTTCTTCTCCTTCAAAAAGGCGAGAACTGGGAGCAAAAGCTTCTCCAACTTTCACACAGACCTCTGCACAGCATCGGCTGGATCCAAAGATGTTGTGTCATTTGTGAAATATTCCAGCACTTGGTTGTGCAAGCTCCCAATTATTAATGTCTAGGCTCTGTATTTCTGCAGCAAGATTTATGAAGTAGCTCAGGGTGCTGGATTTGAGTTGGTTTCCCCCCTCAAATCTCCAGACGGGAAACCAAAGAGTGATTTTTAGTCCCTCAAGTTCTGTAGTCTCCGGTGCAGAAAAACCCCAAGGAACAAACCAGCCCCTACAAAAGGGGAATCTGAGGTGAAAATTGTCCATCACCGCCACAGTGGCATAAATGTCTTTTTTAAACAGCTCCACACGTCCCCTGGGGGCAATAACAGCAAGATCCTTGCAAAATTCCACTGTTCCATCTGGTTTTAGGGCATGTTGCAAGCCTCCTTCCATCCCACTGAGACCATCCAGGCTGGGTCCAGAACCAGGAGCGCAGCAGGAACAGGACACAGATGGTCCCCTGGAACCAGGAGAAAGGGGGCAGCCGATGCACACGTAATCCTTGTGAGGGAACCAGAGCCTGTCCCCGTGGAACAATAGCAGGAAACTGTGGCTGTGGTCTGTGCCTTCCAACCTGGGAGCTGGGGGTGGAAAAGCCTCGCCAGGGAGAAGCAGAGAAACCAATGAGGAGAAAGGATTTCACTTCTGCTTGTGGCTGTTGCAGCAAACCAAAAGGGAAAACTTTTCAGCCTGTAAATGAAGCTGGGTTTGGAGGTAAACACACGGCTGGGGAGTTGAATGAAGTTAATCCCTCGTCCTCTCCAAGGATAGGAAATATTGGAAAGACCTGCAGAGTGGACTGGTGGCACACGCTGCTCTTACTGGTCTAACAGGGGACAACACAGAGAGCTTGTGCCCCAAAATGCTCACATTTCTATATTCATATCCATGTGCCTGTGCCTATAGACACGTTGGGTCAGTTTTAATGCAGGTGTTAAAAAAACCCCAACCCCAAACCCACACCACCTTTTGCCTCCAGGATGCAGGGTTTTTAAAAACAACCCTCTACACGTGCTGCTGCAAGAGCCGCAATAAAACAAGCGCTGCCGGTGCCAGGGAGTTGTAGGTGCTCACGACGGGCGGGATAATGGGATCTCACTGCGCTTTATTCCCTGGGAAGGAACTGCACTCTTATCTGGACATGCAGGATATGAGGCTCTGATTCATGCACTGGAATAAAGCAGACGTTTGATGGCATCTGCACTGCTGACTCAATCCCGGAGTATCTTCCCTGCTGATCTTGCTGGTGCTGGGAAAAAAGGATTGGGAGGGAAGAGTGCTCTTGTTACCTGCACCACACAGCCAGAACACTGCTCTTTGCCTCAGGGCCTCCTCGGTAAAAAACAGGTAAATAAAGCAAATAAATGCATTCCTGCCTCCATCCCACACCCACCAAGGCAACGCTTGCAGCTGGTTTCCTCCGGCCAAACTGGGCAAAGCAGCTTCAAGGGAAAAAGGAATTCCAACTGCTCTGCTTTCGGAATCTGTTCGAAATTAAAAGGAAGTAGACCTTGCCCTGCCTTCTCCTGGCACTTTATTCCCAGCCAGCCTCAGAAAAAGGTGGAAGACAAACATTTTCTTGTTGAGGCTCATTCTACCTCCAAGCAGTTGTGTCCAAAGTCTGGATTTATTTATTTTGTTAAGTTTCAGCTCTGGCGCGCCTCATTTTCTCCCTTTTGGGGAATAAACAAGAAGAGCAACAGGTAATGAAAGAGATTCTCCTCCACCTCTGCAAGCACAGAGAGTAACTTGGGTTGGAAGGGACCTGAACTATCATCTCATTCCAACGCCCCCTGACTTTGGCCAAGTACACCTTCCATTAGTCCAGGCTGCTCCAAGCCCCATCCAACGTGGCCTTGTGTTGGTCTTTATCCCCCTGGCCTGACCCACATTGGGTTATCTGTGTTGCACAAGGTTCAAAAGGGAGAGGACTGTCCCTGCCTCGTGCCCCTCTTCGAATTTCATTCATCGAGGGTACAAACAGGACCTTGGGGTGGGTCAGACTAAATGGAGACGCTGTGCAAGAGCTTTCCCCTTGCACATCCTCCACTCTGGCTCTGCAGACCTCTGGGATGAGTCAGGCTGAGGCAGCCGAGGCCATACCCATCCCAAAATCCCAACATCCCACCCAGACTGTGGCAGTGGCCCCACCAAAACCAAGACCTGAAAGAGCCAGAGGATTTGCAGCCAACAAGAACAGGCCTGGGGTTTGTGGTCTCAGTGCCCAGTGCCAGGATTAAGGCTCCTTTTCCAGGGAAGTTGTGTCTTGTCAAGCACAAGCCTTGCCTGAGCGCTGTCCCAGGCTGAGTCACGCCGAAGGCACTTCCCGGTGTGGCTTGGCAGGTAACTACTAACACATGAGCTCACCTCTTCCCTCCAGCACAGCATTTCCCTTCCCTTTGTGACCCCACTGCTCTACCAAAAGCAGTCAGAGCTGATCCAGAGTCACCAGGGATGGACAACAAGGAGCATCCTGTTACACCTCCTGGTTTTGGGGAGTTACCTCCAGCCACCACCAGCACTGATGTCTCCAGGTGTGCACAGACCCCGGCAGCAAACCTCCCCTGAGCCTCACTGTATTCACACCTGGAGCTCTGCTGAACCTTCCCCACTCCAGTTCGTCTCCACTGCTTCATTAATCCCAAACAAAAATTCGGGGGCGGGTTCTAGGACAGTGGCAGCACAGAGCCATTAAATAAAATATAAACACCTCATCTATACTGAACATCAGGTTTGATCTTCGCTGTTTTCTTCGCCTTTTTCCAGGTGATTTGCAATTTCTTTGGTTGCTTTAGGGGAAGGGGAGGGCTGACTTCGTGCGTAATCTCAGTTTTGATCTATTATTAAGTGCCCGCTTTCTTTTTTCTTTCTTTACCCTTTCTCTAAGAAGCCAGAAGCCTCAGCAGCAAATACAGATGGAAAAAAAGGTGAGCTGTGAAATGGAAGCTGGAAGAGAAAGAACTGCTTGGGCTTTTGTTTGAAACCTTCATGTTTTTTGGCTGTAAGAAATCTCAGATTTGCCTCCGACAAACCAAGGCCAGAGCCAGAACTCAGTGACAGTCCAGGACAGGACCACAGAGCACAAGGCCAGAATAGTTTTTAAAGTCTTTCTAAGGAGCAGCCCACAGGAGCAGCTGAAGGTTTTGCAGCAGAACGGGGCAAGTTCATACCCGTTTTGGAGAAAAAAGCACCCCTCAGGTCAGGTTGCACAGCAAAATCCTTTTATTTTGGGATCCCCAGTGACCAAAGCGCAGCTGCCACAAAAACTGATGTCAGAGATACGGGAGCAGATGTTCCCTCACCTTCACATTTTTGCTGCACACGACTGACTCAGGTTTCTGGGCATGAGACAAGTTGGAACAAGCCTGTTCCCAGAGATGTATTTCTGCTACAAAACCCCCAGAGCTGGATGTCACCATGACACGAGGGGTGTAGGCACCACCTCCTTTCTCCACCTCCAGCCTCCCCTTAAACTCAGCAAAAAGGAGCCAAATCAAAGAACTGTCTACATTTGGCTTGATCTGCTGCGAAATGTCAAACTTTTCAACAGGAATCCCAACATTTCCATCCTCCCTCCCCCACCGAAGCACCAAGAGCGGTATAAAGAAGCCAAAAACTCATCAGAAATAAAAAAGCATCACCTACCCTGGCCACAAATGGAGTGAAGCTGGGGGCCTCTCAGAGAGCAAAGTTAAAACCCACCTGGGATTCTCCACTTCCTCATTTCACCCCTGAGTTTGCTTCCCGTGGATCCAGTTACATGGAAACGCGAGTGCACGTGTGGTAAAAAATAAACCCCTCTGCGTGCTGGAGATGTTGTGAGTAATGGATGGAACCTGCACAGTGTGTCAAACCCATCCCTCCCTCTCCATGTAACAGCATCTCACAGGCACTTGAGGCTTTGGCACCTACGTTTCATCTGTTTTCTTATAAGGAGAAGGAATAGATTTAACAAATGACTCTGATTTCCAGTCTCAGCTGTAGATCCTGCGCTGGCAGCGTCGCAGTGAAGAAGCCACAGGTCCCCCCCAGGCCCATTCCTGTGGGAGCAGCAGGCTCACATCCTCACTTCGTTTGGAAGAGCATATTAGGGTGTGACACATCACCTCATTTTGATTTTCCTGGTTTCTCCCCTGTTCCTGGTCTTTCCCACCTGCCTGGATGGTGCTGGGCTGCATCTCCTCACGCATCCTGTGCCTTGACTCTGCTGCTCCTGCTGTTGCTGGGACCACACAGGCTCTTCCAGCAAGGAGGAAGCTCCTGGCAACATTTATAGTCTCCTATAAATATTTACCGGTCTCCTCACCCCTCAGCTCCTCCTCTGGAGAGGCACATTGCCTCCACCACAGGGACACGTCTGGGCTGCAGCTCCCGCATCCATCCAGGTCTGCAGCAGCTGGGGATGGGCAGGGAAATACCTCAGCACCTTTTGTTTTTTAACACCCTTTCCAGGGACAGAAATAACACATTTCCCCCTCCTTTGCAGCATCCTTTACCTCCACGGAGCCGGCACAGCTCAGAGACAAGGTCAGCCATCCCACACTTCCCGCGTCTGCAGCATCCCAGCCCGGTGCTGAGCTGCTCCACGGGCTTGGGGCTGGAGGAGAAACCCTGCAAAAACCCCTTCCCGTAGCAGCCAAGGGCAGAAACGCCCAAAGGAAGGACAGGGGGGAGGCAGAGGAGGGAGCAGGGAGCGAGGTTTGCAGAAAGGAGCAGAAGTTTCTTTGCTCGACCATTTAGACACGTTTGAAGTGTGAAGGTTGGACGTGGAAACATCTGTGGCCACGGGGAGCCCAGGCTGCCCAGAACAGAGCGGAACACAAAGAAACCCAGCCCAGCATGATGAAATACAAGTTTATTTGCTTTAGCCCCGGTCCAGCTTCCCTCCCTGGCTCACGGAAATTGAATGCTGCTCTGTCTCGGGGCTTTTATGCAAAACAGGGTTTTCTCACCAGCCAACCGAGCAAAACACAAATCGAGGGAGATGGTGAGTCCTGAGCACCCCCAGATCGGTGACACGGAGGGACCCGGGCAAGAAACAGCGACCGGAGCATCCTGACTTCTCCCAGTCCCTTCCTGTCCCTGTTCGTGTCCCAGGACGAGGAGCAAACACAGCCAAAGGATGGAGAGGTACCACTACCCGAGATTCCTCTCCGAGGGAAAGCCAAACCTATTCCTCCGCTTTTGGGGGCCGCTCACCTCTTCCCTGACCATTCCAGGATCTCCTTCCCAACTGGGATTTCTCCTTCTGGCATTAAAGCCCTTCCAAATCCGCCGATTTTCAGCGCTTCCCCCACGGCCCAAATCGCCGAACTCGAAAGCAACTTTGAGCGGGGGCAGCGGAGCCGTCGCATTGAAACCTGATTTATGTTGCACCATCCCGGCGCTGCGGGAGACCAGCCGGTGCCACCCCAGTGCCACCTCCACTTTGGGGACCTGGGTGAGAACCCAAAAAATCCCCCTGCGAGGCGACAACACCCCAGCTCCGCCGGGGCTCATCCCTCGGGAGAAATCCCCCAGCCCCAGCGAAATCTCCAGCCCGGGGTAAGGAGGAGAACAGGGGATGGGGGGGTGATGAAACCCCTCCAAACGGGACCCCATCCCGGGAGGGGCTGAGTCCGAGGCACCCCTCCCATGCCAGGAGGGATTGTAAAGCGACATGAAATAAACACCGTAGAACATTAAAACGGCGAGGAAAAAAACCAAACAGCACCACAATTAAACGATTGGGCGCTGAAGTAACACCAGAAAAACAACCCCATAGAATAAATTAAATAAAATAATGTAATATA
>WEKX01020322.1:7138-43836 GCA_013390025.1 Pitta sordida
ATCTTTGAATTATGTACTGGAGGATGTGAAGAGATGTTACATAATTTGGTTCAGATATGTGCATGGCTCATAAAGAAAGCAGTGAGTGTCCTCAGTGTGACTGAGGAGAAGCTATAGCTTTTACTCCATGGCCGATTATCTCAGTTCCAGCAAAATGCACTGTAATCATAATATTTCTTTCAAAATTATTTTGGCAATTAACACACGTTACCATCTTGAGTGATTTTTTTCTAAAAGATTTAGTTATTTAAAAAGAGGAAGGAAATATTTATCTTGTTGTTCAGCTTATAACTAGGATTCTAAGAATGCAGACCCACTTTGACTGCAAGTTATAAATACCAGTTTTATTTACTCATGTTAAAGGAATGTTAAAAAATAATTTTCATGCATATATTTAATAATTCAAGGCCTATTTACTTGTATTTGGTTTATGTTGTAAAATATTATCCCTAAAAAAATCTTTAATTAACCTTAAGTAAGTGTGAAATAAATATTTTGTCTTATGAGCAAACTAATTTCATCTAAGGCTAAAGGCATCCAGATATACTGCTTTGTTTTGTAAACGATGTTTTTCCAGATCTTATCAAATGAGGGTATTTAAACTAGAGATTATGAAAGAAATAAGCCAGGATTAACGTCAAGTTCTGTTGTAATCCAAACGTTATCTCCTGAGGTGGCATCCCAAATGAGGAATTATGAACCTGCTTGTTATGCTGTCAAGAATTACAACAAAATACATCTTTAAAATATGCAGGACTGCAAATGGGGGTTTCAAGGGAAAACCAAGATCTAAGCTTTTAAGTTCTACATACATTGGTGTGAGGAAAAAAAAGACAGACTTCTATGTGGAGAGCTCACAACCTGGAGTCAGAACAATACGAATAGCAAATAAATAAACAATGGGGATCAGGACAAGAGGGGCATAAGGAGTGATCATTTGGGATTGAAAGCTATATCTTAACAAACAACCTTATTAATAGCACTCTGAAACAGACTCTTAGTCACTTGAGGACACAGTCAGAGCTTTGATCTCTGGAATCATGGAACAAATTATGGAATCATAGAATCATAGAATATTCTGAGTTGAATGAGACTCACAAGGGTCACTGAAGTACAACTCCTGGCCCTGCACCAAAGAGCCCAACGAATCACAACACATTCCTGAGAGCATTGTCCAAATGTTTCTCGAGCACTGGCAGGCTTGGTGACCTGGCCAGTTCCCTGAGAAATCTGTTGCAGTGCCAAACCCTCCTCTGGGTGAAAAACCTTTTCCTAATATCTAACTTAAACCTCCTCTGACATAGCCTCATGACACTCCGGTAGGTCCTGTCACTGATCACCACAGAGAGGAGATCAGTGTCTGCCCCTCCCCTTCTCCTCACAAGGAAGTTGTAACTGCAGTGAGAGCTCCCCTCAGTCTCCTCTTCTCCAAATTGAACAGACCAAGTAACTTCAGCTGCTCCTCACATGCTTCCCCTCAAGGCCCTTCACCATTTTTGTTGTCCTCCTTTGGACATTCTCCAATAACCTTATATCTTTCTTGTACTGAGATGCCGAAAACTGCCACAAGGTGAGGCCACACCAGCACAGAGCAGAGCAGAACAATCCCCTCCCTTGACTG
Organism: Pitta sordida; assembly: GCA_013390025.1. Taxonomy (NCBI): domain Eukaryota; kingdom Metazoa; phylum Chordata; class Aves; order Passeriformes; family Pittidae; genus Pitta; species Pitta sordida. The sequence continues at coordinate 8,760 of WEKX01020322.1, forward strand.
GCTGACGATGCTTTGCCTGACCTGCCCTTGGACATAGTTGGCCCTCCAGGTTGCCAGGGCACTGCTGACTCATATTGAACTTGCCATGAATCAGGACCCTCAGGTCCCTTTCTGTGGCACTGCTTTCCAGCATCTCATTCCCCAGTCTGTAAGAACATCCAGGATTGCCCTGTCCCAGGTGCAGAATCCAACACTTGTCTTTGTTAAATCATCAGTCGCAATTGGCGATCCCCCATCCCTTGAATTTTTCAAGGTCTCTCTGCCCTTGAGGGAATCAGCAGCTCCTCCCGATTTAGTAACATCTACAAACTTGTTATTCCTCTGAGTCCTGCATCTAAGTCATTAATGAAGATCTTGAAGAACACTAGCCCTAAAATGGAGTCCTGCTGAACTGCACTAGTGACTGGTCACCATCCTGATGGAACCCCTCCTTTTGCACCCAAATCATGAGCTAGTTGCTGACCCATGACGTGATGTGTTTATCCAGCTGTGTGCTGGACATTTTCTCCAGAAGAATACAGAGATAGACAAGATCAAAAGCTTTACTAAATATTACATCAACTGGCAGAATATGAACCAGCAGTGTGCCCAGGTGGCCAAGAAGGCCTATGGCATCCTGATCTGTATCAGAAATAGTGTGGCCAGCAGTACCAGGGAAATGATTCTTCCCCTGCTCTCAGCACTTGAATATTCTGTCCAGTCCTAGGCCCTTCTATTTAGGAAGGATGCTGAGGTGCTGGAGTACGCCCAGAGAAGGACTACAATGCTAGTGAAAGGACAAGTGCTAAGAAAAGCTGCTGACGGACCTGGGGTTGTTCAGCCTGGAGAATAGGAGGCTCAGAGGAGACCACATCACTCTCTATAACTGCCTCAAAAGAGGTTGTAACCAGGTGGGTATCAGTCTTTTCTCCCAAGCAACTATCAGAAGGAAAAGGTAGCACAGTCTTAAACTGCAACAAGAGAGGTTTAGGTTAGACATTAGGAAGAAGTTCTTTACAGCGAGTGTGATTTGGCATTGGAATGGGCTGCCCAGGGAGGAGGTGGAGTCACCATCCTTGGACGTATTTAAGAGGAGATGGGATGTGCCACTTAGCCCCATGGTCTAGTTGACAAGGTGGTATTAGGTCAAAGGTTGGACTTGATGATCTCAGAGGTCTTTTCCAACCTAAGTGATTTTGTGATTCTGTGATTCCGTGATTTTGTGATAATAGCAGCATGTCCAGTACATTACCTTCAACATTTTCCTTCATAACAAAGATAAGGAACAGAGGAAATCTATCTTTCCCATTACTGGGTCTGTTCAGAAGGCAGCATGACAGGAGAGCAGGAGAATGCAGAAACTAGAGTGTGATGCAGTAAACTCAGTCATACTGCTGGCTTAGCTGCTTTTTTTGCTGAAAGTGCTTTCTGAGGATGACACAGGTTCACAGAGGTTCACAGATTATTCTGAGTTGGAAGGGACTCACAGGATCTAGTCCAACTCCCAAGCAAATGCCCACTCAGAGATCAGGCCCACACGTGTGGAACCATGGACACCACCCTCCATCCATTCAAGCCTCCCATCAACTAGACCAAGTCACTGAGCTCCTCATCGAGTCTTCCTTTAAACACCTCGAGGGATGGCGACTCCACCACCTCCCTGGGCAGACCATTCCACAAAGAGATCACTCTCTCTGTGAAAAACCTCTTCTTAACATCCAGTCTAAACCTCCCCTGGCATAGTTTAAGGCCATGTCCTCTTGTTCTGGTGTTGTCAGCCTGAGAGAAGAGGTTCACACCCACCTGACTGCAACCTCCCTTCAAGCAGTTGTAAACAACAATGAGGTCACCTCTGACTCTCCTCTTCTCCAGACTGAACAACACCAGTTCCCACAGTCTCTCCCCATAGGGCTTGTTCCCCAGTCCTTTCACCATCCTTGTCACCCTTCTCTGGACCCTCTCAAGCAGCTCAACACGCTTNTCCATGTTCTAAGAGTTTCTCCTGAAGCTTACCATGGCAAACCGTGTCAAAGGCTTTGCTAAGGTCCAAGTACAAAACATCCATGATCTTTTTATCGTCAACCAGATGAGTCACCAGATCATGAAAGAAGGTTAGGTTGGTCAGGCAAGACCTGCCTCTCCTAAATCCATGCTGACTAGTTCTAATGTCGTGGTCATGTTGCAGTTGCTGCATAATAGCACACAAGACTATCTGTTCCATGACTTTGCCCCGGACTGAGGCCAGGCTGACAGGTCTGTAATTACTTGGATCATCTTTCCTGCCCTTCTTGTGCATAGGTTTCACAATAGCCAATTTCTAGTCTTGTGGTACATCACCAGTAAGCCAGGACTGTTGGTAAATTATGGAGAGTGGCTTGGTGACTTATTGCAGTGCTTTTGGTAAATTCTAGATTTGTAGTGTCCAGGACACAACAAACTATGGTCTGGCTTGAGGACTGAAACTACTAAGGTGACATGAAAGTTGTTGTCAGTTTACCATGGTCAAACAGAAGTTTTAAGAAATGCTGCCCAGCAAGTCTTGCCATTTAGCTTCTCTTAAAGTAGTAGCTGTCATTCCTGGAACACTGCAAACCTGGGCCATTGATGTCCTGAGTAGAGAAATACTTAATTCCCTCAGAAATTAGAGTTTTCCCCAAAGGGACAGATTTTTGAAAACCCATCTGCCTAGAAGGACATCTTTGACCCTTAGCTCTTGCACTTTGGCACAGTGTATTTTCCTTTCCTGTGATCATGGTATCTTTTGAGGTACTGTCATCATGACCATTACTCACAAATTCCTGCTTTATCAGCCTGGAGAAATGGACCACTGCATGCAGCCTTTCCAAGGAAGATCTGTGGCTGATGGTCATGGAAATAAATCCAAAGACATATACAAGAAGTTTTCTGTACGGCGGGAAAAAAAAATCTTATGATTGCTAATGTCTAATCTGTCTCTACAGGAAAAAAGATTACTTTTTGTCTCTGAGCACAATATATGGCACCTCAGAAACAGAGCATGCAAATTGCACTGTGTATACCGCTGTTGCTTCAACAATATACTTAATTCTTCTCCTGACTTAGGCGAATTTCCTGGCTGAGATAAACCTCACCAATGTAACGACTTCTGGGGACAGTTCATGCTTTTCTTTAGTCTGCTTAACTGCTGTTACTTTCCCGTGCTGGGCTGAATTGTGAGGGAAATCACTTGATCTGCTGCAGGTAATGATGTTTCATAATTTCCATATAAGCTTCTTCTAACAGACAGTGTAGTGTCCAATTTAATATCAAAGTTAGAGATGTAAAGCAAAGATTTCACTAAGCTTTCAAAAGACCATCCTTTATGATTTCTATACGCAAGAGTCCAAAGAAAATACATTTGCTTCTTGAAGCGCTTTGCTGCATTTCCATTACATAAAACATCTATTAATTTGTCTGCACGTTTGTGGATCTGTGAAAAAGGAGAGCTAAGTCCTCTGCCTAGATTAAAAAGAAAGGTTAAAATAATAATACAGTGATCCTCTGGAAGTCACTGGGGGTCAGGTCTGGGCAGGTCCCACGAGTTATGAAATCCCTGAAGATATCGAATCCATGAATATTCAACTATTCCCTGCCTGTAGCCATGCACCCTACACTAATAAGCTCTGGAGGGGCAGTCCTGGGAGTGTGGCTCACACTGTAGCACCTCATTAAAGCAGAGGAAGTGCCCCCTGTGGACATTCTGCGCACGTGCACGGTCTCACAACTCACTGAAAATCCAACTGTGATGAATTGATATGTGAGCTGTGAATATGCGGGAGATCACTGTAGTTGTATTGGAATTTAAATGTTTTTACTTATCCCTGACAAACATTTTCTTTCTGTATACCAGTAGCTGGCTGAAAAATTGGAGTACGAAGAGGCTGAGCTTTTATATCCACATTCACTTTTTCTTGCAGCTGAGAAAATGTTTCCAATTTAGGAGGAAAAAATGAGAGATTTATCCAAAACCAAGTCAGGCTGGAAGGAGTCACTTTCTCTGTAATCATCTCGTCCCTCTCCTGCTGCTGGTGTTCACACCACTATCAGTTCTGCCAGTGTGGAACTGCTTGTGAGATGGTACTTAAGAATACCTGGGAACTGATTAAGGTTAAAAACACAAAAAACTCTGATATGTTCTGAGTACAGAGTAACGTGAACTCCAAAGAGTCAATGATCCAAGGGATGGACCATTTTTGCCAGGTTTTGGTTTTTTTTTGTTTTTTTTTTCATTTGGTTTTAAACAGAAATACCAACTCCAGAGTAAGGAATCCCTCTTACGTAGTATGTTGATTTTGGCTAGGGCAGAGTTAGTTTTCTTCATCATACCTGGTGTGGGGTTGTGTTTTGTATTTGTGATGAACACAGTGATGATAATATAGAGATGTTTTTATTATTGCTGAGCAGCATTTACACAGAGTCAAGATTTTTTCTGCTTTTTATACTGCCATCCTGACAAGGAATTTGGGAGTGCATGAGAAGCTGGGAAGAGACACAGCCAGGACAGGTGATCCAAACTGACCAAAGGGCTATTCCAGACCATATGACATCATGCTCAGTGTATTTTCCTGACATCAAAAACTTAGAGGTTGATCCCAAGTCTCCCCTGGTGCTTTCTGCCAGAGGCTCCAAGTAGGGCCATACTATACTGTGCCTGGGAGCACTTCAGTATATAAAGAGGGGGGAAAAAGGAGGAAGCGGAAGATGTTAGGAGTTATGGCATTTGTCTTCCAGATTAACCATTACACATGATAGGGCCCTCCTCTCCTGCAGGTGGCTGAACACCTGCCTGCCCATGGGAAGCAGTGAATAAATTTCTTGTTTTATTTTGTTTGTGAGTGTGGCTTTTGCTTTCCCTATTAAACTGTCTTAGCCCATGAATTTTTCAGCTTTTACCCTTCCAATTCTCTCCTCAATCCTGTGGGCAGGGAAGTGAGAGAACAGCTGTGTGGGTCTTGGTTGCTGGCTGGGGTCAAACCACTAAAACTGGTCAGTACAGCAAAGCAGCTGCAGGCTTCAGAAATCCAGGAGAAGGGATGGGCTGTAAAAAACAGCCACTGCAATGCACTGCTGTAGCATTCATTGACCTGTCTTGGTCTATCCTACTTGCAGATAGGTATTAAGTCACATGCTCTGCTACTGTGGGAGAGATGGAAAATTACTATAATTGTGATTACCACAGATGCTTAACATTTTCTTGCTCAGAAATATTTTTATTTCCCAAGCATAGACACTTGAGATTACCTCTATTGATATTTTTAATAATCTGTTCCATATTTTAAAAAAGTTATCCTTGCAAATATTAAAGTAGGAGCTACAGCATAAGATTGCAATCTTGCAGGAGGGAAACAGGGAAAAGAAGACACAAGTTCACACAAGTGGCTGTCACTGCATTAATATCAGATGATATGAAATTGAACTTTGTACCTTCCAATGATTTTATCCATTCCTTTCTATTTTATATTCCAGAGACTGCAAATGTCATTCTTCACTGAAACTTTATCTCATTTTTCCTCTCTCAGCTATGAAATACCAAACTGTCTAAGTCTTAGATAAAGTTCTTTCCTTCTGTTTCCATTATTAAGTTTATTCTGGGACTAACTCTTAAAATTGTTGGATGAGCAGCAAACGACATGATTGGCAATTTAGTCTCCTTCACCATCCTGGGGATATGTGGGCAGTTTGGGAGACTGGGAAGGTAGCAGTGTTATTCTAGGACCATAGGACATAATCTCTGGCTCTCAACTAGACCTTCATTGCATGTTTGGCCCATGTCCTGTCCAGAAACAAACAATGGTGATTATTTTGCCAAGAGCACAGTCCCTAAGTCATTCCTTGCACAGCTGAAAGATCCACTAACAAGAAAAACATCTTTGGCTCTGGGTTTAGCCAAAGAGCTTGATTTAGATGTATTTAGAGTGATCACAGAGACATATACGGCTGAAATATGTCTTTTACTGTCTTCCACTGGACAGCACAGGTGTGTTGTCCTCTAAGTTGCATAACGGACAGGCACTGACACATTTCTGGGGTGACACATTCCCTGTCTGCTTCAGCTCAGCCCTTCCCTGTCACTGTCTTACAAGCACAATCAGGTTGCAGCTGTAGTATTAGAAAGAGTTGTTTTACAATGCAGTCAATGAATTCACTGGGACAGAAACATAGGCTGTTTAGCAGGATATGTATAAACCCTGTGATCCATAATGTGATCTCAGCTACAGCAGATCTTAACCCAGAATTCCCTAGGGTGGCTTAGCAAAGTTGCCATCTCTATTGCACAGCAGAGGAAAAACTGCCCAACAGCAGCTAATTTTCCACTGTAAACTGTCTGAAAACATCATATAAATATGACATTGTTGGCTTTCTATTGCTGACAAAATTAAATTACAAAAACAATGTAAAATTAGATGTTCAGAAATCAGCTTTGTAAACATTTAAAGAATAGTGCAAGAAAACGGTGAAGTACCGGTTCCGGGAGAAAAAGTTGGCAGTGTCTATGATAACGAACATTAATTGCGTCTATCAAAACTACTTTTTGAGGATGACTAAAGACCATAATTCTAGTAATTAAAAGGGTTTCCAATGCCACCTGACCCTCATGCCTTATGTAAGCACTACATTTTATGACTGTTTTGGATGTGCTGCAGCACAAAGAAAACAAGATAATATCATGTATTTATTTGTATTATGCTTTCACACATCCTTCCATAACTCTGCTAATACAATGGGTTTTGGATCTATTGGATCATTCAGAACTCTGTAAAGTATTGATAAATAGACATTACTCTTTTCTTACTCAATTGCCACTGAGCTGCCAATGTGCAACATAAAGGTGTTATCATACATGATATAGTTGGCACTGGTCAGACCATGTCTTGAGTATTGTGTCCAGTTCTGCGCTCCCCAGTTTAAGAAAGATGTTGTACTGCTTGAAAGGGTCCAGAGAAGGGCAATAGGGATGATGAGGAGCTGGAGAGCAAGCCCTATGGGGAGCGATCTTCATACCACCCCCATTATTTGCTGTTAGAGTGATCCCCTGGAATTTGCTGGGGCTCGGGTCTGGGCAGGTCCCATGAGTTATGAAATCCCTGAAGATACCAATATTCAACTACTCCCCGCCTGTAGCCATGCACCCTCCACTAATAAGGTCTGGAGGGGCGGTCCTGGGAGTGTGGCTCGCACTGTGCCACCTCATTAAAGCGGAGGAAGCGCCCTTTGGTGCTTCCTGGCCATGAAATCTGGGGTCCAGGACATTCTGGGCATGTGTGTGGTCTCACAACTCACTGAAAATCCAACCGCGATCAATTGAATTCGTGGAAATGCGAGTCGTGAATATTCAGGGATCGCTGTATATACATTTAAAGATAAAAGTAGGGTTGTTAAGTGAAATTCATACCATAACTTTCAAGCTTAATTAACACAGTCTAGTATTTTTTTTAAATCTCTCTGTATAAGCTAGACACTTTAATTCCTGAGAAGGATGGAACAATCTCTGTTCTTTCAAGTACAGTGGTCCCTCGTTATGCGTGGGCTGTTTGGTCTGGCCCTCTTCATGCAAGTCTTGGAATCTGCAAAGATAGCTAATATACTACGTAGTCTCAAATTATGAAATCAGCATGGAAATAATTTACTTATGCGATACATATCTGATTTCATCTCGATATATATGCAGACAAAGAGCATTTATCAAGAACAGATAGCAGTATGAGCTAAGCAGATCTAAATGCAAATTGTAAGCTCCCTTATCAATATATTGACCTCATTAGACTTCCTATTGTCTGGAAGAGAAAATGCCTCAGAAACCCAACATGCCACCATCTTGGGATAGAGTTGGACGTTACAGGAAACACCACCATTGCCTTACATGTAGCCTTAATCATAAAGAGATTGGAAAAGAAGGAAAAAGAGACATAGATTCAGACTAAATCGAGTGGTATATTTGATCTGGATCACAGAATCACAGAATCACAGAATATTCTGAGCTGGAAGGGACCCACAAGGATCATCGAGTCCAACTCTTAACACTGTCTCCCTGGCGGGAATTGAACCCGGGTCTCCCACACGCCAGGTGGGGACACTTACCACTGTACTAAAGTGGATTTGCAGCACTACTCTCTGGGAACTCATACATGAATGGTTGTACAAGGCACTTGACATCTCTCTTGGTTTCTAAAGCCACTGGAGAAGCAGCTCTTGCCCACATCCTGCACTTTCCCAACTCAACCTAAAAAGATCCTAAAGCAAAGTTTAGCTTTGTTTAACACTCCATAAAGAGCCTCTTGTGCTACAGATCTTACGCAGGTAGTGAAGGTTAGTTCAGCATTCTAGAACAAAAGCGGCAACATTTACTTCCGTGCATGTCCTCCTTTAACCTGTCTGGGAATGACTCCCCATCCAGCATTCAAGCTGATGTGTATTCCAGTCAGAGCTGCCTAGTTCTCCCATGTGTTTCAAACAGAGCCTGAATGCCTGTGGAGCACTATGGGTGTCATAGTGGGGTCAAAATGCTATACTGACTATAATCCTTAATCTCTTGGATTTCCCAATAGCAATAATAATAATGCATCAGTCTCCGCCATCATTAACACATCACTTGCTGTGGATATGGCAGGTGTCTGTGCAATGCTCAGTTCAGTAGCTGCATTTACTGGTTCTAAGTGCAAAATAACAGGGTTGTGCAGACTTATTTTCCTTATGCAATTGTTAAAGCATATCTGATATCTTCACATTTTTTTAAGGTTAATAGCACCCACCTCCCCAAATCATGTTTTGTCCTATCTGACTTCCTGTATAGAGAGCAAAGTGCTTATGTTCTCTGCAGCTACAAAAATAGAGTAGGTGAGTGATAAATGCTGTCGAATGGTGTGCTGCTCCTGATAATCTAATCTCCAAAGATTTTAATAACCCACATCATTGCGGAGAAGTTACCCTCTGTTTAGGTAAGCACAACAGCTGTTTGCGCTGCTAAGATTGGACTGCCATCATTTGCACATTAATTGAGGAAAGTTTTAAGGTTTTCTGGACTATTTTGGTCCTGCTGGCATTATGATTTTGTTTGTTTAAGCTACTCTTTCTAAATTACTTCTGATTTTATTAAAAGGGTGACTGATACACCCTACAAGAAAAATGTTATCTTCAGTTGGTAAAGGATATATTGAAAGGCATGTGATTTATTTTCACAGGGCGGGACTATTTTCTGCTGGTGCTGTAAATGCTGGAGAATGTGCTCCAGAAAATCTGCTCTCACATAAAGCAGAGTGGAACAAAATGATCCAGAATCACTTTGCATTTTCAAACCGTTCTTTCCATCCTGTAGGAATTAAGGAAAGTACAGATTAGAGAAACCTATGTGACTCAATAGGGAAAAGTTTAACCAAACAAGAAGTCCTTAAGGACTCTGTCAGCAGACAGCTTGAGAGGGACATCTTTTTTCAAGAGGGAAGAGTGAGATGTAAAAATTTTCTCCATACTCAATGAACTGGCATCAACTATGGGAGAAACAATCTGGGACAGCTACCATCTTTCCTCATGTCCTAGTTACTACCCACAACTTGTCTTAAATGACTTGTGACGCATAACAACCCCATGCATCACTATTGGCTGGGGGATAAGTGGCTGGAGAGAGGTGAAATGGAGAGGGATTTAAGAGTAATGATTGGTAGGAAACTTAATATGAGCCAGCAGTGTGCCCAGGTGGCTAAGAAGGCCAATGGCATCCTGGCCTGTATTAGGAACAGTGTGGTCAGTCGGACTAGGGAAGTTGTCCTTCCCCTGTATTCGGCGCTGCTNGTCAAAAGTACTTGGGGAAAGGTGAGTATTGTCATATTTATTATTATTAAATAAGATTTTCTTTTCAACTTTTATTTATTTGTAGAAAATACGGAAGTTCTGGACAAAAACTAAAGCATCAAAATATATACATTGATTGTCAAACTGCTTTAATTTGCACTGCAGCAGTGCCTCCTGGGAGCTACAGTTGAAGAGCATGCTGTCATTCTTAAACTCTGCAAATTCACAATAAAATTTATTATCCTTTTTCTGGGGCACAGCAAACATTTATGGAAGAGACACCTTTTCTAAACACATTAGCTCTTACAGTTGTAGCCTCCTCAGGAAAACCTTTAGAAGACCACCAGAACAAGATGACATGCGTAAGAACATGGTATTTCACATTTCTGCTGTATATGACAGTGTATCTTCTTATTGTGGAAACTAAAAGATATTTAGGACCTCAGTTAGTTAAGCAGAATGAATTTAATTACTTAAGAATATGCCATACTTTGGAGCAAATATTCCTTTAAAGCATCATCTCTCTCTCCACCCAGTCTGCCACTTCACACAACAAATTTCTGGTAGAGCATTCAGCAGCTCAAAAAGTGTGGATTTAGTTTTAATATTCACAAGAGATCAATTAATGTATTTCACATGCAAATATGACAGCAATGGCCCTGATTCAGAATGTTAGTTATTTCTGGAGTTGGAATATGCTGCTCAGTAACAGCAGGCATAATGATTGCAATAAATTGCCTCCTAATGCCATGTAATGAACTCTGATTTGTGTTAATTTGGGCAGTACTTAGCAATTTCATGTTAATTTTAAAAAAAAATCAGTTTTGTAAGACACTCTATATGAATTCAGCTTCATATTTGGATTTTTAGCAATGTTAAGAGCACAGTCTAGCACACAAATTCAGCTTTTGGGACAACACCATGTATCATTATTAAAAATACAGGAGTGCAAGAAAGACCCCAAAGACACTTTCTATTGTGTGCTAATAAACACAAAGAATCTTGTTTTTAAATTTCTGTTTCTAGTTTTTGGAGAACACATCATTAATCATAATAATATAAAGCCAATTCCTTTCATGCAACAGCACTTCGAAATCGTCTAGGATAAGAACTATAGCAAATTCTGGCCTGAAAAAGCTTGAAACAAAACACCTAAGGAGTTGACAGAAAGACCTTCACTTACCTTAGTAGGACTAAAAATAAGCTCATGATGTATTAACACACAGATCCCAATTTTTCAAACAGTTGCCTTCAAGGAGAAAGCTAGAATCTGTGTTAAGGTCTTACATGAAGTTTTCAGCAGCATCTATACATAAGACCTCTCCCTACATTAGAAAAAAGTCGGACTGCTTGAGTGAAATATATGAAATACATTGTGAACCTGTGAAGTTCCTTCTTCCTTTCCTGAAGATGCAGGACATCCTTAGCAGACACCCCATAACCCAGTATCTCATTGGCATATTCAGTTTCCTTTAGGTAAGAGAGGTGCCAGATATTGCAGTATCAGATAGAAATGGTCTTCAAACTACCTGGGGCAGGATTATTACTTTTTGGCGTTTGCACAGCATCTTGTACACAAGGGGGGTCACAAAAGCAGCACTCCCTCTTGACAAATCATGAATGATGATAATGCCATGAGAGCAGAATAACTGCCTGCTGGGCAACTTACGAGTAAAACAAGTCAGAATAAGCTAGTAACTTTTATTGTTTTTTATACTTGATTTAATTATATTTCCTACTAAATTTGTGGACTGGATTCTTCTGGATTCTAAAGAACATGCTTAATTTAACAGTGAATGGGACTTTTCACATACTTTAAATTAAGCATGGCTTTATGTACTCTGCCAAGTGGGGATGAAATTACATGCTACAGTGCTTTCTGAGATTGGTCCGTTAGTCAGAGATCTAGTTACCAGGAGTGAGCTTGTCTTGATTAAAACATAATTATTAATGTTATCAACACTTTGTGTAATAAAATCAGAAAATTATGTTGGACTTAAAATAGAAACTAAGGTGCTGATGTAAATTAAACAAGGCTCTTGCAACACCATGGAAAAACTAACTCATTAAAAACATCATTTGGATTTCAAACTGTTTAGTTTATACATTCCTGCAGCTTTTCTCTCCCTCCATATAATCAGCTTTCTTAGGATTACCATGGACGTAACTCATGAGTAGCAGGGAAACTGTCTAACTTCGTGTGAAACAGTTCAGTTACTATAGCAGTTACTGAAGTCTCTTGAGTATGGATTTAGTAGCCTGAGTCTAGGCTGTTCATTTTAAATACAATAAGCAGATGTTTATCTGAATATTGTGATGTGAGTACAAAGTATCCTTTCTCATCACTGTAAAATAGGACTCTAGTGCAAGATTATACAGGCGCATCCATCAAATCTTAGTCTAAATAATAGGAGAGGCATGATTAGAAAGGCCATGTAAAACTGTCATTTAATAGCTGTATTCTTCCTATTAATGCTGGATTAGATAAGTGAGCTGATCATACAAATCTTTGAGGACATATTCTCTTAAAGCTGAGCCCCTCCTCAATATTGTTTTTGTTTTCTAAAATGAATGATGAAGATGTATTTTTGGCAGTTTTTAACCTCTCTGGCATGTAACTCTAATGCACAATAAATTAATGGTGACAGATTTGCTTCTTCTGAATACTTTTATGGCTTGTTAATATTTACTGATGTCTCTTTGTACCTTGGGTCAGAGCAGGTTTAGATGTATGAGGTGTATGGGGAAGGGAAAAGTGTTTTGCTGTAGGATGTATCAGATTATGTTACTGAGACAAAACTGAGTGATACAAGAGTTGCTGTCCAAGACAGATCTAAATTACCAAATACACTTTTCAGTCATGATGCTCCTCCTTTTCTCCAGACAAATTTCAAAATTCTCCTGTTCCTTCCGCAGTACAGTTTTGTCTTTGCCTTTCCATACATGATCACTAAGAACAGAGGGGGAAAGGTATATTCTTAGATTTTCGCGTTGGCCCTTTGAGCATGAACCATTGCTTTCTTAACCCTGAAGGTCCTTAAATTATCACTGTGAACTTGTACACTACTACTTCCTGAAGTTTAATCAAAGTCACCATAATGCCTCAGCTTCCCTTTTGTAGGAACAGCTCATGTAGATGATGTGCATTGTCTTTCTGAGACGCATTGCCAAAGACGACCCACGACTTCTGCACACACACATTTTCCTCCTTGTAAACTTCTCTGAGGGCTGCCTGCATATGCATTTTCTCATGCCCATGAAGGTAGAAGGGCAGAAGGTTCTCAATAACTGTTCCTTTCTGAGTGAATTTTTAAAATTCTTTACTTCACTGTGTCTTTCTGTGTGCTCTAATCAAGTTCACTACCCCTGTTGTTGACACTAAGGATGAATTTTTCAGTGCAGCAGCATATGTCGGATGCTCACTTACATGTTCATGTTACATTGCTGAAAGAAATCATACAGTACTACATATGTGCATGCACTTTTCCTAAGTCAGGATATAAAGGGTGAGACTTGAGTTGACGTTGACTCCATAGGCTTATGATACAATAATAGCCATACTTTTTCCGCAGATATTTGTGGAGCATAGTTAAAATATTTTTCCTTCACTCGTCTTGCACAGCTCCAGCCTGGAAATCGGTCCAAACAGACTCCACTTCAGAGATGTGCCTGCCTGGGATATCAGTCATGCCATTTAAAGACAAAACAGCTCCTTATGATTATTCAATCTTACTTCAAGGCAGAGCATCTCATATACATCACTCTTGCATCAAGCAATATCTTTTGTGTTAGTGTTAATCCGTCCTTCCACAGAGGCATCTCTGATGATAATCAAGATAAAACTCTATCCTCAGGAGTTTGTTCCTCAATCATCCTTGCGTCATAAAATCCATTTTATTTGTCAATTTAATGTTTTCTGTCTCTAGTTCCTGGACTATGCTATGCCTTTCCAATACAGATAAGCAGTTTTTCAGTTTCTAATATTTTTCTCTGTTAAGGGGCACCTCAATCACTTTTTCCTATCAAACTTAATTTGAAGTTGATATTGGGATTTTAGAAGAGTAGAGAATTCCTATTCCATTATTCTTTAAGCATACAAGACTGATGTATATTTGCTGTATAGATTTTACATAGATAGCAAGCTCTCTTCCTTCTCAAAGAGAAACAGTAGCTCTTTTACCTTTATAACAAAGGTTCAGTAGGAGAGGAATTTAATTTCATATTGATCTGTATTTGGTATTTATTTCATAATTTGATTTAGAATAATGGAATAATCATCTTTTCAAAAATGATAACTAGGGGTCTGTAAATAAGAATGTTTAATTTTTTTTCCCCTGAAATCCTTCCAACTCATAATATTCTGTGATTCTGTGATTCTGTGACCAGACACCTTTGATAATCTTTCAAGATCCCACCTAAAAGTCTCCCCTCATATATAATGATTTCAGATATTTCTCACTTTCCTGTTCCTGGGTAATGTCAATTCAATTTTCAACTTAACAAGCCTTATGGGAAACTAGGACTCATGCAGAGTCAAGTAAGTATGATCCTAGAAGAATAATGTAATATTGCAGAACTGTGGGATATATGCTGTGACACTCACTGGGGAGAAAGCATTTATTTTCTCTTTCAAAGTATTCTGGCTTTTGAAAAGCAACCATGCCAGTACTTTATGTAGCTCACCTCAGACCAAATCAGCTACAGACAGAATCACAGAATGGTTAAGTTTGGAAGGCACCACAGTGAGACATCTGCTCCAATCTCTCTGTTCAAACATCCTAGAGCACATGGCAGAGAATTGCATCCAGATTGTTCTTGAATATCTCCAGTGACAGAGATTCCACAACCTCTCTGGACAATCTGTTCAAGTACTTGGTCAGCCACAGAGTACAGAAGTTCTTCCTCATACTCAGAGGAACTTTCTGTGCAGCACTTTCTGACCATTGCCTTTTGTCCTATTGCTTGGGATCACTCAGAGGAGCCTGGTCTACAGTCTTGATGTCCTCCCTTCAGCTACTTAAACAGTACCCTCAGGTCCCTCAGCTTTTCCTTGTAAAAGAGATGTTCCAATCTCTTAAACATCTTTGTTGCCCTTGGCTGGACTAAGCCCAGGAGCTTCATGTCTCTTTCGTACTGAGGAGCCCAGATGTGGCCTCACTAAAACAGAGTAGAGGGGCAGGATCACCTCCCCCAGCCTGATGGCAATGCTCTTCCTGATGCAACCCAGGATACCACTTGCCTTCTTGGCCGCAAAGACACATAGCTGGGTCATGGACAGCTTGTTGTCCACCAGGACCACCCTTCTCCATAGAGCTGGTTTCCTCAGAGCTTTTGAAAGGAAGTAAAGACACACAAAAGCATAAATGCTGAATTATCTACTAAGCCTACAAGCTGGAAAAGCTGCCTACCAGATTCAATACAATTGCAAGGGGCAAGTTTTACCACTTTAATGAGAAAAAAAATCAGCAGAAAAATAAAGGGTCAGCAGGAAAACAGACAGAAAAGAAGCCAAAGGAAGGAAAACTCGAGAAAATACTGCAAGAGAAAGGGGATTAAAACATGTATGTGCATGTGCACACACATATATAAGGGATTTTTAATTTTTTTTTTTTTTAAACTTAGATGCATGTATTGGCTACATCATTTTTCCCCCTAAGTACTTTATTGAATTTACACCACCATTCACTATTGCCCAGATTAAGGTTTTGTTATGACCCCATTCCTCTAGCCAGCTCCCTAGCACTTTTTTCCCCGTTGCGGATGCCCTAGAAATCTCTTCTGCCAAGTCACAAATCATTTGGGGAAACAGGAGTCAGGAAACAAATCCAAAGATCACCAATCTTTGCATTTTGACCCCTTTGACTCTGCAGAACTGATGCAGATTTACCAAGACTCTGTTTCTCTAGAACTGGGAACATGTCCCATCTGAGGTTCTATAGCTGATTCTTTTGCATTTCACAAAATTACTTCCTTGCCTGCAAGCACTCTCACTCTGTTTGAATGTCTCCAAGGCATTCCTTCACCTCTACAAAGCTTCTCCACCTTGACCTGCAGTCTTTTTAACCTTCACAACTGCTACGCAGCCTAAATGTAGCCCAGCCTTCAGGATGGGCTAATTCTTTTGTGATCACATGTACAGACTGTAAGTTCACAGGTTCACAGGTTCNCAGTACTCAAGATGTGGTCTGACCAGCGCTGAATACAGGGGAAGGATAACTTCCCTAGTCCGACTGGCCACACTGTTCCTAATACAGAACAGGATGCCATTTGCCCTCTTAGCCACCTGGGCACACTGCTGGCTCATATTTAGTTTCCTGTGCTTCATGACAGAAAGACTTGGTGGCCCTGTTTCAAAGTTAATTAAGCCCTCAGCTTCCCATAATTTCAAACAAAATTAGATGTCCAGACAGTCAGGATTTAACACAGTTCTCAAAATAGTTTCCTTGCTTCACTGTTTCTGTAATAATCCTAAACACTGTTGGGGATATTTGAGTAGTCCACATGGGATGTACTGCTGTGGAGAAAGCCACTCACTGCAACCCGAGGGCAGCCCTGCTTACAAGGTTATGCATATCAAAGGTAAGTTTCTTCAACAAACTCTGCGCCCAAACCACTAGGTATGGTCAATGTACCAAGGCTCTTAATGTGTGAGTGAAAGAGGAGTTGCCAGGTGCTCATCCTTGACATTTTACAAGTTATTTAAATAGTTTTAATTTTTTTGAAATACCCACAGATATGCAGCACATCACCCCCTGCTCTCCAGAGAATCCACTCCAGGAGATTTGGCTAAGTTTTATGGTGTCAACAAACTTTGAGCCTGACTGGGTTCGGTCAGAAAGACACGTTATTATTTTTATGCAAATATTGTGTACAGAACAACAAAAGAGGCACAAAAGAAGTCTGGTGTGATTTTATACACTTCACAAAGGAGGCATAGGGTGAAGAATTGATCTCATCTGGTGCAAGCAATGACCACTTTTATCAACCTAAACTAAGCCAATAGGTCACATTTTCTTCCTGAATTTATGGTTCTTATTGTGAACAAAACACATCAAATCCTTCTGTTCTTCAGTCTTCGTTTGGTGAGCTGCACAAGGGAGTGGAAATTTATTGTGGGAGGTTGTATTTGCATTGAGAACGGATGGCACAGTTTTCTGAAAATGAAAAATTACAGTGTCGTAGGGCCTAAGTGAAAGTGAACAATGCTCTCATCATAATGCTCTGAGTGATTATCACCATTTGTTTCCAGTGGCACCGAATCCATGTCAAGGAGATCTGTGTCTGCCCTGGCTCTGAGTGCCTGGCTTGAATAGGAGGTAAAGTTTAAGCTTTTCTGCTCAAGCATGGCTAAGAATATACATGCTGTGCAGCTGCCTTTTAAGCTCACTAGCATCCAGCAGTAACACTGTATGACTTAAATCCCAGCTCAAAAGAAGTCTAGGATGCTGTGCACATTCTCTTTTGTTCTCTTTTTTTATGGGTAAGGATGCTCTGCTGACTCAAGTGGATAAAGAGAGAGTCTGAGCAAAAAATATTGAAATACATGCATATAGACACTTCTGGTTAAAAGAAGAAAGCCAGGACTTCGGAGATCAAAGCGACAATCTAATATGAGTTACAGCTAAGACTCGTTTATTCAGGGTTCACACAGATTATATATAGCACATTTCTGCCAATTCATGCTTACACAGCGGTTCGTACTTTGCAATTACAATCAAGACACCTGTTGCTTTCTATAAGAAGCCGTTATCAAAACATTCCTCTATTTCTGCTGCCCAAGGACAAGTTATGAGCCAAGCCTGGGCTTTGTGCAGTCTCTTACAGGGCCAGCACTCTTTAGATTCTAACCATCTTTCTACATCTGGTGATAGCTCTCTCTGATTTGGGGAGTGAAGTCTCACATGTGAACTAGTTACTAGCAGAGTAAGGTCTAAAGTGTGATTTCTTTGATCAGTTTCTTCCACAAGTAGGGAGGAAGCCTCTCCTCAGCTCCACTGGCAGTATTGGCCAGCACTCCACTGCCTGAAGGAACTATTTCAAATGTAAATATCAAATTTCTGCACACCTGTGAAGAGTCAAAAGAATCGACTCTTTGTATAATGTGCTTGTGACAGTCTTTAATATGTCTTTAAAATAGCAATTATTCTTACCCCTCCCCCATCTCATTTTTAGATTTGATTGGCAAGCAAATCAGTACTCTTATATTTTAATCTCAGTTAAAACCAGGATCATAAATCTATGTTAAAGTGTCTAGCCTGATTAACCTTACTCAGAAGAACACTCAACAATTCCTACTCACACTGGAAGAGGGGAAAGCTCTCTGCTTTCTGTACACTATGCCATTGTTTTCTTGATATGGAGCTCTAAGAAAAAGATTTCCAGAGGAAGAAAGTACTGAAAGGGATGTAATGACAGAACCTAATAGACCTGGAGTGTCTCAGATGACTCTGTTGTCCATAAAACAGGGTTCTTTCACCTGATGTGGAAGAGATAATCCATACACTGAGGCAAATTATTTGATTGTATTGCAATTCTGCAATAGAATTGGAATATAGAATAGAGTATATAGAATATATACTTGCAATAGCAATATGATTGCAATATAGAATTGAATAGATTGCAAATAGAATAGAGTGCCAGGCATCCAAATACAGTTGGCACACCTTCTAGTGACTAAGCACAACCTTTTATATAAAAAGGTAATAATGAAGGACTTAGACAGGAACAGGTTATTGGTCACTCATGATTTTGTAAGAGTATTCAAAATATCCATGTGGTGGTTGTGGTCCAGGTCATTATGTCATAATTTACTGGGGGAGTTTTTTAGATTTTAATTATCTAAGATGATGATCAATCCTGCTTGAGCAGGGAGGTTGGATTAGATGATCCAACTGTGGTCCTTTTACTTTCCTGTAAAATTAATTCTAAGTTATAGTTTAATTCTATCAGCCACTACCAAGTAATTATTTAACCTTATACTCTATACATCCCCTTTACTTCTCCATCCTCGTCATTCCTTGGATTGATTCAGAGCACTGTGAAGGCTGCTTTGCGTTACAAGTACAGGCAACATCTCCTACCTTTTCTGTACCTTAGTCTTGTTTAAGAACATTGCTGATATAGATGTATGCAAACAAGCCTATATTAGAGTGCGCACATTTTATTCAGCTCAGGTTTCCTCATCATGAGAGAAAATCAGAATACACCCCATAGACACAGTTTCACCTTTGCTGATAAGCAAGTCACCTGGGTGAAAGATTTTAAAAAATATTGGTTTCTCTTTTCTTTATCAGTTTCCTTTTTCTTCCTCATTTCTATGTAAAAATTAACTTGTCAAAGAATTTAATGCACACAAAAAATAATTAAACAGTTGTGAAACCTGATGCTCAAGGAAATTATTTGCAATCAGATAAACAAGCCATGCAAGGTGAAGGGTGCTTGCAAACAATATAACAGGCATTATCTAATTTGAGCTATTTTCATGTGTCTTCACAGTATATTCCAGTATAAATATAACAGCTATTGGTTCTAAGAGAGAACAAGTAATATCACAAATTAGAATTGATTTTGGTTATTCTTCCATCTGTCTTTTTTCATCCTCTCTCAGTCTGGTGCAATGGAGTTATCTTTTTCAAAAGAGAAAATGAGCTATCATATAGAAAAACATATCTTAAGTGTAGATCTCACAGAATCACAGAATTTATAATGTTGGAAAAGACCATAGAGATCATCAAGTCCAACCTGTTACCTGTTACCTAATCTGTTGCCAACCTATTACCTAGAACACCATTCCCTTATCTAGATCATGTCACTAAGTGCATCATCCAATCTTTTCTTAAACACCTCCAGGGACTGTGATTCCACCACCTTCTTGGGTGGAATTCCACTGAGAAATCACTCTTTCTGTGAAAAAGTTCTTCCTAATATGTAGTCTAAACCTCCCCTAGTGCACCTTAAGACCATGTCTTAAGACCGTGTCTCTTGTTCTGTCACTAGTAGCCTTAGAGAAAAGACCTGCCAACAACGTGCAGCTGAGCGAGTATACAGTAGTACTTTAGCGTTAAATAACCCTGATGGATTTTCTTCTGCAAATTTCTTCTATGAACCTGTGCTAATACCAGCAAGGGCCCTTTGCTGGTGACTCAGAGATATGCTAGCCACATTGGTGCGCACTTGGTCTTAGGCAGATGAGCCAGGTGTCTCTGAGCTAATAGAAACCAACAGGGAAACACCAGGGAAATATCTCAAAGGAATGAAGGGGTGTTTCTCTAAGAAGGTGAAATGGTTGACAATCCAGCTGAAGTGCATGTGTCTCACCAGCTTATTGTCCCAGAGTTATGCAGAGCATGAGAGAGCTGGACTTACAGCGCTAACACCAGGATGCCCTCTATGCCCACTAAGTCCTGGTCATACAGGGTTGGAGACTCAGAAAATACTGGGGGGATTCACCACTGTGTTTTTACTGGTTTTACATTGCTCCTTGGGACTGCTTTTGACCACTTCTAGAAAGGAGGATAGTAGGGAAAATTTTGGCATGTATATTTCTGTTTCCAAACGACTCATGCCAGCCCCAGTCTTGCCCAGAGTGAAGGTGGAGGAAGCAGAAATGGTATTGGAAATGGTGAGGCACATAGTGTGCTACACAAGTGGAGGAAAGCCAAGGTCCTGCCTAAGAAAAACAAGGTTGGGTTAAAGAAGGCAAAAGTCCAAACTGAATCTCTCCATCCTAGTTCCTTCTCCTACCCATCACCAACCACTCCCTTGGATTTTATCCCCTTCACTTAAAGCAAATTGTGTGTATAAAGGCCTTACCTGATCACTGTTTGCATGTAGCATATTATGAATGAGTTTCCTTCTGATATTGACTAACTGATTACAGTTACAATAATTTGACTGTTTGCTTTGATTGTTAGGTCAACAACTGAATTAAAGACTACTGTGAAAGACATCTTTCATTCCAGTGCTCCTACTCCGTAAGTCAAAAATTGAACTAGTGCCTGTCATTAGTACCTCTACAGAAATAAAAATACACTTGGCAAATTGTTTCATTGGACAGCACAAATAACAAACTGTCTGACATTGCTAGCAGTTTTCAATATAATGAAATAAAACTTACAGCTGAAACTTAAACAGATTAAAAAAAAATGTTATTTGCTGTATTATGGGATAAAAGAAATTGGGAGACACTGTTGGAGGATAAAATGGATTTGTAGTTTTGGTAAAAGTACTTTCTGCAATAGAAAAGGCAGTTCATAAATGGCCCCCAAACTTACAAGATAACATAAGGGCTTTTCTTTTTGTTTTTATTTTAAAATATGAATTGTGTTCTTTCAAATAAGTAACAAGATATGTATATACAAAAGAAAATATGAGGTGGCAGTATTAGCTCTAACAATACCTTATTTTGTACTGACAGAGGAAAAAGTAGTAGATGAATGAATTCAACCATCTTTAACAGGAAAAGAAATAAAAAATAGTCAAAGTATTGAAGACTCATAGCTTCAGCACATACTGGACTAAGACTGATTTTAGGATCGATTCTGAACTCAAACTTGGAAAGTCCTGTTTCCTAGACAATTCAAATGAACTGTTTATGCCCTTATTTTGAGGCTTCTGTTAGACTGAATGTCATCGTCTATGCATCTGCAATTCATTTGGTCTCTTAGGCAGGGATTAGGCTGGCTAGGAAGGTACAAATGGTAGATAAATAAATAGATATGAGCAGTTTTCTGGGATCTTGGACGTACTACATGCATAACCTATTAGCTCCTACATAACCACTCTAACTTCTTTTAAAAACACTGACTCTTTTGTATATTATTTAATGTAGATCCCTTACATCTTTCAACTTTGGACTTGTACTAGGTGACATTTAATGGTCCCTTCCAACTCAAACTATTCGATAATTCCCTACAAAGCAGTTTTCCGGATCTGAAATCAGCTTCATGGCTATCAAATGAAGACTTCTTCTATGGTCCAGCAGGATCATCACATTAGTTTTGTGAGGTTCTCAGTTGAATTATGGACTAAGAGTTCTCCCTCTTTGCCTGCCTGTTATCCCTGTGCTTTTACTTTAAAGCCAATGGAGGAATGACTCGTACATGAGGTACAAAAAAGCTTATGAAATCTTTCATGCACTGTGAGTAGGATTGCAAATTTTTGCCCCCATTTTGGGTGGAGTAGGGTTCATTTGGATGCAGGTTTCACTTTCAATTAATGATAGCCCTGCTGTGCATTTTCTTGTTATGTGATTCAGCTGTAGAATGACAATCCTACAATGAATACTACTTTTCAATGAAATTTAGAGCCTTTGATATCTTCAGCACTTGTCTGGACAAGACCCTCAGAAATCTGATCTAGTGGTGTGAACTACAGGCCTCCAGAGGACACTTCCCAGGCAAATCTTGCTATGATTCTGTCAGGTTTTTTTCATCATCCATAAGAAAAATTTCTCTAATGTAGAAAGAGGTACATTCCCCATGTGACGTGCCAACACTTCGCTTTATCACAGCTAACCACAGTTTTCACTAATGTAACTCACAGCTCAGGAGTTTTAATCTATTTTCCCAGCTGGTGGTAGGGTCAGGAAAAATTCAGTGATATATCTAAAGTAAAAGGAGGCATGGCTCCAACACTTTTCTGCAAGGAAAAAATTCAGTGGAAAACCTGCTGAAAAGATTGAAGTGATGTTAAATGTGCAGATGAAGACAAGTACGGCATTTACTTAAAATATGATGTAATTAATGAGCAAATATCATCCTGAAGTAAATTTGACAGGGTGATCACACTAAGTTCAAAACACTGTTTGCCCCAAAGTAGATGACTTCCTTTTCTTTTTTTTCATGTTAAATAAAAAATCATGTAAAAAGAAACGTAGTTTCCCTGAAGGTCCCATGGCAC
The DNA here is from genome assembly GCA_013390025.1 of Pitta sordida. Taxonomy (NCBI): domain Eukaryota; kingdom Metazoa; phylum Chordata; class Aves; order Passeriformes; family Pittidae; genus Pitta; species Pitta sordida. The sequence goes on from WEKX01020322.1 coordinate 31,443, forward strand.
TGCATAAATTCAAGATAAGACAGGCCCTGGATTTCACAGGCAGGGTAGAAATGTGGTTCTGCTTAAACAGGAAGGTTTGTCATCAGATGATATAAATTAATACAGATCAAATAAAGTCAGTATAAATATATCAATTCATAATAAATGAAGACCTGGACTTGCAGGTTTCTTAGGCTACTCCCAGTTATTGATCCAGGATAGCTGGCGTTAAAAAATAGGGCTGCTCAGTTGTTGGGATGAAATATGGAAGCATTTAATGAAGAAATGTCAAAATTGGCAAACAGTTGTGAAAGCCGAGTCTGCGGCCCCAGCACAGACAGGTTCTGGTGAAAGCACCCATGCAGGATGCTCCCAAATCATCTCCTCATTCTGCCTGTTCTCAGGACCCACGGCACACGGTCTCTCCATTTTGCAGGCTACAGTAGTGATGTTATCAAAAGCACTAGGACCCAATGGACCATTTAAAACTAGCATGCCTTGATTATGCATACCAGTTTCACACTTCATTTTCCTTTCTTCCTTGCCTCATCATACATTCTGTCTTATTGTCCAAAGCAGTGAGTCTCTCTTTTCTGCTTACGTGATCATCCCATTTTACTAAGCACCAGTTAACCCATACGTTGAATGCTATGTTCAGTCTTGGGCTCCTCACAACAAGGAATACATTGAGGTGCTGGAGCATGTCCAAAGAAGAGCAGTGAAGCAGGTCCAAAGCACAAGGGTTAGGAAGAGTAGCCAGGGAAACTGAGATTGTTTAACTTGGAGAAAGGGATGCTCAGGTAGATCTTATCACTCTCTACAAATTCTCCCAGGTAACAAGTGACAGGACAAGAGGAAATGACCTCAGGTTGCACCAGGGGATGTATATAATATTGGATACTAGAAAAAATGTGTTACTGAAAGGTTGGTCTGGCATTGAAATAGGTTTCCTTGGGAAGTGGTAGAATTATGATCTCTGAAAGTACTGAAAAAAATATGTGGTTGTAGCTTTTGGGGATATGGTTTTCTGGTGAACATGGTAGTGCTGGGTTGTGGGAACTCTTTTAGGCTTAGCTGCCTCAATACTTGGCAATTGGAGTAAAACAATGAGTTTAGATTCAGGCCTGCAAAAAGCCTTATGCTCCTGGCCAGCTACATGAATGTTTTTGGATGAGTGTTACTATATTGAGATCCACAGAGGCCTTGACACATTGTATGAAAGGTGAATAACACAAACTAGGAGCATGAGAGAAGAGATTGTTTTGCGAAGCTTCTCGGAAAAGTTCCCCTGCCAACTGGGCAGAGAGAGAGATACATATTGAGGCAAGCTAGCTCTCTCAGGGATTGTAGAGTGTTAACAGGAAATGGGACCTCACTGGAGAGACATGTGACAGCTTGGAGTGAGAGGCTTACCAGAGACGTGAGAGATTTGTGAGACACCTGGAATAAAACAAGGGCCTTCTAAAATTTATTCTGACCTACTGAGCCTTCTTCATTCACCAATACTCTCTGTCAACAATTCTGGGTTACTGATTGGACTTGACGATTTAAAAAGTTTTTCCCAGCCTTAACTATTCTATAATTTTTTGTATAGAATGAAGTAAAAAATTTATGCATGGATGTTGCAGGGCATGTGTTACTCAGCGCAGCTGTAGGTCAAGACAGGGGCTTCCATTCCCTACCCCTAGGACTGTTCGGTATGTGAGTGTGATCTGCTCAAAAGCATCACCTCTGTGCAGCGTGCGAAAGGTGAGGTGCCTTTTATTTTTGTTCCCTGATGGTATGTGCCTGACAGAAACATCTGCTTGAGTTAGCACTCCAGTGCTGAGCCACTCATTTGTTAGCATCACCATTTACAAGGTTTTGCAAAGTCAGCACAGTGCTTGACAGTAACTCCCTCAAGGCATCAGGCTTTACCGAACAGCTATCTATTCCCCCTAAACAAACTGTGCAGCAAGGTGTCCATCTAAAAGATGCCAAATAGTTACACAAAAAATGCAACCTTAGCAGCAATATTTCTGATTTTAAGAATGTCTAATAACTAATGGAATGGGTTGCCCACAGAGGTGGTTGAGTCGCCATCCCTGGAGTTGTTCAGGGGGAGGCTGGATGAGGTGCTGAGTGATATGATCTAGATGTAGATGCTAGGTTTAGTTGGACTATAGGTTGGTCTAGATGATCTTTGAGGTCTTTTCCAGCCTTGTCTATACTGTGAATACTGTGAATACTGTAATGAACAGCCAAATGCTCCAGGCTGATAACAGAACATAAATAACCCTTCTGACAGCACACTAGCCCCACCTCCAAACCTGAGATCATCAGCAGAGAAACACAGTTTCTTTAAAACCGGTTACTAGTAAGCAGATGAAAGTGATTAGTCCTGTCTGCATTTTCCCATTGCTGCTTTCTAAACGAGAGAAGTCTGAGGGAAATAGTAATTGCATATTGGAATGGGCTGCCCAGGGAGGTGGTGGAGTCGCCATTCCTGGAGGTGTTTAAGAGAAGACTGGACGAGGAGCTTAGTGACATAGTCTAGCTGGGGGGTGTAGGGCTGGATGATTCTGGGCCCCTTCCGGCTCGGAGTGGCCTGCTAGACTGTGAGGGATCTAGGTTGGTGTTACGCTCTGGGATGTGCTCTCGGTCTCTGCACGGGTGAGTTGGACTAGATGATCCTTGTGGGTCCCTTCCAACTCATAATATTCTGTGATTCTGTGATTCTGTGAAATAGTCTGAAACAAGGACCAGAAAGATTATACCTTTTCACTCTGTCCTTCACTGACCTTCATTCTTTCAAATTCAATTGTACATTTATCTCTTAATTTTTGCTGTAACTTCGAGTCTGACATAATTAACTCTTAATTAGTGAACCTGGTTTTGACTCATTATTTTAAATTTTCTTCTTCTCCTCTCAAGGTTTCCCCACCAAATAGAGTACCTACACGGGAAAGATAATTTTGTTCTTTCTAAAACAAAAAGTAAATCTTCCTCAGTATAATCTACTCCAGATTTTGGAGAACTTCTTCCTTAGAAAGATTCCCACTGCTAAGATCACAGTGATATGGCTGGGTGGTATGGGACTGTGAAATTGGGAACAAGTAATTTGGGCATGAGGATATTCAGCAATTTTGACACTGATATAATACGTATTCAGCAATTTTGATACTGATATAATACACATTTAGAAGCCTAATCACAAATATAGGAGAGAAATTTTCAGATTTGTCCACCCCATTCTGTACACAAGAATGTCTTCAAAAAGCAATGAAGCACAATGCCCTTTTTTGATGAAACAGGGACATTCAGGTTACTTGTGCATTTTTAAAGTCTTTACAACTAAAGGTTCATTTTATGTGTTTTTATTTAAAATCTCGGCTAAGTTAATTAAGATGATTAAACACAGAGCAGAGGGAATAGTTTTAGCAAAATGATGGCCATAATCCTGTAAAGACATCTATGACATTGTCATTTCTATAATGGATGACATCACCTCTCTTTGACTCATCTTACTTGATGTGTCTGTAATGCTTGAAGTGGATTTAATTTTAAAGCTATAGAAGGTTACCTCATACATCTAACATGATAGGAGGGCTCTCATTTCCCCCACTCATTCAGTCATCATTCTCTCCACATGGAGCCAATCAATTGAAAGATAGTATGTTTCAACAACTGTAATTGCTATTACTCTCCACACAATGTCGTGCTGTACCTTTAATTCTACCTGCATTATTATTGTATGCTACTGGCAATCTATCAACATTTAGCAAGAATGTAGTCTTTTGACATAACCAAATTCTATCAGTGGTTATGTGTCCAGGTGGAGGCCAGTGAGGACTGGTGTTCCTCAGGGTCTGTCTTGGGACCAGTGCTTTTCAATACCTCTGTCAATGACACAGTCAGAGAGATCGACTGCACCCTCAGACAGTTTGTTCATGACAAGAAACTGAGTGGTGCAGTTGGTAAGACTGAAACATCCAAAACCCTCCAAAGCAATCTGGACAAACTTGATAGGTGAGCCCACAAGAATGACACAAGCATTAGCATGTCCAAGTACAAAATGGGTTGCAACAGAAGTCATTGAGAACAGTTGCTTGAGAGGGTCCAGAGAAGGGTGACAAGGATGGTGAAAGGACTGGGGAACAAGTCCTATGGGGAGAGACTGCAGGAACTGGAGTTGTTCAGCCTGGAGAAGAGGAGACTCAGAGGTGACCTGATTGCTGTTTACAACTACTTGAAGGGAGGTTGCAGTCAGGTGGGTGTGAATCTCTTCTCTCAGGCTGACAACACCAGAACAAGAGGACATAGCCTCAAACTACGCCAAGGGAGGTTTAGGCTGGATGTTAGGAAGAGGTTTTTCACAGAGAGAGTGATCTCTCCGTGGAATGGTCTGCCCAGGGAGGTGTTGGAGTCGTCATCCCTGGAGGTTTTTAAGAGAAGACTCGATGAGGAGCTCAGTGACATGGTCTAGTTGGTGGGGAGTTGGACTAGATGATCCTGTGGGTCCCTTCCCACTAGAAATAACCTGCGAACATGTGACTGCAAACTGAGAGTTTCCTCAGCCTAAACCTCCCCTGGCGTAGTTTGAGGCTATGTCCTCTTGTTCTGGTGTTGTCAGCCTGAGAGAAGAGATTCACACCCACCTGACTGCAACCTCCCTTCAAGTANATGTTCTATGAGTTTCTCCTGAAGATTATTATGGGTAACCGTGTCAAAGGCTTTGCTAAGGTCCAAGTACACAACATCCACAACCTTTTTATCATCAACCAGGTGAGTCACCAGATCATAAAAAGAGATCAGGTTGGTCAGGCAAGACCTGCCTCTCCGAAATCCATGCTGACTAGTTCTAATCTCATGGTCATTTTGCAGGTGCTGTGTTATAGCACACAAGACTATCTGTTCCATGACTTTGCCTGGGACTGAGGTCAGGCTGACAGGTCTGTAATTACTCGGATCATCTTTCGTACCCTTCTTGTGGATGGGCATTACATTAGCCAATTTCCAATCTTGTGGTACTTCATCAGTAAGCCGCAACTGTTGGTAAATTATGGAGAGTGGCTTGTCTAGCTCGTCTGCTAGTTCTTTATCACCCTTGGATGGATCCCATCTGGTCCCATGGACTTATGTCTTAGAGATGATTTCAGGCATGAAACCATGCAAGTATATTATTAATGAAGTTTATTTCCTACTAATGTAATACTGGCTGGTCTCATTTTTTATATAAATTCTCCATTTTTATTTGAGTTCTTTTAACCACTTGACCTCACTGATGTCTGCCAAAGAAAAAGGCTGACTTCTGCTCTTTGTTAGTGCTGGCTTGCCTTCTGTGAATATACATAGCATGGAGTTTCAAAATGTTTTATTCTGAAAGGTTACCAACTAAACAGATTTCAGCTAATGGGGTGTCTTCAGTGTCTGAGGAAAAAGAAAGTTTAAGACTTAGATGCTTATTACAAAGTCATTCCCGCTTATTCAATAATTCATTTTGATATTTTTTAATTTGCAAAATTGTGTCTGCGATCCCATAGGCCCCTAACTACTTTGTAATGAGTGCGTATGAACAGATGGAAAATGTTTTCAATTTCTGAGAGAACTGCTAATGGATGTCACCAGCTATTACAAAAGCTCAGGTGGTTCCATTTTGGGAGAATAGGTATTTTCATAAGCCTCTTCATTTTTAATGAAATGTTTGCTCATTTATACCTTTATGGTAAGTTTAAGACTGCATGTACTAGTGAAAAAAGATTAGAATTTAAACATGAAATTATTCACTATGAAATAGTCCAGAACCTTAAATCCAAACTTTTCACCTGAAAATAACAAAAACTTGCTGTAGGTCACATCATTATCAAGGAACACTATTGACTGGGAAAAAAAAAGTAATTTCATCAATGTTTGATTTCTTCTTTTACTTCTTTAGGGAAAAAAAAATTAACACTTCTGGTTTCTTATCTGAAAATCTAGAACTACTTTTAACATGACAGCAGAAAGTTTTCTTATATAAAATTTAGTAACTTTGCTCTGTCGATTTATTTAGGTTTTTATCCACTAGCCCAGATTTCATACTGTTTCTGAACTCTCTCTGCATCAGATATTAGTATCTACTCATGAGAAGGAACTGAAATATGAAATATAAAAGGATAAAATGAAAGTCAATAAGTAAATTTTCCCCTATTCTCCCTTACAGGAAAGAAGTAATACAGTAAATAGGACTGTGATGTTCCCCTGGCTGTGAATTGGAGACTGTGAACTGGGGAGACTGTAGGCAAAGTCATGTTGGGTTAGAGTAATACTACTAGGTTGCTCTTCCTTCTCCATTAACTACAAAAGACAGAGTTCAAAAATAGGGATTTCTTCTCTCTGTTCTGATGTTGACTCACATTGCTAAACTGTATTGAGACACTACTTTGATCAGACATCTGTGAACTGCATGAGTCTGAATTAACAGATAAAGATACCTCAGTATACTCCTATGGATTGATATTTTGGATGTTAAAATGGAATAAAGACCCCTAGGACAAAATCTTGCACTGTTTCTCCAGGAAAACTGATGAACAAAGAGCAACACCACAATTAGATGTCCTTCAGCACTCACACCAGACCTGAAGAAGCTTTCACCCTGGTGTTGGTCCTTTTAGTCTCAATGTTTCCAATTCAGCCTTCAATTTGCCCAATAAAGTGGGCCAAAGAGAAGCAGCTATTATAAGTAGGATAACAACTACAGCAATCTTTTGTCTGCCTTTGCAATGTAAAGGACAGCAGTGTTCAGAAGAAATTTCTTTTCTCAGCTGCCCCATGTAAATGCTGACTTCCTTTGCAGTCTTTCCCAGAGTGACAGGTGGGGTGGCAGGTGTTTATTCAGTGACTGGAATAATGGGAAAGGTGGAAGCAGCAATTGATTTTCATTATTAGCTTATAATCATGGATGTGAAGATTTTGAAGGCATGTGCTGCATGAACCTGTCTGACCACTCAGAATTGATACATAAGAGAATTCAACAATTAAGAGATAATTTGAACAAATTTAAGGTTAGTGATGATCCATTTTCCGAGTGGCTGTCAGGTTTAGGCTTCACAGGTTGGCTAAAGACGCTAGTAACGCAAGGCATAACAATGTTGATTGTTTTAATTGTAGTACTGTTGGTAGTAAGTTGTTTACTATCCTGTATCAAGAACTTAATTAACAAAACGATCAATAATGCTTTGCTTATGCAAAAGAAAAAGAAGGAATTCTACAGGAATTTTTAGAGGAGAGAAGGTACAAAAAAGTATTCACTCTGCTTTGGGACTTTCCAGGTAACTATGGTAATTTGACCTTGAATCCAGCCAAAGAAAGAAACCAGCAGAGATAAACTGGAATGAGGAATGTGGAAAGTGCCGGAGGGTGCTCCTAGAGTATTCTCCAATGAAAGAGCAAGATAAAGCTAATGGACATAGTGCAGAACCAATGTTAGAATAGTATCATGCATGTGATAGGCTTGTGTGGTGTGTGTACTAGAACACTGAGGGGACAAAGGAAATAGTTTGTTTACAATAAACTGCATTCACCATACTTCTATGAAGACTCATGAATGACTTTGGCCTGACTCTTTGCAACAGGTGGATGAAGGAGTTTAAAGATAAGTGTCAAAACCTGCAGTGGATGGAAGGACAACTGAATAGAGTAGATTCAGACTAGAATATTCTTCTCATAAGGCTCTGCACTGCACTCATTTCCTAAAAACAACTTGAACACATATATTTATTTTTCTCCAGGCATGGAGAACAGGAGAACAGTCTTTATTATGCAAAATGCTGCATAAATTATGTTTCTTGGCCTCAGAAAAATTGAACTTAGAACCATAAGCCCCAAGAGATGAACCAGACACTCTCCAGAAACTGGCTAGGTGATGCATGGACCACAGCTAGCAATTATCTATATCTAAGTAAAAGACGAAAAATAATCAAATGAAAAAAAAAATTCTGCATTGAAAGCTACAAAGAAAATTGATATTTTATCTTCAATTTGAGTGAAAAGAATTATACATGTGTGCTGATGATAGCATGTTAACTTCTTTGGGTAAAATAGAAATGTTTTAATGACCTCACGTAGTCCAGCCCTGCCAAAATTTCAGCATCCTCCCAGTAAATTACTTCCACAAGAAGAAATGATATTGTGAACCATCAGGCATTGCATGACACTGCATCTCCTACTTCTGCTGTGTGTATTTCTCTGCAGTCAGGCTGTTTGTCTTAATTTTATTTTATTTTGACTAATCTCACATCAAAAGAAATGGAAACTTTACCAACAGCTGGGATATGGCAAGTCCCATACCCTTACTCATAAATGTCACAGATAAGCCAAAGGAAAACTGTTCCAAAAACTGGAAGTTACTTTGCTTCTCAGCTGCTCTGCACTGAAGGTAACAGATGCAATTCTTTTAAGCAGTCTGTTGGAATTTCACAGAGAGGCAAAAAATGCAGAACCCCCCCCTCCAAACAAAAATCCCCAGCTGTCGGCTTCAAATAGCCTTGAAGAGGAGCTCTAGTCCAGTGAGACACAGAAGCATCCTTTAAACCAAGATCTGAGAATATTATTTTAACATGCATTGATAGAAGTGTTTTGCAAAAGCCCTGTTTTCCCAGCATCCACCAGATGTATCAAGACTGTGGCTTTGTCCACCCACGTGTTTAATACTGTTTACTGAAAATAGTGCCTTTCAAAGACAGGTTGCTTACCTGCCTGCCACTATAACTCAAGTTACACCTAGACTTACTGAGCTCAAGCGCTACTTTCCACCTGGCAGGGTTAACCAGGATAAATGAGCTTTTTAAAATAGTAAATCACAGAATCCTGGTAAAAAGGAGAGTTCCTACTTGTGTTTCATTAAAATGGAGCTAGTGATAAGTATTTATTTCCTATGCAGCTGGGATAAAATAGGGCAATACAATTCCTAGCAAAAAGATCCCCTTTGATAAAGAGGCTCTGCAGCTTTAAAAGCTACTGCCTTCACAGAACATAACAGGTTTTCAAACAATATGGATAAACATTAAAAAACAATCTCCGACCAGAGGTGAATACTGTGTACAGAGTATAGCTCCTGGCTTTGCAAAATATAATCAGAAGAACACTCTCTAGCCTGGGAATATCATCCAGCTTCTTAGTACTTGTGAATAGAATATTTATTACATTTGCTTTGAATTCTCAAGTCAGTTACTAACCCTTAATAATCTTATACAGCAAACGCCACCCAAATTTTTTCTCACTGCTGCCAAAGCTACCCCCCCCAAAGTAATTCTTTAATGTTTTGAATGCCTTCTTTGTAGGGTAAATTTGCTACTTCTAGCCAAGAATTCCTGTTCTTCTGAACCTGTGAGACTGACCAATGAAGTTTAATAAAAATCTATTTTCAGAGAAGAATTAGTTTCATTTGATTCAATCCACCTTCTAGATTCTATAATATTTTGATTCTCCTACTATGAACCATAAAATCAAGCAGTCTGATGATTCATAGAAATGAACAAATATTTTCAATACATCAATAACCTTTTTGTTTTCTGGATGAGAATATAGTGACTATAATTATCTTTGCAGAGCTCTAAAACCCTACTTCTGGAATTAATAATTTCCAAACAATGGCCTTTAAGTAGTCTGCAGGGTACAAGCTTCAGGTGAAATAAACTTGAAATTTTCTATTTATTTCATTGCTTTGATCTGATCTGTTTTGTTTTGTTTTTCTTTCTCTATTGAATCCTGCCCATAGTCCTGACACAAGTTAAATGCAAGAGCTTTACCGGAGACATTGGAAATTCTTTACTGTATTTGGAATGGTGTGGTCAGTCAGACTAGGGAGGTTGTCCTTCCCCTGTACTCGGCGCTGGTCAGACCACATCTTGAGTACTGTGTCCAGTTCTGGTCTCCCCAGTTTAAGAAAGATGTTGAACTGCTTCAAAGGGTCCAGACAAGGATGACAAGGATGGTGAAAGGACTGGAGAACAAGCCCTATGGGGAGCGACTGCAGGAGCTGGGGTTGTTCAGCCTGGAGAAGAGGAGACTCAGAGGTGACCTCATTGCTGTTTACAACTACGTGAAGGGAGGTTGCAGTCAGATGGGTGCAAATCTCTTCTCTCAGGTTGCCAGCACCAGAATAAGAGGTCATGGCCTCAAGCTGCACCAGGGGAGGTTTAGGCTGGATGCTGGGAAGAGGTTTTTCACAGAGAGAGTGATCTCTCAGTGGAATGGTCTGCCCAGGGAGGTGGTGGAGTCGTCATCCCTGGAAGTGTTTATGAAAAACTGGACGAGGAGCTTGGTGACATGGCCTAGATGATGGGAGGCTTGGATGGATGGAAAGAGCGTCGTGCTCATGGTTCCACGCTTGTGGGCCTGTTCCTTGGGTGGGGCTTCGCTTGGGAGTTGGACTAGATGATCCTATGGGTCCCTTCAAACTCGGAATAACTTGTGAATCTATGTGAACTCATCGAGCCAACCCCATTTCATTTTCATGATCTTTTGAATACCTTTCACTTAAAGCAAATGTAAGAAAGGATGTGGCACGATCTCCTGATGTCAATTAAGATGAAATATGAATTGAATTTGGAAATACTTGAATAATATATATGGAGAGAAATAAGTACTTTACTGAGAGAAAGGAACAAAATTTAATATTACAAATATATATATATATATGTTTGAACAGCAACAATAACAGTATCAAAAACAATGGAACAATGACAACTGTAGACAGATAGGAAATAAACAAGCATGAGGGAGGTGCCTAGTTCAAGGGAAACCAGGGCACGTCCAGGATTCCAGGGGCAGTGGAATAGGGTTCAGGGTAGGCAAACCAGTGGAGTAACAGCCAGTGATCCTTTCCTGAAATGTCCAATGGGCTGCGAGGAGATCCATCAGTCGGCAGGGGAAAAGCTGTGCTGAGATGAGGAGTCAAAGGTCCACGTGGTCCTGGGCAAAATGATGGTGGTAGAGATCAGAGGTGAAAACGAGGCTTCCTCAGTCCAGAAGATCCACAAACCCCCTTATGTGATTCCAGCAGCTGCAGTTATAGGGCCTCGGGCCCCTCCATTTCACATGCCTTGTGGGCATGACTTCATATTCCACTGGCTGTCACTCAGCCTGCCCTGGCCCCCAGGCCCCTCCCCAAGTCACATGTCTTGCCCGGAAGGGAAGATAAGACACAGGATCCTCCATTGTTTTTCAGGTGAAAAGGAGAAAGCCCCTCCCCTGGCCACATTCCTTTCAGGGGAGGGAAGGGGAGATAAGAAGATAAACGTATTGTCTGTTCCAGTAAAGAGGAGAAAAGTTTTACAATAGAACAAAAGGGCTCTCCGCATGACACAGGATGGACAAGGCTGGTAGGTCTGGAATAAACACTGTAAAATAACTGTCAAATCAAATTTGAAGTTTTATTTTCTGTGGAGAACTCGCTATGATGTAAAGTTTTCTTTATCTGTTTAGATTTTCAAAACCATTCAATAAAGTAAACACAATTAAACTGCATCCAGAACAGAGTCATAATTACGTGGAACACGATATAAAAATATGAATGGGTTCCAGAGACCAGACAATGGGCATTTCAATCCAGTACTTCTGAGCCAACCATTATGGATTTCTGCAGTCACGAAAGATTTTGTTTCCTAGAGATCATGTTTTAAAAAATCACAGTTCCCAGTGATCTTTAAAATTTTGAATATAACTTCTTCTTCTTCCCTTTGTGAAGGAAATGCCAAACATTGCTAAGCATTCTGTGACAGAGAATTATTGTATATCTCTCATCACAAATATATTTAGATTAAAAAAATAGTTCCAGAACTATATAAAATGTCTACAAAGGTGTATATATAGCACATAAAGCAATCCTATCCTGTTCTGCATCAAAAGCAGTGTAGCCAGCAGGTCAAGGGAGGTGATTCTGTCCCTCAGCTCTGGTGAGCCGAAGTGCTGCATCTAGCTCTGGGGTCCTCAGCACAGGAAGGATGTGGATCTGTTGGAGTGAGTCCAGAGCAGGGACATAGAGATGGGTCATGACACATAAGAGGGATGGAAAGTAAAGGCCAGAAGAATAGGATTTGTTCAACCTGGAAAAGAAAAGGATTTGGCATGACCTAACTTTGATCTTCCAATACGTGAAGGGAGCCTACAAGGAAGATAGAGACACACTTTTTACAAGAGCTTGTAGTGACAGGACAAGGGGGAATGATTTCATTCTGAAAGAAGGTAGATTTGGACTAGATGTTGTGGTGGTTTGACCCGGGCTGGATACCAGAGATTCACCCACAGCCACTCTCTCACTGTTAGAAATCTTTTACTGTCACGGGCAAAACAAACTCCAAAGTGGCAGTGTGAATTTATTTCTAAGAAGATCAGAGCTTAAAGTGAGAAGTATTATCTTAAAGGCAACCTTCTCCCCCACCCCTCCATCTCTTAC
>WEKX01020323.1:0-64857 GCA_013390025.1 Pitta sordida
GCTCATAGGGTGACATCTGAAAAGGTGTCCACCAGGAGAGGGATGCCTTACCCCCACAGGNCTGCATGACAGTCGCGGCCCCTAGCTCACAATGGCACACACACAATGACATCCCCGTCACCCTATCTTGTAGCCTGGCGGAGGACAATTCCAGACGTGCAAAAACACACATTTACACTAAACAGGTGTGCCGTGCCTGCTCCGGGCTGGGATCAATTTACATATTTGTGATCAGACGGGGCCCGCTGTGCTCTCCCTGCGGAGGGGGGGGGGCCAGCTGTGCTTGAAGCGCGAGCGGCAAGACCAGGGGCCGTGCCAACTGGGGTCCTGGTACGTTCTGAGCATGCGCTGGGGTCGCACATCTCGCAGCAAATTCGCCCGCAAATACTGAAGCTCACAAATAGCAGGCCGCGAATACGTGGGGGCTCACAGTAATTTCCCTTAAAGCTTCATGACGTCCAGAACAGAAGATGTATATAGAGTCAGGAATTAAAATTAATGCCTTTCCTTTGAAAAAATGGACCCGGAATGAGGATGATCATTCTTCCAGCCTGGCTGAAACTTAGAAAACTGCTGCAAAAACTGAAAACAGGAGCTTTGGGCATTTAGTCAGCTCTAGTGAAATATAGATTGCATTCTGCAGTTCATGCTGCAGGCTGAATGCTGCAGGTAGAGAAATATGAAAAAAGAATCAGCAATAAGTATGAAGGAGGTAAAATGATTGGACTTATCTTTATTCTAAATAACATAAACTTTTGTTTACTTGTATTAATTTTTCTGTCTGACTTCTGGTCTTTTTTCTCAGTATATATGTTCATATTTAATCTCAGCTGTTCCTTCAGGTGTTTTTGTAGGTAACAAGTTAACGTGAGTTCAAATGTGGACTTTTTTTGCACTTCTCTTGGTATACTCATTGTCTGCAAAGCAAGAAGCACATTGAAAAATAAATCTGCTCATTAGATAGTGAAGTGGTGAATAAGTTAATGTTTTTATCTAATTTATATTACATAACAAGATCCAAATTCTCTCGAATTTTTTTAAGAGAAGTGCCCTAGTGCCTCATGAAAATCCATTCAAAAACTAGTTGGAGACAAAGACTTAAGTGAAGATATGTTCTGCCACCAGCCAGTGTGCTGAATAAGTATTGCATGGTTTGTATGAATGTGAAAGAATGACAATTGAATAAATGGAGAGGTCCATGTGTATGTCATGGTACAGAGAATCATCAAATTGTTTAGATTGGAAAAGACGTCTAGGATCATCAAGACCACCTGTTAGTCTGGTACTGTTGAATCCACCATGAAGCTATGCCCCCAGGTGCCACATCTGCATATCTTTTAAATACCTCCAGGGAGGTGGACTCAACCTCTTCTCTGGGCAGCCTGATCTAATGCTTGAAACACTTCAGGGAAGAAATTTTTCCTTGTATCAAAACTGAACTTCACCTGGCAACATATGAGGATGTTTTCTCTTATTCTATCAACTTGCTATTTGGGAAAAAAGAGTGATAAACATAATATGTATACATAATGTATGATTATGTAGATGATGTATATATATATATGTATGATATATGAAGACATATGATTAACAATGTTATTTTTATGGCTGGACTCAGTGGTCTTAAAGGTCTTTTTCAATCTAAATGATTGTATTTTATGTAGACTCTGGTCCTTAGTCATTGTTCAGTGTAGAGGGTGTCTTGCTTTATGAATAGCCTGGTTATCCCCCTGGGGGAAGAATAATGCTTTTTGTCAGTGTGGCAAAATCTAGTTCCTGGAATCCAAACTGGTGACATATCTTGTTTACTTTATCACTGCTTGCTTTTGTAATTGATCTGAAAGTTCAGCTGTTGCAGAAAAATGACAAATGGTTGGTCCCCTGTATCTGTGGGAAATATTTGGAAGCTGTTGTAAGTGTTAGTGAAGCTTTAGGTGGTAAAGATGTAATCTCAAGAGTGGTAGAGCAATTGCAGTTTAAGAGGTAGAATGGAGATCTTAACAAATAAAAGAAACATTGTGCAATGCCTGATGGAACCAGATAAAGCTGTGATTTATTTAATATGGAAAAGAATAAGATACTGATGTTCGTGTTTCATTGCAGGTTTGCTAAAACAGTTTCAAATAAACACTGATCTTTATTAGGGGACACAGTGGTGCAACAAGATTGTCCTTCGTGTTTTCACTTTCTGAGCTTTGTGTTATGGCCCACAGCAGTTCTTACATAACTACCACCACCCCCCCCCCCCCCCCCCCCCCCCCCCCCNTGTTATATTTAAACAAACTCACTTAAGCACTAGAAGGATGTAAAAAACAAAAAAAACCAAACCCCAAAAAATCCAAACAGAAATAAAATGCAGTGTCGCAGAACAAAAAAGCCATATGTTATTGGCCAAAACTTTTCTTCAACTGAGAAAGGAACTATAAAGCAGCATATTTAAAAGATTCTACCTAAATCATAAGAAGATGGACTCAGGAAAGAGCCCTGAGACAGAAAGGAGACAGAAATTAAGGTACCAGTAGAATAGGTGCTCTCTACAAAACAGATGGGTTTTAAATGTGTTCAGACAAAGCACAGAAAATGGTCCACAACTGTTTGGAGCTGATGCTTGGAGCATTTATCTTAAGTTCCTGATTGGACTCTTGTTGCCACCTGAGTTTGATGGGAGAGATTGAAAACCTAGGGAAGTTACAGGAGAAATCAATGGCCTTATACAGGAAGGGCATCTCTATTAACAGACATCACTGTATGGAAGGTCAAGGTCAATCCCACTGGAATGTGATGGACATAAATCCAAGTTAAGTGGACATTTTAGAGCTTCACTCACAGATCCCATATAGATTCCTTCTTTCAGATGAAATAGTATGCTGATTTGCATCTGATAAGGGATCATCATTACTATCTCCCTAGATATTTAGAACTAGCCACTAACAGTTTGAAAACTTCCGAAGCATTATGTAGTTGAGTGCTATTGAAGAAGGCATGTTTCTTCATATAACTGAAAATGTACTGTGCATGTCATCATTTTGATGAATGGCATGCAGATGGATTTTTATTAACATATTTTTAAATCTATTTGCAGAGTTATCTGTGCAGATTTAATCAGACCAAAAAGATATTCCACCCATTCCAAAAAGGCTTCACAGACTTTTTTGAATCTTAAAATACGTAATTGAAAAAAAAAATTAAAAAAAACTTTATTTAAAAATAAAATTCTTCTATGTAAAACTAAATTAAATAGATAAATCTTTCTACCCGAAAACATGTTTTATTCATGTAGCAAGCTGCTATTTTACATTGTTGCAAATAAAACTACATGTGAACTAACAGCTGCTCTTGAACAGATTGCTTCATCTCACAATATGTGAAGGGAGCACAGCTGGAGAAATCTGCAGAACATTTTTATCTCTAAATCAAATAGAAACCAGGAAAGCATTTAGTACTATACTTATAATAGCGTCAGTGTTTACAAAGCGTTTCCCTGTACTTTGTGTAGGGAAAACTGCTTCTGTTTTCAGGCTGTCTTCTGCAAAATATCCAGCCAACCAACAATTTCCAAGATATTCATTTCTATCTCAGGTACTTCACTGTCTGTCAATACCTTGCAGATGTTTTTACTAGTCTTGTGCAAGATGACATTTTTTTCTGGCAGAATATGAGTTTGAATACCATTTTGACTTGAAGGTGTGTCGTGTCCTTTCTTTAAGCAAGATGTTAATTTAGGATGCCCAACAGGTACTCAAAGAAATTCTCATGTCAACCCTAAGAGCAGGTATTTCTGACTCAGAAAAAAGTCAAATATGTAAAGTAAGTTTGCTGCTTGTTTTGTTGTCTCAGGAAAGGAAGTTTTCTTTTTTCCTCTAGTGCACAGTTCAGGTGTTTGAGGGAAACCGTGGTGATTGGATCTGTTTCTAAAGGGATGAAAGAGAGGTAAAAGTGTCACTCTTCAGCCTTGACCACTATTAATGTGATCATTTTGACTGGCAGATTCTGGTTGGTAAGCTGAGCCAAGAGTCAGTAAGGGAGCTGATAAGAAGGGAGCCATCTGAAATAGTTAAAGGTGTAAATCTCAGAGGCCATTAGGCTAGTCCTGGTTTACGCTTTTTTGCTCCTCTAGCAGCGAGGGGGTTAACAGCTCAGCTCTTGCCTGGGCCTCAGTAGCTGCCATGGCATTCTCATTCAAGGTTAGAGATAAAGATGCCTCTGTGAATAAACATATCTGGGAGAAGAGAAAAAAACTTAGTAGCAATATGTAGTGTGCCAGAACAGAGCCTGTGTGGAGAGGCTGGAAGCCTGAAGGCCCCCCCAGGCCTACTAGGGAAGGGGTAGGAATGTTCTTCCAGGCATCCCGCTGCTGCTCGTGGAATGGACGGAACATGGTGCAAAGCTATGGAGAGAAAGAGAGGAACCAGTGATGCAGAACCCATCTGAAGCCACAACTGAAGATGGAGGATCATGCTGCAACAGCTGCAGATGTTTTTCGGAACNGTAGGTTAAAAGGAAACCAGTGTATTAAACCTTTGTACGCTGGAGATTTAACTAATTTTTTTGTGTGTGTGGAGTTGTTGAAGGCAGAGTAGACCAAAGCATAAAGACATATCAATCCTTTATGAAAACTAAAAAAAAAAATATATATATCAGTTGTTTTTCTGAGATGGAGTCTTCATCATGTAGCAGAAGAGCACGGGTTCACACGTTATTCTGTGTTGGAAGGGACCCACAGGATCATCTAGTCCAACTCCCAAAAGAACACCCACACAGGGATCAGACCCACAAGAGTGGAACCATGGGCACCACACTCCATCTATCCAAGCCTCCCACCATCTAGACCATGTCACTGAGCTCCTCACTGAGTCTTCTCTTAAACACCTGCAGGGTAAAATTGTATAAAAGAGATATACAGTGGTCTTTCTGAAGTGTTATAAGGCATTGCATTGTTTAGAGCTATGAACTCCATGTCTGGTAGTTGATTATGCTTAAATGTTTGCATAACTTCCAGCAGCAGTTAAAAGTTTTGACTGAGGTAAAATCATCTTTCTAGTAATTTCAACGATCAATCTCTTCATTGTTCGGGTTTTGTTTTGTGGGCTTTGGTGGTTTGTGGAGGTAGTTTTGTGGGTTTTGGTTGGTAGGGTTTGTGGGGGTTTTGTTGATTTAAGGGGTTTTTGGTTTTGGTTTGGTTTTTTTGGGTGTGTGTTTTTCTGGGTTTGGTTGGTGGGTTTTTTTTTTGGGGGGGGGGGGGGGGGGGGGAGGTTGGGTTTGTTGTTTGGGCTTTTTTTGCTTGTTTTTGTTTCCTTAATGTACCAGGTAACATTTAGGTATATTTGTAACTTGAGATACTTGTTTTGATTTTATAGATCAGTGCGCTAAGTGCCTGTAAGTGCTCAAAGGGTTGATTCAGCAGAGCAACCTAACAGGTACATGTAAGCTTTGTTGCATCAGGAATATTGCATAGAGAATACATTAGTTCAAACAGTTCAAAAAGTATTATTAAAGTTAGTGCTTGATGATCAGGGCCAGTTCTTTCTCTTGAACCAGAACATCTTTCTTTATACATCATGGTGTGAAGCAATTACAGTTATTCTTTGCAGTTTTGTTAGTGCCTGTGGTACTGTGGCAGCTCATTCATTTCTATTTCCTTTGGTTGTTTTGGTGTGCCTTAATTTGGGGGTGTGGGCTGGATGACCCGGGGCCCCCTCCGGCTCAGAGTGGCCTGCTAGACTGTGAGGCATCTAGGTTGTTATTATACTCTGGGATGTGCTCTTGGTCGCTGTACGGGTATTAGATGGTGAGTTGGACTAGATGATCCTTGTGGGTCCCTTCCAACTCATAATTTTCTGTGATTCTGTGATTCTGTTATATGTACACTTCATGTTTGTGCCTCGTAACTTCCTCCTGTGCTTCCAGGTTAAGTGGAGAGATGTGAAATTCCTCCGCTCTGTGGAAACAGTTTGTAACATGAATCTACTTGTTGAGCATATTCTGGAGCATAGCTTTATGGGGAATCGAGATACGTCAAGAAAGTTTTCAGGCAAAGGAGAACTTAATAATGGGATGAAAGTTAAAATATCTCCTTTGGTGAAGGAGAGTGTGTCTTCTCTAGATGTCTTTCATTTGTCATTAGCGTGTTTGTTATTTTCTAACTTTTTTTACTTGTAATGAAATTTTTACTTTTATTGCTTAAATACTGCTTTAATTTCCTGTTAAAACAAAGCAAGTATAGCTGTAATGACATCTGCAAAGAGTGATTTTGAGTTACAAATTCCTTTTATTGAATGTATTGCAACTTATTTTTTATTTTACTGTGCTGCACTTTTATTTACATTAAAAACAATCTGATTTGTAATATTTCATATTAAAGCATTGTTTCCTGAATAAGAAACTAACTTAGTTATGAAAGAGAAAAACTGAAACATATAAGCAAGAGACCTAGAAATGCAACCGCTGTGGTAAAATAATAGCAATTTTTATAGGTACATTAAACAAGATACAAATAAGTTGCTTTGTTTTCCCCCCACATAGATGAGAGCTTTCACTTCTAAGGGTATCCAAACACAAGATGAAACATGCTAGCGATAATGGTGGAATATATAAAAGCCATTTAAATGCCCCAAACCTGTCTTATGATACTGATGTGTCCCTCGACTCTAGTTTTATGTCAAATAATTCCAACTCTGACTATAAAAAATGACAAGAAAAATCTTATTTAAATGAACTAGACTTGTTAAACTAGAATTACTTAAGCTGATTACATTGCAATTGGCTGTACTTATTGTAGCTCTGAACTCCCAGAAATGGCAATGAAACCTCATACTGCTTCCCTAGGCATTCTAACGTTGGTAGGGCTTGTGTTAATGATGAGCTCTCTTGGTCACAGTGAGCACAATATATTTTCATCCCGTTTAATTCTGAGGAAAGAGAAATGGGCAATGATGCCAAAGCAGCATTCAGCCATAAGAGAGAAATGAGAGGTTAATTTTTTTTGTGTGAATCAGTCAAGTAATTGCCAAATGCAGACTTTGAGTTGAATGTTTGGAGAGAGAGTTTTTGTTTATGGTTTAACTTGACCTTTCAACGAGGTTTACTTTGTCTGAAGTAAAATCATAGTTATTTATTAGCTAAAATTTTTCAGTACTTTGCCACACTATTCTTTTGCAGTGGAATATTGACTACCGCACCATCCTCCTTTACATTTCACAGAATAATAGATACATTATTTTTAAAACAATTCATTCAATACAGATTACTTCTGGAGGATGAAGATAATTTCATGTTAACATTGCAGAGACGTGCTTGATCAGAAAGGAAAAACAGAACAAAATAATTTTATCATCAAACTAGACTTTGCTTTTAAAGTGACATCTTATTTCAATAGAAAAATAGAAAGCTACTAGATTAAAGGAATAACTAGCTTATTTTAGTACTGACAGGCAAAGCAAAACTATTTCAGAAACTAAAATTGAAGACATATAACAATGCTGAGGTGACTTTTGATGTCTTACTTGGGCAAATGTACTGAAATGCATTTGCTGTAATTATCACATTATGACTTTATTTGAATTGTGTATTTTCTTCATAGCCTGCTGTGATGCAAGATGGAGAATTTTTCTGATTTGATTTTACAGGGGAAAATGGAGTATTTTTTAAAACAAGATTAAGTGGAAATAAACTTTTATATGAAATATAACTGAACTGAAAAAGGCACATTACAGTTAACCCTAAAATAAATTTAAAACAAAACATATTTTTTCTTTATTCACCTCATAGCCATCTCAATGGACAGAAAGCTACTCAGTGCTTCAAATGAAAAAAATAGTGTTTCTGCATCCTCTTCTCAGGCCATGAAACAACCTAGGAACTTGTCTGTGCCTCAAACCACTGGGACTGGGATTCAACCCTGTAAGGGATTTAGTTTCTGTGTACTGTGTGCAGAGGGAATGAGTAAGTCGCTAGTCTTTATCACGCAACTGGAGCGGCAAGTGATTTCCAGAAGGTATTTAGTGATGTGCTTCTCTTCAGTTTTCTTTTAATGTAGGTAACTTTACCATGCTCCCTCAAAGCTGGTTTCAGGGAATGCCCAGCATCAGAACAGAAAAAGATCTGGATGTGTGTTATATGTCATGCTCATGAGAGCATAAAATATATTGGGCTAATGCAGGCTTGCAACTGACTGCAAGTGAACTTGATTTAAAACTTGATACCCAGGAATGATACATGAGCATCTGGTTTTGGTTTTGAAATAATGTATTAAGCAGGAGTGAGAGTTAAAAAAAAAAAAAAAAGCAACAGTAACAACCTTCAGATACAATGTATTAGTATAATTAAAGGACATGAATTATAAATACCCTACATGGTGAATAGTAAGAGGGAAAAACACCTCATAGGTCCTCCAGAGGTAGTCTTGGCATAATTGTAGGTACAGATGTCATATTTAATCATGGTTAATGTTCTAGATGTAAAAGGCTGTAAGACAAGGGTGGAGTGACCTCGTTTATTTTGTGATTACCAGTTGTCCTAAGATAGGTGGATTTTTTTTGTTTTTTTAAATTTTAATACAGTTGGCCCTCTTGCACTTCACGTCCCCTCATACTGCAGCCTCACATCTTAACGGCATGATATTAGTGATGAAGGAAGCCCCTTTGCACCACTGCGCATGCACGACCTGGCACACATGAATATTCATGAATATGACCTGACAGTCATAAATACGCAAATCAACCCACACAGCAGCTGCGGCGACTTAGCCGCTCTGCTCACGCCGTCTCGGCCACGGTGGCAGACCTGCCACTGCGCCTGTCTCGTCCCACCTGCTGTGGCCCCACCCACCCCGTCCCATGCACGGCTGTGCTTCCTTCATTGGAGGATCGTACTAAACCAGAGAAATTAAGCATGAAGTTATACATTCTATACAGTGATCTCCCATTACTCACGGACTGCTGGTTCTGGTCCTCTCCATGCGAGTGGTGGAATCCGTGAAGATAGCGAACCCACTACACAGTCAAGTACGCCATGCCCATAGCCACTCCCCTTCCCTTAATAAGGTCTGGAGGACCATCCTGAGGGCACGGCTCCCTCTGTAATGCCTCATTAAAGTGGAGGAAACACCTTTTGCCGCATCCTAGCTCCAGGAAGGGAGCTTTGCTGAGCACAGAAACCAGCATGGCTGGTAGCCGGGAAGCCAGCACTGCCCCCCATCCTGAAAAACTGAGCAAGAGTCTACCCTTCTTCCACTGTCCTTTCCCCGCCATGTCTCTGCTGGGTCTTTTTATCGGGGTTTTTATTGGGTTTCTGGTTGCTGATGTGTGTCTCTTGTGTTCAAACATGTCGGAGGTGGCATGCCTCTCCAGAGCAGGACTCTGGGGTAGGAATGAGTTCAGTGCTGGCCGGGGGTGCTCTGTGGGTACTCTGGCGCTGTGCGATGGGAGCAACAGATGAACAGGCTGGGGCAGTCCCTGCTGTTCCAAGGGGCTGCGTTAGGGTTTCTTTTTCCAGGAATGTAACAGCCTCAAGCAAAGCTTTCTGGCAGGCGTGCATGCGAGCAGCCAGGGCTGATCCGGGGTGCAGAGCCAGGGCAGTGGCAGAGGTTCGCTCCTGGTTCACTGCCTAGCAGCTCAGCTGCATTCGATGCTCACCCTCCCACGGGATCCTGCCACTGCCCTTTCCCTGCTGCGTCTGTGCTCAGTTTTATTGGGGTTTCTGGTTGCTGCTGTGTGTCTCTTGTGATCAAACATAGCGGAGGCAGAACGCCTCTCCAGAGCAGGACTCTGGGGGTGACTTGGGGAATGAGTTCAGTGCTGGCCGGGGCAGCACCATGGGTACCGTGGCACTGTGTGACGGGAGCAACAGCTGAACAGGCTGCAACAGTCCCTGCTGTTCAAAGGGGCTGCTTTGTTTGGGGGTTATTTTTCTGGTAATGTAACAGCCCCGATCAAAGCTTTTCTGGCAAGAGTGGTGCAAGCAGGTAGCGCTGATCCGGCCACTCTGAGATGGGGCGGGCCGCAACCAGGGTCTGTCTCCCGCTGGGGCTGTCTGCAGGAGCACAGGCAACCAGCAGCTGTTCAGGGCAAAAAGAGCTGGTGGCTCTGTGATCTGCTCTTGCAGCAGCTCCTAAGATGTGCAGGGCAGGGATGGACTTGGGAGTCAGCGCAGCACCAGAGCACAGATGCGTCCCGCACTGGGAGAGCCACAACCCCACTTGTCCCTGCACCTGCTGCCCAGTGCTGCAGCTCTCCCCTTCCCTATCCTACCCTCCCTCCGCCCCACACATCCTACATGGTAACTTTTTATTTTGGAAAGTGAGTGGAGTTCCGGTGCCACTGCTCTGATGTCAGGAGTCCACGTCACTGACATCAAGACACATCAGGCTATGCTCTCCGTGTTCCGCCTGTGCCAGCTCCACTCCTACCCACCTGGGTTTAAATCTGCCATCCGCTGCCACCCCGAAGTTGGCTTTGGCAGCAGCAACCATCCCCATGTTTGCAGCCATGCCCCGGTTCGCAGCCGCGCTGTGCTGCCATGCCCGGAAGTGCTGGCACGGCACCGGTCCGTATGTGCCGGCAGCGTGGCAGTGCCTGGCTTCACAAAGATGGGACTGGCTCCCCTTTCTCCTAAACGGTGAGAATGAAGCATGTACAGCAAGTCTGGTGGGCGGTGATGGAGAGGGGGACCAATTATATATTCATAACCTTATTATATATTCAGAGCTGATTCTCATTATATATTCACGTTCTGTGCACATGCCGAGGTTGCACAGCTCACTGAAAAATCACCCGCAACTATTGGATCCTGCAAACGGATCATGTCTATGCGGAGGATCACTCTATAATTCCCATTTGTTTTTTTCCCACACACAGACCTTGCCATTTATGGTCACTTCCTTTAATTATTTTTCTTTAAATTTTTTATTGCTACCTATATTGTTTAATCAAGACAATGGCTTTCCATGAGAGATCGCAATGTTAGATGACTCTTTTATACGTATTATAGTTTGTTGCTTGTATTTGCAAAAAGTCTTACAACAATGCATGATATTCTTATTTGAAGTAAGCATCTGGCATAAACCAGGAAGACCTGGTACTAAAATAGGTATCATTCTAATAGCATATCAGAGCAATTTCTTCCTGGAATTATTTTCTTTTTCTTGTTTTTTTTTCTTTCATTTATCTCCCATTTTAATTACATACTTCCAGTGACAGCATCTCTCTTGTCTTCTTTGGAGAAAACAAGACAAAATATTCAGAGTAAACTTTTGAATCCCTCTATCTGTGGTGAATGTTTAAAAAAAACCCACCTGAATTTACTGAATTATCAGAAAAAAAACACAGTCTACAACCACAACATAGATTTCACACTATGCTTCACTGACCTTGTGTAGTTAATATTTAACAAACACTTCAAATGTCCATCTTTTCTTATACACAAAGATCTTTGTTAATATGACACAGTTACTTATTTAAAGGATTATAAAGCGCATGGTTTTATTCAAGGACTTGCCTTCTTGTCTTACTGGCAAATATGCCCTGTTTTATACTCAGCTATCAGATGATTTAAAGAAGAATAAAGATACTGTAAGAAACTAGTAATGTACAGTTAATTGTCAGATCTCAATTTAAAAAGAAGGAGCAAGCTGGTTCTCTCTGTTCCTATAGATATAGTTAAGAATGTCTCAGAATGAAATTCACTTGACAGGGGAACATGGTGCATTTTAGTTCTGCCTTCTGTCAAAGGTATGGAGTGTCATCCTGTGTGATTTACTTTTGTTTCATTAGAACAAACTTACTAGAGTTGGGACATCTCTAATGAGACTAGTTTGGCATAATGACTATGAATGGAGATGACTGTGGCCTAGTTGGGATATTTTAACTTATTATTACACTTAATGAAGATACTTTCAGCAGGTGCCAAGGGGTAAATGTACAATTAGCCAAGTCTTAAGTAAGCTTGAAATTCTGGACTTTGGCCATTTAATGTAGTTTCTAGATAAATGTTAACAAAAGATTTTTTTTTTAATTTACAGGTTTGAAAATTTGCTTTCTTGTGTACATGTATATGTGTGGAAATATGCACGCATGTAAGTGCTATAAATATCCAGCTGCCTCACTCAAGATAACGGCTGTGCCCTGAGGATTCACTCTTAGTTTGTGAGATTACAGGTGTAGTGGTTTGACCCTGGCTGGATGCCAGAGACTCACCAGCAGCCGTTCTCTCACTTTGTCCCCCCGTCCCCCCCCCCCCCCCCCAAACAAACAGGGACGAAAGGAAAAGNAGCCTCCCTCAAGCATCCACCTGCTCCAGCATGGGCTCCTGTCTTCACAGGCTACAGGTAGATTTCTGCATCCCTGTGTTCTTTCCATGAGCTGCAGGGGGACAGCCTGTTTCACCATGGTCATCCCCACGGGCTGCAGGGAGACGCCTAGAACACCTCTTCCCCCTCCTTTGGCACTGGTTTTGGTGCCTGTATTTGCTGTTACATCTTCTCACTGCTCTTCTCTGTCTTCCTCTCTCTTTTTTTTTTTTTTTCCCTTCTTAAATATGATATCACAGAGGTGTCTCTATCTCTCCTGATTGACTTGGCCTTAGCTAGCAGCGGGTCCAGCCAGGAGCTGGCTGGCATTGACTCTTCCACCTACGAGGGAGGCTTCCACCAATTTCTTGAGGAGAAGCACCACCCCCCCCCCCCCCCCGTAACCACCCCGCTACCAGAAACCCAGCCACAGGAAAAACAAATAAAACAGGATTTCCTATTTATAAGTGTATTGAAAAGTATAATTAGTGCTGAATGTCTTAAACATATTTACAATTTATTGAGTCCTAGTACACTTACCAAAAAAACAATGTAAGAGTCAGACATTTACTAAATGCTGTGCAAAAGCTCTAGCTGTGATGAAGAATGCAAAAATAAGACAAAACTGGCCATGATTATCAAATACTCTATCTAAAGTGGATCTAAACCAGTCCTGTCTGTAGATTTTCAGTAGTAATCCAATCACATTTTTACCCCTCTGTTAGAAACAGTGGGCTAGGCTATTTACACTGACAAAGTGCTCTAAATATCAAAGTATAGTAAAAACCTTCTCAAAGCAGTGAGCAACTGAAAATGTATGATGTTAGAGCAGTTGCGCTGGCAATGACAGAAATAGTAAATATGTATGTGGTTTCGGATATTTTACTTTTCCTGTAGCGATCCGCACCACTGAGAGTTTTTTAGTAAGAAATAGTCACTATGCAGAAGATCAAGGTGTTGTCATGTCTTGTAGTTGGAAGTCACTATCTCAAATTAAAAACATTTGCCTTATAATGATGCAGGAATCTAAGTCCAGTTTCATCCCCTGTTAGTAATGGGGTTATTACTTTGGCAGGATTCTTACAGAATCACAGAATCACAGAATCAGTAAGGTTGGAAAAGACCATAGTGATCATCAAGTCCAACCTATCACCTGTTACCTAACCTAGCCAACCTGTTACCTAACCTGTTGCCATTCTGCTACCAACACACTGTCCTACCTATAACACACTACCCTAATATCTAGGTCATGCCACCAAGTACTTCATCCAACCTTTTCTTAAAGACCTCTAGGGACAGTGACTCCACCACCTCCTTGGGCAGCCCATTCCACTGAGAGATCACCCTGTCTGTGAAAAAGTTCCTTCTAATGTCCTGTCTAAATCTTCCCTGATGCAGTTTAAGACTGTGTCCTCTTGTTCTATCACTTGTAGCCAGAGTGAAGAGACTGACCCCCAGCTGGCTACAACTCCCTTTCAGGCAGTTGTAGAGAGCGATAAGGTCTCCCCTCAGCCTCCTCTTCTCCAGACTGAACAATCCCAACTCTCTCAGTCGCTCCTCATAGGGCTTGTGTTCCAGCCCCCTCACCATCCTCGTCGCTCTTCTCTGGACCCGCTCAAGGATCTCAACATCCCTCTTAAACTGAAGAGCCCAGAACTGGACACAGTATTCAAGGTGAGGTCTGACCAGTGCCGAGTACAGGGGGAGAATAGCTTCCCTAGTCCTACTGACAACACTATTCCTGATGCAAGCCAGGACACCATTGGCTTTTCTGGCCACCTGGGCACACTGCTGACTCATGTTAAGTTTTCTATCAACCAGCACTCCCAGGTCCCTTTCCACCTGATCCTCCTGCAGCCACTCCACTTGGTGGCTAGCTGCACCTAAAATGTGGTAGATACTGTTGATGTAATTGATGATATACTTTGACAGATAAAGTCAGAGTAGAATAGAAGTCATGAGTTCATGAGAATTTTCATATTCAATTCTGTATTCCTTTATTTAGGGACCTTTATTTTAACAGGTGAATTAGACATTTCTAGAGACATTAAATAGGAGGGCAATAATATAGTTTCTCTAGAAGTTGAAGTGAAAAAGATGTAGTGCTTTTGATTGAGAAAGTGCTGTTTATAGAGGTACAGAGGCTGAGTTATCTCTAGGCAGTCAGGACTTTTACCCCATACCAGGATCATTAGGATGATGCTAAATGTGGAGGATCAGTACATGAAACAGTGTTGCTGGTGATTGGGTTTTATGTACAAAAGAACTTCATGTTGGTGATGGTTTGTCATTAGATCAGAGGAAAATATTTTTTGTCAGATATTGCATATTCTTGGGAAGTATGCGTTTTTTGAAACCAAAGGGGGTGAGGGATGGTGTAAGGAATAAGGCGAAAAGGTAGGTATGTTTCCTCTGCTGGTCAAGGACTGTTCCCATGACAACAGAGCTCCGTGCTCTCCTTAGGCATCTGCTGATTACGGTTTGAATTTTATTTGCATTCACATTTAAGGAGAAGCATAAAAGGACTTAGGTAAAGAAATAAAAAAGCAATAAGAAGATAAAAGATCATTCAATAAGAGTTCCTTAGAAGCTTTAATTGAAAAAATAGGAGGAGGAGGAGGAGGAGGACAAGGACGAGGACGATGATGAGGAGAAGGGAAAGAAACAGAGATAGGAAATGATGGCAAAATTCTAGAAATTTTTATCTAATAGATGAATTGCTGTTTCAAAAAGCATTGTAAGTGTTACTAGAATCCCTGTGAAATTGTTATATTTCATAGCTTTATACCATAGACAAAGTAGATTTTTTTCATTATAGGGAGAGCTACTCTTCAGTATAAAAAATTCGATCAAAAACTGTATTTAAGTGAAAGATTTACATTATATTAAGACATGAGGAGTCACCATCCCTGATGGTGTTCAAGAAATAACTGGACATGGCACTTAGTGCTATGGTCAGGTTGACAAAGTAGTAATTGGTCAAAGGTTGTACACAATCTTGGAAGTCTCTTCCAAGCAAATTTCAAATATTTAAACATTTCAAATATTTAAATATTCCAAATTATGCTGTGATCTTGGGTTTTTTAGACCTGACTTGACTTTTCACAAGACTGCTCTCATAATGTCCTGCATCCTCTGTTTTATTGTGCATTTATTATTGTTATAAATTATTAGAGACTTCTATATAATGCATACATGTCCAGTATATACTCTATTATAATGTGTGTGTATATTAAATGTGTATTTATTACATACATATAAAGAGAGAAAGGCTACAACTGCAGTTGGGAAGCAATGATAGTTTACAAAGGTTTCTTCTTCTACTCTTAAAAATTGTTGTGCAACTCAGTCAAATTTCTGTTGTCATTGAAGCAGAATACAGAATTTGTCATTTCAGATATACTTTGGAGTAGGAGGCAATGGGTAGATACTGTTGAACAGGGAGTTCCACCTGAATATGAGGAAGAACTTCTATACTGTGCATGTGACTGCACACTGGAACAAGTTGTCCAGAGAGGTTGTGGGATCTCCCTCACGAGATATGCAAGACCCATCTGGATGCAATCCTGTGCCATGTACTCTAGATTGAGCCTACTTGAGCAGGGAGATTAGACTACTTGACCTACTATAGTCCCTTCCAATCTAACCCATTCTGTGATTCTTGGGACATTGAAGGAAATCTTTAAACTTACTTGCCAGCTGATAGAAATATTCTTTAAAATTCTCTTAGAATAGTCAATATATATTCTATAGTATTCTGGTAGAATGAGAGGTGTATAAATATTAAAACCAGATTTCTAAAATCTTCTTATCTGAAAAGAGGTACATAAAAGGGCTGAACAAAGCAAAATAAAATTATAGCTTTCTACTGGGTCATATTTATGTCTTTTAACAGATAATTCTAAAGTAACGTGATTGAGTTCTAGAAATACTTTCTGTTAAATACTGCATAAGAATTGAATCAGCTTCTGTCTTCAACAACTAATTAGCCAGACTTTAAGCTAAGAAGATTTGTTGTAGAAATCCCACCTATTGAATACGACTTTCCCTGTTCCAGCAGTATTTGGTGTTTTGATTCTGCAAGATTTCAAGTGGATTTTTTAATTGAAACACTAGTCTGTCTGTTTTGTCAAAAGATGATTTAAACTTTTAATGGGTACTCAGCAGGAAATACTGAAGAAAATAGGTATTGTGAAGATGAGTGAGAAAAAACTGTAGAGACTATCATTTATCACCGCTGAAACTCATTACTGATGTGAAAGAGATGTGTGGCAACCTGAGCATTTCTACTAGAAAATGTCAGAATTCTGCTTAAGTGAAATTTATTACAATACACATGATGAACATGAATACTTACTGCTACTGTTCTATGGTAAATAGTGGCTGAGCACAGGCACAGGTTGCCAAGAGAGGCTGTGGATTTTCCATCACTGGGAATATTCAAGACATAGCTGGACACAATCCTGTGCCATGTGCTCTATGATAACCCTACTTGAGCAGGAAGATGGAACCAAATTACTTGCTGTGATCCCTTCCAACCTTTCCCATTCTGTGAGTCTGTGACTGCCAGTTAAGTTAAAGAAAAAACACAGAATGCCTTAAAAGTAAGGCATTTAAATAAATGTTTCTCATTCCTAAGTAAGGAATCTCTTAGATGTACTAATTTCTGAAGCAAACATAGTCTTTCTGTGCTTTAAACGAAGCGAAATTGACATGGTCTGAATTATTAGAGATGTACACTTGCATGCATGAATGTGATAAAAATAACCAAACAGAGCACATAACGGCTTGAGTAATGCATGTTGTAGTTGTAATGCCTAGCCTTAGCACTTTCAAAATGATTGCAATTTACAAGAACGGAGGGACATATTTCTAAATATGTGGGCAAAATGGACTTCAGTCAAATTTGAGCTAGCTAAAGCACTTGGAAAATGTTCAGGTAGTTGGCAAGCCATAAGCTGGCTGTTAATGAATGCAGGATATATGCCATCTTTTTCTGAGCATGTTTCTTTCATCTTAGTGATGTTTTTGGATAGTATGTATGTTTACTTGGTTATATACCTTCTCAACTCCCCTGGCCCACCCCTAATTTAAATTTCTGGTTTTAAAATAGAAATATTTGTCTATCATTCTGGCAAAGGATTCTATCACATTTTTCAGATCTTGATGGGTGTGGTGTGCTGTTTGAAAATTGCATTTTGATGAGAGTATATCTTGGCTTGGCAACATTCTTTTTTAAATTTCATTTCCCATATCCTAGATGTTAAAGGCATCTGTAATCTAAATGCCCCTATTCCTAGGAAATCACTTGTTCTGAAAAGTAAGCATTTCTCTTGTGCTCTAAACACAGGATGTTTTGACAAATCATTGCATTTGATGAAGAAGGTTCTCTGTGGTATCAATAAGTAATTGGCAAGTCCCAGTCCTAGAGGNTGATTGAGTTCTAGAAATACTTTCTGTTAAATACTGCATAAGAATTGAATCAGCTTCTGTCTTCAACAACTAATTAGCCAGACTTTAAGCTAAGAAGATTTGTTGTAGAAATCCCACCTATTGAATACGACTTTCCCTGTTCCAGCAGTATTTGGTGTTTTGATTCTGCAAGATTTCAAGTGGATTTTTTAATTGAAACACTAGTCTGTCTGTTTTGTCAAAAGATGATTTAAACTTTTAATGGGTACTCAGCAGGAAATACTGAAGAAAATAGGTATTGTGAAGATGAGTGAGAAAAAACTGTAGAGACTATCATTTATCACCGCTGAAACTCATTACTGATGTGAAAGAGATGTGTGGCAACCTGAGCATTTCTACTAGAAAATGTCAGAATTCTGCTTAAGTGAAATTTATTACAATACACATGATGAACATGAATACTTACTGCTACTGTTCTATGGTAAATAGTGGCTGAGCACAGGCACAGGTTGCCAAGAGAGGCTGTGGATTTTCCATCACTGGGAATATTCAAGACATAGCTGGACACAATCCTGTGCCATGTGCTCTATGATAACCCTACTTGAGCAGGAAGATGGAACCAAATTACTTGCTGTGATCCCTTCCAACCTTTCCCATTCTGTGAGTCTGTGACTGCCAGTTAAGTTAAAGAAAAAACACAGAATGCCTTAAAAGTAAGGCATTTAAATAAATGTTTCTCATTCCTAAGTAAGGAATCTCTTAGATGTACTAATTTCTGAAGCAAACATAGTCTTTCTGTGCTTTAAACGAAGCGAAATTGACATGGTCTGAATTATTAGAGATGTACACTTGCATGCATGAATGTGATAAAAATAACCAAACAGAGCACATAACGGCTTGAGTAATGCATGTTGTAGTTGTAATGCCTAGCCTTAGCACTTTCAAAATGATTGCAATTTACAAGAACGGAGGGACATATTTCTAAATATGTGGGCAAAATGGACTTCAGTCAAATTTGAGCTAGCTAAAGCACTTGGAAAATGTTCAGGTAGTTGGCAAGCCATAAGCTGGCTGTTAATGAATGCAGGATATATGCCATCTTTTTCTGAGCATGTTTCTTTCATCTTAGTGATGTTTTTGGATAGTATGTATGTTTACTTGGTTATATACCTTCTCAACTCCCCTGGCCCACCCCTAATTTAAATTTCTGGTTTTAAAATAGAAATATTTGTCTATCATTCTGGCAAAGGATTCTATCACATTTTTCAGATCTTGATGGGTGTGGTGTGCTGTTTGAAAATTGCATTTTGATGAGAGTATATCTTGGCTTGGCAACATTCTTTTTTAAATTTCATTTCCCATATCCTAGATGTTAAAGGCATCTGTAATCTAAATGCCCCTATTCCTAGGAAATCACTTGTTCTGAAAAGTAAGCATTTCTCTTGTGCTCTAAACACAGGATGTTTTGACAAATCATTGCATTTGATGAAGAAGGTTCTCTGTGGTATCAATAAGTAATTGGCAAGTCCCAGTCCTAGAGGTCTCTGGTTCCAACAGCCCCCCCCCCCCCCCACNCAGCCCCATTCCCGCTCTCCCCAACCCCACTCGCAGGGCTCACAGTGCACACACCCCCAGCCCCAATCCCGTCCCCATCCCACTCGCTCACTTGCCGCGGCGCACCACGCTAGCGCTCGCTCCCCCCGCCCTGATCCTGTCCCTGTCCTCAGTGATTGCCCCCCCGGCCCCAGCGCTCGCCCGCCTTGGCGGAGCACAGCCAAATATCTGAAATAAGCCCTACTACCAGGACCCACCCTCCTCCAGACCTTATTAGGGGAGGGGCCGTGGCTATGAAGTGGGCCAGACCCAACAGCCCGCGAGTAATGGGTGTTCACTGTAGTAGGAAACGAATGCCTCTATCAGAGCAGATTGCACTTAAATTATAATGGATTAATTGGCCTGCACTCAGGCCAAAAATCATTCTCACAAGTTGCTATTTTTATGGGGTTTGCCCACATGATCCGATAAAACATTTGTAACTAATATATAGGCTAGACTTGATAATCTCTATGGTCTTTTCCAACCTTACTGATTCTGTGATTCTGTGATTCTGTGATTCTGTGATTCTGTAATATGCATTTGCATTAATTTTGTTCTCAGTTCCTTTTTCCCCTCCACTTTCTCTTAAATAAGCTAAAAATCAATTAGATTTTGTGAAGGGATGTGATGTCTATGCTATTTTCTTTCTCTGTGATAACACTACCACAGTCTTTGTGATCAAACATCAGTCACTGTTTCTTACTGAGAAGATTTTGCTCCTGAAATCAGATTTGGTACTTCATGGCCAACCACCACATATCCAGTCAGCTAGCAATAGTACTTACTGCCTCTGTTTGCTCTGCAGGGGTATGTTATCTAGTGAGATTGCCTTTGCACATCACTTCTCTCTAGTACCAAAAATAACGTATAACTAGAAGATCTATTTCTATGTTAACTTCCGGATAAAAACAACACAGTCTTTTGTATGTGGTTTGGGTTTGGGGTTAGGTTTTTTGACAGCTTCTTAGCACTTTCCAGACGATCATTCACACAGTTCCCCTATTCCAGGCTATGTAGTCAATGTGATGGCTTTTGTGCAGCTGTTGATGTGGGCTGTCATCGTGATCTGACATTGCCTTCGTGGAGCTAACCGGAAGTCTGCGTCTGTAAAGGCCGTGAAATTTCGGGCCCCCTGCTTGCTTTCCTTGTAAATCTGAGAATATTGATTCCTCCAAAACCTCTCTATAAATGCCAAAGGTAGTGGAAAAAAACACCTTTTTTTTCCCCTGTTCTGCTTTTTTTCTTCTTATCTGTTTCTCTCAGCCTGCTGAAGTTTAGTTCTGTGGATTTTTAGTAAA
This sequence comes from Pitta sordida, assembly GCA_013390025.1. NCBI lineage: Eukaryota > Metazoa > Chordata > Aves > Passeriformes > Pittidae > Pitta > Pitta sordida. The sequence continues at coordinate 20,590 of WEKX01020323.1, forward strand.
TACTCTCCTTGTAAGTCCTTGATGCAGATGTTATGAAGCAGTAAGTATGGCAGTATCTTGCAATCATTTAAGGAATCATTAAAAGAAAAAAAATTAAGACTAATTTTCTGCTTTTTTTTTAAAGATTTTTTAAATAAGTACATTTAGACTAGCAACACGACCAAACCTCTTAGAACCATAAATATCCCTTGTGCTAAGGTTAGTTTTGGCAGCAGGAGAAAAAGGTGCACTTCTGAGTCTTGACTTGCCTAGGCTTGAGTATGATGTAAGAAGGATGACAAAGAGGTAGAGAGACAAGAAAGTTTTAATTAAATGTGACATTTTGAAGAGGATCTGAAGGGTTTGATCCCATTCAGTGACTCAGCAAACTGAAATGAACTGTGTATAGTAAGTAAAGAGGAAAGCAACCTTGGTGTTGTTATCCCCTGCTTCCTGAGGGATAACCAGGAGTGATGAAGTCTCTCTGTTAAGATTACCAGAATTGTTACCTCCAGCAATCCAAGATCATTCTCCTGATGTTATGTGGTGCTTTACTTAACCTCAAGGTACTGACCAGTAGATCCCAATTGATACAGACCACTACTCCCGGGTAAGTTTGATAGTTCTTTTATCTTTCTAGTAAGTGTAATGGAATAAGGCAGCTTTCTCCTAGGAAAAATGGTACCAAGGAAAAAGAGAAAATGTAAGCATAATGGATTATTTTTTAAAATTTCATAACAGTATGGAGTTCCATTTGCTTATACGTACTAGCTTTGAATTTGCCCCTGTTTATCTGCTTGAAACAAATTCATTATTGCTAATGGGAATTATACTGACACTTTTTTCTATTATATGTAAAAATTGAGATATTGTGCATGGTGCAGCAGAATTTATTTAAAAATACATATGCTACGTATCCTACAACTGGGTCTTTTTGCCTCAACGTAGCCGGAGAGGTTTTAACATGTTGATAGGATGTAGAATATTTTTTTCCTCTTTATATTTTCAGGGATTTTTGGACCAATATCTCAAACTTTTTGGTTTGAGATATCAAATATCTCAAACTTTTTGGTTTCCCATTGTCATAGATGAGTTTCATGAATATTATTTCCGACTTACTGTGGGATGACCCTTCTTCAATCCTTCATATTATAGCATTTTCAGTCTATAAGTTAATACAGTTATACCCCCTCATTTGCAAGGAATGGGTCATGCCACGGGCCTCGCAAAAAGCCAAACTCGCAAAGAAGTGCAAGTCATTAATATGCACGCAGACCACACCCATTGCCCCACCCCCTGGTGTCCCGGAGCACTGCAGACACTTTTCTGCTTTTCTTTGGGCTCTCTGAGCATGGGGGAGAAAAGGAAACCATTTCTGAGGCCCCTCTGGCTTGGGAGACCTCCTTCCCCCCCCAAATCTGTGGGCTTCTCTGGGCTGCTGCAACTGCGCTCCCACAGCCCAAACCCCGAGCCGCTTCCCCCCGCGACCGACCCCAGTGATTGTGCCACGGGGGCTGCCAGCATTGGGGCTGCTGGCATGGGGGCTGCCGGCGCGGGGCGCGGGCACGATCACTGGGGTCGGCGGGGGTAGGGGGCAGGGAAGCGACGTGAAATTTAAGCTGTGGCAGCAACTGCAGCAGCCTGGAGAAGTCCACAGGGTGGTGGGGGTGGGAGGTTCGTGTCGGTATCGGAATTTCTTTCCCTTTAACATCCACCGGTCCCGGAAGAGGCAGTGCTGCCTGTACGGTCCCAGAGGGCAGGGGAACAGAAGCCTCCTCCTGTTGCAGTGACATCTGCCCCCTCCCAGCACACAGTGCTTGCCCATCCTCGCTTGCCTCACTTTTGTGGGGCAGTTTCCCAGGTCAGGGACGGGGGCACGATGCTGCCATTGCGAGCCTCTTCCCTGCAGGACGGGGTGAGTCCTGCCCCACAGGCATCGCAGCACCACCCCTCAGCTGAGCAGAGGAAGTGCGCATGCATCGGCTGGGTAAACTCGCAAATTATTGAATCAAAACTGTGAGAAAATTGTCTTGCAAGTGGGCGGAGTCGTAATGCAGATGTCGCAATGCACCGGGGATTCACTGCACTTATTGATCCTTTTACCTTTTGCCTTTCTCCTCTGCATTCTCACTAAATACAGACAAGGTTTGAAGGGTTTTTCTGTGGTTTTAATGTTTTTGACAGCAAACCTTTTAGATGTATTGGTGTTGTTCAGATGTAAAGCAATAGAGATTATTGAAGTATTAAAAATGTGACTGAGGTAAATTTTCTTCCATGCAGCTCTAAGTATCTGTTATCACTGTCTTTCGAATACAACTGTGTGCGCTCATTTGTGGTCCCTGCTTAAAAACATGTCTGTCTCATAAACTACAAAAGCCAACAAATTGCAGTTCAGCAAAGAAAAAAAGCATAGCAGAATTAGAGGAAGTATGGAATGGATTCCTGTAAGTGCCTAAAATTAGATTTTTCATATACCTTTTTGGGTTTTTTAAATTTGTCTGGCATAAAGCATTTCTGTAAGTGATTATTTGGGGTGGGAAGAAAAGCTTTGAAGGATTTTATTTTAAGATATAATCCTTAAAGTATGGTTGTGTTTGGGGCGGGGTATGTTTTTCTGTTGGTTGTAATTTGTATAACACAAAGTGAGCCCTCAGACAGTTCCTCATTAGTGTGCTCTCTCTGGCAATCTAAAAAAAGGGCAAGATATTGGTTATATAGTTGTTTTGATTTTATAATGACATCCTAAATTAAATAATAAATAAATAAATAATACACATTTGTCTTTCAATATCTATGTAAAGTGTCACCACAGGAATCTTTATATTTCTGGATTTGTAGAGTCTCTATCAGTTGGGGTTTGTGCAGAGATTTCAGAGGCACAATTTTTCTTCCATTCCTTTAAGATACTTGCTGGTTATGTATTCCATATATCTTCTCAGCAGTCTACTAAGGACTGCTTGAATAATGTGGAATTTCATGCCTGTGTGCCATTAGACTTCTTGGTTTGACTGCTGAAGAGATTAAAATAATAAAGTAAGAAAGAAAAATATTCTCCTAGACTAGTATCTGCTCTATCCATAGCAAAATATTTTGTCTGAAGCTTTTGTAAGAAGCAAGGGAGGTGGGAATTTAGATACACAGAATTCCTAAGGGAGGATATTTCTTCTTTTACATGATGATCCTGTGGGTCCCTTCCAACTCAGAATAACCTGTGAACCTGTGATAGCAGAGTTATTTGCGCCCACAGTCAAGGTATAGGAGGTACAAATTCTTTTTTGTCTCTATAGATTTCAACTTATATCTCTCATAATCACTTTACTATAAAGATTGATGGGAGAATAGCAAGCTGCTGGACCCTTGAGTTACAGTCCATGTTCCATTACATGTTTGAACAGCCTATACAAAATGAAATGGTAAGAGAGGCAGGCTGGGGCTTCACTAGGCAGATTATGAGGATAAGGCAGAGATACTCAATACCTCCTTTGCCTCTGTCTTCAACAGTAGGGTCAGTTGTCGTCAGGATGATTGGATATCTAAGCTGGCAGATAGAGACAGGGTACAGTGTAGTCCCCTTGTTATTCAGGAGGTACTAGTTAGAGACCTGCTGATCCATTTGGATCCCCATAGGTCCATGGGACCGGATGGGATTCACCCCAGACTGAGGAGAGAGGTGGCAGATGAGCTTGCTAAACCGCTCTCCATTATTTATGAGAAGTCTTGGAGCACAGGTGATATCCTGGATGACTGGAAGTTGGTGAATGTGACTCCCATACACAAAAAGGTTTGGAAGGATGATCCAGAAAACTACAGACCTGGTAGCCTCACCTCAGTCCCAGGCAAAGTTATGGAACAGATAGTACTGAGCACTATCATGCAACACCTACAGGATGGACAAGAGATAAGGCCCAGCCAGCATGGGTTTAGAAGGGGTAGGACTTGCTTGACCAACATGATCTCTTTTTATTATCAAGTAACTTGTCTAGTGGATGAGAAGAAGGCTGTGGATGTAGTGTATCTGGATTTTAGTAAAGCATTTGACAAAATCTCCCATAATATACTCCTGAGGAAGATGGCAGCAAGGGGTTTTGATAGGAATATTCTCTGCTGGGTCACGAACTGGTTAGATGGCCGAGCCCAGAAAATGATGGTTAATAATGTCTCATCTAGTTGGCGACCGGTTACTAGTGTTCTCCCCCAAGGGTCAGTTGGGTCCGGTCCTGTTCAACGTTTTCACTGATGATATAGATGGCGGGATTGAGGCCATCATGAGTAAATTCACGGATGACACCAAGCTTGGAGCCTGTGTTGATCTGTTAAAGGGTAGGAAGGTCCTGCAGAGAGACCTGGACAGACTGGAGAGATGGGCAGATGCCAATAGGATGAAATCTAATAAGTCTAAATGTCGGGTTCTGCATTTTGGTCATAATAACCCCAAGCAGAACTACAGGCTGGGAATGGAATGCTTGGAGAGTGGTGAGGTGGAAAGAGATTTGGGGGTATTAGTTGACAGCAAACTCAACATGAGCCAGTAGTGTGCCCAGGCAGCCAAAAGGGCCAATGACATCCTAGCCTGCATCAAGAATGGAGTGGCTAGTAGGTCAAGAGAGGTTATCCTTCCACTGTACTCTGCACTGGTTAGACCACACCTCGAGTACTGTATTCAGTTCTGGCTCCTCAGTTCAAGAAAGATGTTGAGGGGCTGGAACGAGTTCAGAGAAGGGCAACTAAGGTGGTAAAGGGGCTGGAAGATAAGCCCTATGAGGAGAGGTTGAAGGAGCTGGGTCTGTTTAGCCTAGAAAAGAGAAGGCTCAGGGGTGACTTTATTGCTGTCTATAACTATCTAAAAGTAGGTTTTAGTCAGGCAGGGCCTGGTCTTTTCTCCTTGGTCTCTGGGGACAGGACGAGAGGTCATAGTCTTAAGCTTCAGCAGGGAAAGTTCAGGCTTGATATTAGGAAAAAGTTTTTTCCTGAAAGAGTGATCCAGATGTGGAATGGGTTGCCCGCAGGTGTGGTTGACTCGCCAACCCTGGAGGTGTTTAAGGGTCGGCTGGATGATGTGTTGAGCGATATGATCTAGACGTAGATGATAGGTTAGTTGGATTATAGGTAGGACTAGAAGATCTTGAAGGTCCATTCCAGCCTTATCTATACTGTGATACTGTCATACTGTGATACTTTGTTTATTGTGTAGAAATTTCAAGCCATAAGTCACAGGTTCACACGTTTATCTGAGTTGGAAGGGACCCACAGGATCGTCTACTTCAACTCCCAAGTGAACACTCACTCAGGGATCAGGCCCACAAGCGTGCAACCATGGGCAACCTGCTCCATCTATCCAAGCCTCCCACCATCTAGACCATGTCACTGAGCTCCTCATAAAGTTCTCTCTCAAACAGCTCCAGGGATGACGACTCCACCACCTCCCTGGGCAGACCATCCCACTGAGAGATCACTCTCTCTGTGAAAAAAACTCTTCCTAACATCCAGTCTAAACCTCCCCTGGGGTAGCTTAAGGCTATGTCCTCTTGTTCTGGTGTCATCAGCCTGAGAGAAGAGATCCACACCCACCTGGCGGCAACCTACCCTCAGGTAGCTGTAAACAGCAATTAGGTTGCCTACGAGTCTCCTCCAGGCTGAACAACCCCAGCTCCTGTAGCCACTCCTCATAGGGCTTGTCCTCCAGTCCTTTCACTATCCTTGTCACCCTTCTCTGGACCCTCTCAAGCAGCTCAGGATGCTTCTTAAACTGGGGAGCCCAGAACTGGACACAGTACTCAAGATGTGGTCTGACCAGTGCCGAGTACAGGCGAAGGATAACTTCCCTAGTCTGACTGACCACATTGTTCCTAATACAGGGCAGGATGCTATTGGCCTTCTTAGCCTCCTAAGCACATTGTTGGCTCATATTGAGTTTTCTGTCAATCAGTACTCCTAAATCCCTCTCCATTTCACCTCTCTCCAGGTCCTCATCCCCCAGTCGATAGCCGTGCATGGGATTGTTATGGCCGAAGTGAAGAACCCGGCACTTAGTCTTGTTAAATCTCATACTGTTGGAATCTGCCCATTTTTCTAGTCTGTCAAGGTCCCTCTGAAGGGCCCTCCTACCCTCCGGCAGCTCAACATTTTCCCCCATCATGGTATCGTCTGCAAACTTGCTAATGATGGACTTAATTCCCTCGTCCATATCATCAATAAAGATGTTGAATGGTGCCAGGCCTAACACTGATCCCTGTGGAACTCCACTAGTGACTTGCTGCCACCGGGATGTGATAGTACAGTACATCCCCATTGCATTGTGACCCCATGGATTTGTGAGGAAAATTTCTCGCAATTTTGCTTCAGCTCTTTGTGAGTTTCCCCACCGATGCATGTGCAGTGCCTCTGCTCTGCCGAGGGGTGGTGCCAGAGCTCCCTGTGGGGCGAGACTGGCCTGGCTCTATGGAGCGGGCCATGAGTCTCGCTCTCCCCTGTTACTCTAAGCACAGCTGGAGACTGAGCCCCGGCCCCTTTGTTACTGTTTCCAAAGCTACAGGTGGGGAAGGGGAGTGCCCCATGAAAGTGGGGCTGGCCATGGTGGCCAGCGGGACATGCTGATGCACAGTGGGGCCGGGAGCAGCGGTGCAGGGTTTGGTCTGTGAGCATGTGTGGTCAGCATCTGCGGAAGTGACAGTGTGACCGAAGAGAAGTCTAGGGATTCTTGAGGGGGTCTACTGAGGCAGACAGGGCACAGGAACACTTCCTTTTCCTCCCCTGTGCTGTTCGTGGGGAGGACTCGAAGAGGCTCCCCAGTGCTTCTGTTTGGATGGGGGTGGAGCAATGGGCGTGGCCTGCATGTATCTTAATGACCTGCACATCTTTGCGAGTTTCACGTTCTGCGAGACCTCTGACATGACCCGTTTCTTACAAATGCGGGAGTATAACTGTATATATCGTAGTGATCCATTCCTGTTCATATCAGCTGGGAAAACAAAGTGGTACCATACTTAAAAGTTGTATGGTAAAAACAATAAAATCTAGGAAGTCAGAATGTTCTTTGGCTGGTATTTAAAATGGATGTGTAAAGAAGCATGTCCTTCTGTAACTAATGCAAAGTCAGACAAAAAAATTATCTTTTCCAGCCATCAGTTCTTCCTTCTCCTTCACAGATACCTGCCTCCTCCATGCCAGGCTGTCTCTGTGTGAAGTTTTCCCTGGTTTAACTTGTCCAGGCTCACTCAGCATCATAGGAACATGCTGTTTGAAAATCCCCTCACTTGAAGTGATCAGGTTTCTGATTTGCAGAATTATTAATCCCCTTTACTTCACTTGCAGGAAAGTGTATTCTAATATAGTTGCACTACTAATTATATAATTCTTTAGGTGACCAGTGTTCTCTATAACGTGTAGTTTTGTCTGATCTGTCTCTCATAACAGTACTGTTAACAATTCCCTTTGCAGGTGAATTTATTAAAAATAAAACAATGTTATCAGTCCACTGAAACAGTATTATGTGCTGTATTCTTCCTTCATGTAAGTGAAAGACACCTTACAAATAGCAGTAGTCCCTAACTGCAGCAGGATATGCTAGTATTAATCCCTGAGCCTGCACCAGCTTCTATTAGGAGCAAAAAGAAAGTAACCAAAGGCAGTGGGCAGTTTATATATTCTGCAGCCAGAGGAGTTTCTATTTCTGTTATACTCCCAGGTATAAAAAATTTGCATGTGAAGAAAGCTGTCTTTTAGCTGATAAAAACATGTGATACAGTGACATCTCAGCGTATGCGTATGATTGTGGGAATTGTACCTCAGAACTAACCGTGATCTGCAAAGCATGTTTGTTATTTTTGAAAAATAGCTGAATAAGGTTCTAGAAAAGGTGACATAAGAGGACAGCATGAGGTCTGCAGCCCCCTGAAATTTCCTCCCACTCCAAAGGACTTTTACAGTACATTACATTGTTGTCTCCACTGAAATCTGCAAATATGATTTTTGTTGGCAGACTTGGAGATTTTCGCGGCCAGGAATCTGTCCATGGAAACACGTACAAGAAAGGCTTCTCTATGAAAGTTCATGTAGAGGACCTTACTCCAGTCACAGTGTAGACAGAGAGGAATATCATTATAGATAATTATCTTTATGGCAGACATGAAAAGTGAGGCTAATGCATGGGTTCCATGTGGCTGAGGTTTGTTCCACTGGAGAGGGTGGGTACCTCTTTTCTCAAAAATGAGTAGTAGGCTGAAACACTTCATATAGGTCTTTTCAAGACTCTCCACCTGCCTCTCCTTTGAAGATCTTGGCGAAGCAAGACTTTTCAAGAAGGAGTTGGATTAAAGCATGTTGATAGTGCATTTCCAAAGGCATTCCACGGAATTCTGATCACAATGTTAGATTGCCACAAAAATCCCAGAACCTTAGGGTACTGTTATGGTTTAGGGGGTTTTCTGCTGCTCTGGTAGCGAGGCGGTTAACAGCTCAGTTCTTGCCTGAGCTCTCCGTGCTGCCATGGCCTTCAAGGTTGTAGAGATAGAGGCATCTCTGTGAATAACATACTTGGGAGAGAAGAAAAAAAAGTTCAGTAGCAAGATGTAGTGTGCCGGTTCAGGACCTGCGTTGGGAGGATGAGAGATCGAAGACCCCCAGGCCCACGAGGGGTAGAGATGTTCTTCCAGGCATCCCGCTGCTGCTTGTGAATTGGACTGACCATAGCGAAAACCTATGGACCAGAGAGAGAGAGAACCAAGACCGCAGAGTCCATCTAAGCATCACGACTGAAGATGGAGAGGTAACGCTGGACGAACTGCTGATGGTTTTGAAGCCCAGAAACAGATGCCTGGAGCTAGCTGAGAGCTTGGCAGAGATCCTTGGACAGACTTTTGGNGTACTTAGAGTCCTGACTGGCAAAAAACAGACAAAAGAACATGAGGTGATAGGGAAAAGTGTTTCTTGCTGGAAGAAACTTTTGAGAAAATTCCTCTGAGCAAGACTTTTTACTGCATTTCCAGGACTCTGTCCTTATTTTTCAAATAGCTAAAATCTGCAAATAGGGCTGGTTCATCTCTTTGGTTTGTTGTTTTTTGGGGGTTTTTTGATTGTTGTTTTAAATACTCCACTAGTTTCTGTTGTTTGCAATTCTTAAAGATACATGAAGATACTAGGCTTACTCCTTGCCATTCTTTATTTGGCATTGCTATATTTTAACACTGTTTGGGTTTGGCCCTAGAAATTACAATGATACTAAAAATAATAGGATTTTCTTTTTCCCTTCCCAGTTCTGTCTCAACTTTTATGTCTTACTTTGGAAAGTGTGATAATTTGACAATCCTTATATGTGTGCACATCATCGTATTCCATGGTGCAGTGAATCCTCTCTGTATCGCGANGGCCACGCCACTTCTCCCTTGCCCCGGCCCGTGCCGGGTCGTCCCAGCACGGGCTGCCAGAGTGAGGCCACCCCACAGGGCTGGGGTGCCTGGGCGCGAGTGCCGGGGGAGGGGGAAGCGGTGCGGGGGTTTGCGTTGAGAGCCCACAGTCGTAGCGGCCCGGACAGGCCCACAGATTCTTGGGGTGCCAGGGGTCTCTCGAGTCAGAGGGGGCTCAGAAATGGTTCCCTTTGCTTCCCCGTGCAGAGTTCTGGGGGGTGGGGCAATGGGTGTGGCCTGCATGCATATTAACGACCTGCAGTTCTTTGCGAGGTTGGGCTTTCGTGACGGCATTGGCCTGTCCCTTTCCTCGCGATGGAGGAGGTATAACTGTATTTGACATTATCTGCCTTCAGACAAAATAACAAGGAATGAAAGCTGTATTATTTCAAATGCCAACTCGAGGCTAAAAAAGGCTTTAATTTTCTACCATGGGGATGAAATTACTGGATTTTGGGTCATCTCTTGCACTAGTGCTAAATATTTGTCTGTGTTACTTAAAGCTATACAAAGCATTGACCTTAAACTTTTTTCTGTAGTTGGATGTATTAAGGGCTTAGAAGTGCAGGCAGCTTCTATAAATAATGGAGACTATTTTCTTGAAGCCTTTCTTTTGCTTTTGCATTTGGCTCATGCATCTTGTCACAGAATATTGAGGAGAAGTTGGAGACAGTCACATGATATTTTCTGGGTACACACACACACATTTGTGTGCTTGGGTGCTACAGACTGACCAAATAAAAAAATGCAAGCATCTAACTGCTAAAAATCCCCAATGTCTTTGGTGTATTCATTACATAGTAATTAAAAATAAGCTAGTATGAAAAGCAGAAAGGGGGAGAGAATGGAAGAAAAATACAGGTTAACTAATAGCATCTTAATCTGAACTTTCCCTGCTAATGAAGGAGAATAATTGATTTTATATACCTTGAGAAGTGGAAAAGTATACTTATCTCTCTCCTCACTAATTCACAAGTGAAAACCAGGCATAAATCTTGGAAAAGTCGGAAAAATTCACACCTTTTAAAACTGGTGAAATGAGATCAAGGGTATTTGCTAAGCTTAAGCCTCCTATTTTATACAAGTTCTGCAGAAATTTAGATACAATGGAATAATGTATTAGAATTATGCAAACTCGTGTTAAAATTCATTTTGAAATTATTTATTCTTGTCAGCTAGTCAACTGTAATTGAATTTCTGAAAACTGACTTTTTTTTTCCTGTGGAGTGTCTCTTGTAACCCACTAATGAAATGCAGTGGGAAAGGTGGGCAGCGTCTATGCTTTGATCAGACCAGATTCATGGTATAAAGACCATCCAGGATTTAGTACAATGTCCTTGGCAATGCTCAAGTTGCTAAGAAAATTGTGTTTTACTCAGTCCTAAGGAAACAGTTTTGAAACTTCAGCATTTTTCTATTGTGCACATGGGATTAAAATAGCAAATTGGCATTTAGAGTGCCACTTACATATAGAACCAGCTTTTTACTGCTTATTTCACTACTGGACAGGATAAGAGACTTGTTTTTTGTACTTGTAGTTTTTCAGATGTGCTGCTAAATCTGTTGCATAACCTTCAGATATCATGGTAAAATGGGAATAACCATACTTCCTTGCTTTCATAAAGTATTGGAGATGTCTGAATGAAAAAAAACACTGTTTGTCAGGGGGGGGGTTCCCTCTTTGCTCTCCTATGGCATGATAACTCTAGTAGTATGTGGTACTTTGGTTTTCTGCCAGTTTCAGGGCATCCCTGTGAGCAAAGCAAGGTAAATGCATAGAAAAAGCAAGCTAAAGGGAATTACACTACTGCAATCAACAGCTGGGATCTCATGATATGCACAGTAAGCCTGGTTCCCCTCTTTTTCACATCTGGTAATGATAGACCAACTTGTTTGCAATTTGAGAGGTGATACCAATGATACCATGGTAAAATGAGTAAAGGTACCAAAAAGACAGAATCCTGTAGTGGAGTCAATACACTTGTCTTGCAGAGTTAATGTGGCAGTGTATTTCATGAAAGAGCTGTGTAGGTATAGAAGACCTTTTTCAGAAGATCTAATTGTAAGGGATTAGGAATTTCTGTTGCTCGTGAAAGTGTTTGATGCCTGGAAGGAACTTCTTCCCATACATACTTGATGCTTCTCCTTCTCCTGCTTTGCAGAGGACTTAACTCCACCCAAAGATAGGTTTTTCAAAGACAACCTGGAGGGCCCTGCAAGGGGTCAGCTGCGTTAGCTTTCTTCACAAGCTGGAGAAAGGACAAAAAAATATCATGTCAGTAAATGCATTAAATGCTTCTCCCACAGAAGCTAAGAGTTCAATGAATAAATAAAGTCCCTAATATCACAGAATCACAGAATATTCCAAGCTAGATGGGACCCACAAGGATCATTGAGTCCAACTCCTAAGTAAAAGTCCATACAAAGATTGAACCCACAACCCTGGTGCCATGAGCACCATGTTTTGTCTATCTGAGCTGATCTCAGGGTCATGTCACCATAATTTTTTTTTAATTTTTCTATGACCTAACACCCTATCCCATCGTTTCATTATCTAGATCATGTCACTGAGTTCCTCATCCAGTCTTCTCTTAAACACCTCCAGGGATGGCGACTCCACCACCATCCTGGGCAGACCGTTCCAATGAGAGATCACTCTCCCTGTGAAAAACCTCTTCTTAACATCCAGTCTAAACCTCCCCTGGCGCAGCTTAAGACCATGTCCTCTTGTTCTGGTCCTGACCGCCTGAGAGAAGAGATTTACACCCACCTGACTGCAACCTCTCTTCACATAGTTGTAAGCAGCAATGAGGTCACCTCTGAGCCTCCTCTTCTCCAGACTGAACAACCCCAACTCTCGCAGGCTGAAAAAACACAGTGAGCACTGGTGCTTAGATCCTATAGCAATTAAAAATATTTAAGAGATCTAGGAAGAAAATTGTAACTTCTGTTTCAGGGAAAAGCAAGCAAGTAGACTCAGCAGTTCTACTGCTTCACCCCACATGGTGTTCCCGCACATGGACCACTGTCTTGTGCTGCAAAGCTGTGGAAAACTGCTTCTGTTCAGCTTTGAAAACAGAGACTATTTTTTTCACTCTCCACATGGTTTTGTGTTTGTCAGGGAGAGGTACAGGTCAAAAATACTACTTAATGGCAAAGGGAAGCTTTGTCTCTGGTTGCAGTAGGTTTTGTGTCAATTGATTTCTGTTAGTTGATTGAGCATGTTTTTCTTGGGCACATCTCTCAGTTGTCAGAAACGGTTTTAAATCTCCTTTCAATCCTGTTTTACCGTGGTGTGCAAAGTTTAGAACAACTGCTGCTTCCAATTAAGGTTAAGTGTCTAGTGTTACCTAAATGCTCCTTGTCGAAAATGCATATTTTCCATTTTGGAGTTACGCAAATTTCTTTCTGTGACATTGGGAAAAGTCAAGTGAAGAGAAAAGCTGCATTACCTTCTTTTCCTGGCATCTCTTGCACCCATTACAGTCAAAACAATCTCAGTAAAAGGTTGCAACTGGCACTAAAGGAACACTGCACCACTATTATTCCTGGAGTAAGAAAGCAAAAATAGACTCTCTGACTTAGGCACATTTTGTCTTTTCTCTCCTTCTCCTCACATGCTGAAGCTGCTGCCAAGCCCAGCTGCTGCTTTGTCTGTAGCTTGGACCAAGTTGATTTTTCCCCAGTGCCCTTTTAACTGACAATGCATTTGTCAATGCATTGACTATTTGCACTTCAGTAGATACAATACAGTGTCACTGTCACTGTCCTCTTTGCTGTGTCTTCTGCTCTCTTCTATTACATTGTAGCAATCTTCATCCTCCTTGATGTCTAAATGGATTTATTACTTCCCAACTGCAAATCTCACTTCCTCATTATTTACTAAGTAATTGTTAACGTTCTTCCCTATTACCCCAAGGCTGTGATTACATCTTTCTTTATATTCCTTTGTTGCTGTTCTTTGCAAAAACCTATGTTCCCTTTTTCTTGTTATCCACATGCTTCCCACTAGTACTGTTCTAACATTTCTGAATTCTTACATTCACAACGTAAGCATTACACCCTCAATCCTTCACAAATGTGTTGTTTGGGTTTCAATGTCTTATATAGTTGATAGTGACTATGTAGCTTTTCTGAGGTTGTTAGAACCAATCATGCTGCATGTCAGCTATGAAACCACATATGTTTGTAAGTTATGTGAGCTGAGATGCTGGATTCCTCTGATAGAAGTATATGTCTTTTTCCAAAACTCTTGATTGTGGGTGTTTTTTTCCCAGGAGTTGAATTTTCCATGCATGGTTCTGCCCTATCTCCACCATTAACTCAATACCTTACAGTTTCCCTCTAGTCGAACACTGTATCTATAATTTTCCTGGTGAAATGTTTGCTCCTTTATTGAATATTTCTGCCTAAAATACATTCCTCATATTTGCTGGCATTTTGTATTGTCTGTCAATACTATGTGTCACACCTACAGCTCTGCTTTCTTTTACTGCATTCATTTCCCATTGCCTAAATGCTTGTGTCTCAAAATTGTGGCACATTTCTTGTAATAAACAGTGCTGTTGCTTTGGGGCCACTATAGATCTGGAACTCTTTGTCAGTTAATCCTGTTTTTGTAGGCAGCCTCACCTTGCCTTCAAAAATCTTTCTTTTTCATAAAGCATAATTATGTTTGGCTCAGAACATAAAATGCTTCTAACTGCACACTAATAATCAAAACAAGCAATGAAAACCTGAGCTGCAACAAAGAACTTTGTTTTCAGCCTTTGTGCATGTTTGAGCTTGCCATGGAAATCAATTTCCTTGCTTTGCTTTTTAACCTTGGACAAGAAACTCCTCGTGGCACATCTGGTTTTTTTATTCCCTGAAATAGAGATGAAGATGCTGATCATTTTTGCAAAGCAATTTCAGAACTTCAAACAAAAAAAGTGTTTTATAAAAGGTGGTTGATCTTTTTTATTCTTATCATGCTTGCTGTTCTGTGTGTCAGTCAGCAAAATAAGCACAAAGTCTATTCTTAGCAAATAATAATGGTGACAGTTGTTTTGACTCATCAGAGGTTTTCTTGAGTGGCTAAGTGCTAATGGAACTGATGTTCGGAACTCCTGCAGATTTTCAGTTTTTTACAACCATGTATTTTTTGGAACGGAGGTACTGACTTCCTTACTTTCTGCTTATTGTCATACAAAGTTCTTTATCTTGATGTAGTCTGTTTCCCTTTTTCGTGGCAAATGCATGATCTGACCTTAACACTGTTTGCTCTTCAAATGGCTGTGTTCAGTTCACTTATGGAGTAGAATTGCCTCTTTTTCTTCCTTTTTGTTTTTTTAGGGGGTTTTTGTTTGTTTGTTTTGTTTTGTTAGGGTTTTTTTTGTTTTGTTTTTTTGGGGGAGTTTTGTTGGTGGTTTTGGGGTTTTTGTTGCTGGTGTTCTGTTTTGTTGTTTTTTTGAATTTGGGTTTATGAAAATGCTTTCCTCTGTCTACAATACCAAGGTACAAAAAAAAAAAAAAGTTGCTTGGCTGTCCGCTTAACAGAACATTCCCTGAGTATTTGCTGTTTGCTCTGTAGGAAAGAAAGCTCCCCAGATTGCTGTTCACAGATTCCTTTTCCTTTGGGGGATGGTCTTATTTTGAACAGTATTGTTCAGTAATATCTATGCTTGGAAGAATGCCAAGCTCATCCAGGGCGGCACAGGCAGCTCTTTCCATTGTAGAGCTTCCAATTAAACTAATGCTACCAGCTGTGTGTTCTTTTGTCTGCCCTGGACTAGGCAGTGGTATTGTGCTTCACATTGTATCTCTCCAGCAGAGTCTGTTGTCACCATATTAATAGTTTGGGCAAGAAAAATGGGGGCTATGGAAAATGAGCATTCAGAAAAGAGAAGAGATGTAAAGGAACTTCTAGCAATGTGAGTTATGTTAAGAAACTGGCCTTCTACCCTTAAAGAAACAGTTGAGGGGAATAGAAATGTAATCTGTTGTATTTAGATCATTCAAAATTGTTTTACAAATGTGTCATAGTGTATTATAATCACAAAAGCATAAGGAAAATTAGATTATTAATCCAAAATTAGTCATGTGACAAATGGATAGCAGAAGTGGGAACAGGATATGAGTTTTCGGATTCTCAGTGCAGTGCCAAGTCCTCTATATCTTCTTTCTTGACATTGGAGGATATTGGGTGAAGTAGGTGGGCAGGAGAAAAAAAAAAGTTAAAAAAAAAGAGATGGAGAAGGAGCCACAACGAGGAAAAGCAAGTTGCTTTGCCAGGCTGGAGCAGATTCTAAGGAGAGAAGAAGAACAGATAATGGGATGAAAGCCAATGCTCAGGGGAAGAAAAATCATATAGGAAGGTAAAGTTAGAATGAGCGAGAAAACACAGGAGGGAAAATTGCCTGACAGTCTGACTTACAGATGGCAAGGGAAGTGTAACTTTTGTCAAATAGCATCAATTTCAGTGTTTTATTCTCTTAACAAGAACGATAACCTGGCTTGTTCTTAGCAAGTTCATAAAACAATAAATGTTGATGTTCAAGGTTTGTTGTTGATATATTTTCCCCCAGTGTTTCCACACAGACTTCCAGAGAACTCGGAACTAGAGTAAATCCCTGTGATTTTATCAGAATGTTATCTTTTGAAAAAATTTTATTTAATTTTACATTAAGTTGTTTTAAGACTCAGCCTTTTTTTTTTCCATATAATTGCTGCTATTCAGCAATTGTCTGCTCTGCAGCAGGCAAACTAGATATTAAAAGGAAATCAAACAGTATGTGCTGCTTAACTTCTCATACAATGCTGGTTAGGGAAATTAAAAGATTCAGCAAGAGTGCAAGGGTGGAGAAACAAAGTAAGGGATGGAGGAAATTGCATGGTATAGTGAGGTAATATATAGTTAATCATAAATTAAGCAATCAGTGTAATGTACCAGTGGTTACAATCAAAATGAAAAGTTTTCAGTTTGCTGACTGGATGGTTGGAAATCACTCATGCAACACTTTGAGCAAGGATGCTGGCAGTAGGTGAGATTTGGCTTATGCCACTGAGGGTTCAACACAACTAAAAGAGAATATTCTGGCATCATTCTTGGCATCTCTGCCTGGATTTCCTTGCGTTTCTTATTTTCCAATAGGCTACATTATCTTTTCATATAGTCATCCCTGTCTGGATCATAGAAGATCCCAGGGTGCCAGGAACCTAGAGGTCAATTTTGCGATGTGTCTCTAGACTTTTCTCCAGTAAATGTCATTGTCTGGCTTTAACTGATTTAACTTCCTTCTGTCCATGACTATCTTCTGAAATTAGCACTAATATCAAACCTTTCTACAACAGTCCTGAAAATCTCCTCTTTCCAAATCTGTCAGTACTATGGTATCTTATAGTGTCTCAACTGTAGACACTCTGAGAAGTGTGGCAATTTTTATTTACATTCTAGCAGAGATGACAGCTAAAGCCATTCTTCAGCTAGAGATTTGTAACTGTATAACTTCTTTAAAATTTTGTGGGTTTTTTAATATATTTTTCAATGACGTTCAGGCTTCTTGAAGGGCTAGGAATCATTGCTTCTCTGAAACAAAGCCTGAGTGTAATTGCTGAGTGCCACAGGAAATCAGATTTAAAAAATATAAAAATTGTACTGCAGTTTCTACGCCCAATGAGTTAATTTAGCAGGACAAATCCCCTTTTTGTGCCTCTGTAGAATTGAACAGAAGAGCTTGCAGGAAAAAGTAAATAAATCAGGACATTTATCCAAAAAGAGAACTTGTAGAGCCTTCTGTTTGGTAGGCTTTGCAAGCTGTTTCTTTCAAGCGCTCTCATTTCATCCTGCAAGAGACGTCATCAAAATACCTTTTATCTATAGATCTTGCTTCCCTTCAAGCTTGTGAGATTTCTACTCAGGGAAAGTTTCGAGCTGATATTAGGAAAAGGTTTTTTACTGAAAGAGTGATCCGGATGTGGAATGGGTTGCCCGCAGAGGTGGTTGAGTCGCCAAGCCTGGAGGTGTTCAAGGGTAGGCTGGATGAGGGGTTGAGGGATATGATCTAGATGTAGCTGATAGGTTAGTTGGATTATAGGTTGGACTAGGTGATCTTCAAGGTCCTTTCCAGCCTTATCTATACAGTGATACTGTGATACTTTATTTGTTGCAGGCTGAGATAAATTAATGAGATGGATTTAACTTTACCATAATTAACAAAGCCTGTATGCAGGAAGAAGTCTGACCCAGAAAAGACTTTCACAAAGTGCTTTTTAATATTAAAAAATCTAGAAGCGATTATAGTGTTTTGTGCAACAAAGGTGCAAATGTACTTTCTGCTAATAGTTTTTTTACTCTTAGATATCAGAAGTTTGAATTATTTCTCAAAAACCAAGAAATCTAAATGCTTAGGAAGAACAGCTATTAAGACTCAAATACCATTTTGTTTTATAATCAGGACAAACTAAAATCCCTTAAAGGTTAATTACAAGTGAATTTACAATGCTACTAGAAGTCCAAGGTTTTTATTAGGTAGTGGCGGGAGGGAAAGACTGACTAATGTTTACAGAGAAGATGTAAATGAAGTGTCATTCTATAATCTTACTAAGAAAAGAATTATCTGCATTGCAGAGGAGAATATTCTTTAAAATCTAGTCAATAATTTCCCTTTCTCCCCATCTTCTTTCCTTCTGAAGAGTTTTCAGGATATATTAAAAATGTGCTGTCACACTTCTCAAAATAATTCAGTTCTAAGTCTCAGATGAACCATTGTGTTATGAAGGAAAAATAATTTACAAGGGCAGAATATCTATCCAAAAGTGACTAAAAAGTTTTACTGAAAATTGGAGGCCAATCACACTTGATCATGGGTCTCATAATCACATTTCATTCTACTTCTTGACAGAGATTATGAACACCAAACAGAAAGACCTGTAGTTTATCTGTTTAAATTTCTTGCCAGTTTTTATTTTAATTTGTTATCTTGCTGCAATATTTCATGAATGTACTTGGGAGTGTTGTTTTAACGTGACAAAGACAAAAAAGTTGTATTTGGCTAACATGGTGATTTGATGAGGAGCAAACAGAACATGTCAGTGAAAGAAATGCAGACTTGAACCTTATTCTTTACCCTCCACAAGATGGAATTTGCATGCTACAGTCCCTCAGTCTTCATCAGCACCCTGAAAGAAAGGCACATATTCTCAAAGTAAAGAAGAAATAATAGCTGATATTTTCAAGGCTACATAGAAATTCTGATTGTGTAATATCCATTTATAGGTGGTTAAGTCACCTGATGTTGTATTTTGCCCCTTAAATCAGCTATTTACCCAGATTTGGATGTGAACTAGTACAAATAGAATGATAGAAGGGGTGATGAATTACTGGAATGCATTAATAAATCCCTTAATACTCTCTTCATGCCTAATGTATTGGGAAAAACTGAGGTTTATATAGGCTTGATTTTACTCCCTTACACTTGACCAGATTGTAGGTTTCTGGCCATTTGGATGGAATGGAGATAAATCTGACTATCACAGTATCACAGTATTAGCAAGGTTGGAAGATACCTTGGAGATCATCAAGTCCAACCTGTAACCCAACACCAACCCATTGTCTAAGGAACATGGATTTATCTAGCAATGGGGTCCAAAAGAAAGTAAGGACATAAAAAAATGTTTCTGTGGACAGTCCGTATTCACCTTCTACAGAAATCAAAGGAAAACTATATAGTCCAACTCTATGGAGCCTTCCTGGTGACAAAGTTTTCAAAACACAGACCATATGCTCAGGGAAACAAACTGTTTATAACCATATCTCTCCCTCTGTCCCAAACAAGAGATATCAGTCAAGAGAGGTTTTCTTCCCCAGGTTCACATTCAGATAAATAGCTTTGAAGCATTCTTATACGTGGAAAACATCCAGGAGTAGTGAGAATGAAGTGATGTCAGCTTTGAAAAGAACATCCAGGGGAATGATACTGGGATGCACATTCAGGCCTATCGGACCACTTTTCTGGAAGAAGGGTTTAGATCTAATTTCCTTTCACTCGACATCCTCTCAGTGAAACAGCACTATAGTTCTGGAAGGAACCTGGTAGTTTCTCAGTTGTAGAAGATGAAAAGGACCCTAGAATGCATTTCTGATTGTTTAAAGGAATTCTACCCACTCTATGCATTCAGCATTTTTAAAAATGTACTGTTAAGAGTTCTGACTTTGCTAAACCAGCAATTCAAGTGGGAGCAAAACTGGACTGTTATTCAAGTCTCCAGAGGTCTTATACTATTTTTTTTTTAAATTTGGCTCAATGATGGTGATGTGTTATGAGTTACTATAAGGAAGAATAAGGGAGAAATAAATAAGAAAATTGTTTCATAACATAGTTAATTCTCAGTAGCCCATTTTTGTGGGGTGCTTCTTATTTATTCCTACATCTCTTTTTAACTTGCTCTTATTTATAGATCTTTTTCTTTTCTTTATAAATTATAGCAGCTAGTAATTATTTAAGGACCTACAATTGTTTCTATTTTACAGAGAACTCATTTTAAGGACACATTTGTAACCATAGACATTTAAATTCTGCTTTGCTGGAAATGCTTATAGAAGCTGATAGCCTACATGTAAATTATTTATATCAAATTGCATTGGCTGTGCTCTTTATATAAAAAACCAGCATACTAAACACAAAATTACATTTTTTATTTTCTTTAGATGTCTGCCAAACTAACAAGAGATTTTACTCTCAAAGATTGCTTTTTTTGTTACTGGCAATTGGCCCACCAGTGTTGAAAATTCAGTAACTGCATTTTGAAAAAAAACATAAGCTGAAGAATTAAATGGAATTCATGGTCCACGCCAGCATGCTACGGATATATACAGTGGAGAAACATTTTAAATTATCTTAGTTTATAGACATATTTAATACTCTCTCTATCCAATGTGGTTTATTCCTTTGGTTGGTAAAGATGTAACTATCAGTAGCATCTGCTATCTGGTGGTTATGAGGTTGAATTAATATCTGGACCACATATGTTTGAATGTGATTTATAGTATGAGTCAGCATTTCAGGAATAATATTACTAGTCTTCTGATCCTTCTTTGTTTAATTTGCAATGGAGCTGTATACAAATCCATTTGAATTTGACATTTCTACTGTCATGGATGAGGGTTTAACTGACACAGCGATCTTTTTATTTCTTTAGTTGATAGCAAACTAATACTCCTTGCTCATACTGGCGGTAGACTAAATACTGGCTCGGAAATACAACCCCTAAAGAGGTCATTGTAAATTAAATTGCAACAGAGTTTTGAGTGCCAAGATATCATTTAAGTTTGTATGTATATATACAGTGAATCCCTGGTGCTTTGCGACCTCTACATTACGACCCTGTCCATTTGTGAAGCAATTTTTTCACAGTCCAGCTTCATGGATCTGCGAGTTTCCCCAGCCAACGCATGCACAGTGCCTCTGCTTTGCCAAGAGGCAGTGCCGGCTCTCCCTATGAGACGGGATGGGCCCGGCCCCCCGGGGAGCGCACGCAGGGAGGGTGTACGGTTTCTCTGGCTCAGCCTGGCATTTAGAGCCCTGCGCCCCAGTCCCTGACCCCGTCCTGTATGTCTCCGTGCCCAGTCCCAGCCCCTACAGTGGAAGGATCACGCTGCACTGTGTCCCAGGTGGCTGCTGAGACCCAGTGCAGCATCGCCACAAGACATGCCATGTATACATACACACACACACACAGAATATTATGAGTTGGAAGGGACCCACAAGAATCATCTAGTCCAACTCACCATCTAACACCCGTACAGAGACCGAGAGCACATCCCAGAGCGTAACACCAACCTAGATGCCTCACAGCCTAGCAGGCCACTTCGAGCCGGAACGGGCCCAGGGTCATCCAGCCCTACATCCCCCAGCTAGACCATGTCACTAAGCTCCTCGTCCAGTCTTCTCTTAAACACCTCCAGGGATGGCGACTCCACCACATCCCTGGGCAGCCCATTCCAATATGCAATTACTCTCTCTGTGAAAAACCGCTTCCTAATGTTAAGATTAAACCTCCCCTGGCGTAGCTTGAGGCCGTGCCCTCTTGTTCTGGTGTTATCAACCTGTAAAAAGAGGTCTACACCCATCTGGCTGCAACCTCCCCGCAGGTAGTTGTAAACAGCAATGAGGTCCCCTCTGAGCCTCCTCTTCTCCAGACTGAAGAGTCCCAGTTCCTGTAGGCGCTCCTCGTAGGGCCTGCCGCTTCACCATCCTTGTTGCCCTTCTCTGGACCCTCTCAAGCAGCTCAACATCCCTCTTAAACTGGGGAGCCCAGAACTGCACACAGTACTCAAGATGTGGTCTGACCAGCGCTGTGTACAGGGGAAGGACAACCTCCCTGGACCGACTGACCACACTGTTCCTGATGCAGGCCAGGATGCCATTGGCCTTCTTAGCCACCTGGGCACACTGCTGGCTCATATTGAGTTTCCTATCAATCAGTACACCTAAGTCTCTCTCCACTTCACTACGTACAGTATATGTATGTACATATAATTTATGGAATTAATAAAAGTGTTGTGGAAGCTTTATGAGTGCTGACTTTCTCAGCGGCTTAATAAAATTCAAACTGCCTTCAGGGGCTCTGGACTGTGGACAGCAGGGAGGGCCTGGGGGGCTGTGGGACAGAGACAGCCACTGTGAAAGGAAGAGCAGGGCCCTGCATGGCGTGAGACGCCAGGTGGGGATGAGTCCTCCACCTGCCTCTGCTTAATTAAGGCAGGTCCCTGAGTGTCGCTCGCCCACCCATGTGTGCGAGCTGCGAGTGGGCAGCGCTTGTGTGCGTGTGTCTGTTACTGTTTCCATGGCTACAGGCAAGGAAGGAATTGCAGTCTGTGCCAGGAGACTGCCGGCTGGCAAACCCAGTGCTGATGTAGCCCCAGGTAAGCTGTCCCACGAAAGTGAGGCAGGTGAGGTGGGNCCCCAGTCCCTGACCCCGTCCTGTATGTCTCCGTGCCCAGTCCCAGCCCCTACAGTGGAAGGATCACGCTGCACTGTGTCCCAGGTGGCTGCTGAGACCCAGTGCAGCATCGCCACAAGACATGCCATGTATACATACACACACACACACAGAATATTATGAGTTGGAAGGGACCCACAAGNTTGTGTGCGTGTGTCTGTTACTGTTTCCATGGCTACAGGCAAGGAAGGAATTGCAGTCTGTGCCAGGAGACTGCCGGCTGGCAAACCCAGTGCTGATGTAGCCCCAGGTAAGCTGTCCCACGAAAGTGAGGCAGGTGAGGTGGGGCAAGCACTGTGTGCTGGGACAGGGCAGGGGTGGGATGTTCCCACACCGCTGCCACTGCGCCAGGATGAGGCTTCTGTTCCCCTGCCCTCTGGGACTGTAGTGGCGGCGCTGCCTCCCCTGGCACTGATGGATGTTAAAGAGAAAGAAACTCTGATACTGACACCGTCCGTCCCCCCTCCCCCTGAGCCATAAGCGGCATGGGGTGTCGCAGTGTTGCAAAGACTCCAAGAATGCTGACAACCCTTCCCCACTGCGGAGGCAGGGCGAACATGTGGGATGGTAGCAGCCAGGTAAAGTGGCTGGGATGGTGCAGCAGCAGGATATACCCACCCCGCGGCCACGCCGTGCAGACAGTCCCAGCAGGCCGGGCCAGCGTGGGGCCGGGACGCTGCACTGGATGCCATGGGCACACGTGGTCACAGAAGCTGCTCAGAAATGGTTCCCTTTGCTCCCCCATGCTCAGAGAGCCCGAGCGGAGAAGCAGAAAAGTGCCCGCAGTGCTCCAGAGTGCCAGGGGGTGGAGCAATGGACATGGCCTGCATGCATATTAACAACCTGCATTTCTTTGCAAGTTTAGCTTTTTGCGAGGCCTGTGGCCTGACCCGTTCCTAGTGAATGATGGGGTATAACTGTATATGTGAGTGTGTGGGTTTCTTAACACAGATTGGGCAAAACAGAGCTCAGATATTTCAGGCTCAAGAAAGGAATGCAACCAGAATTTCAAATGTGTTTGAGCTATACCATTTAGTTAATTGATAAGATGCAGCTGAAAGAGTTGGATCACTAGGAAAAGGATTTAATAGACCTTTGGTTTATGATGGGAGAAAAGGCCTAAGAAAACTTGTAAAGTCTTATACTTTTTACCAATTGACTTCCCTGCTGGGGACAACAAACGTTCTGCTTGGCTGAGGAATATATGAATATTGTATGTAGTTTGACATATTCTATAGGCTTTTTTTTGTATGTATATATATTGTAGAAGTTATATTTCTGTTGAAAGAATAATCCAGTCAATCTGACCCAGAGCTGAACTCAACCCAGGCCCTTATTTTCTAGAAAAACCTCTGAGATGTCAGTCCTTTCTCCAGCAGTTAACTCTGTGTATTAAATAGTCTCTAAGTGTACAGGAGTAAGGTCTATTTGTGAGCATAATTAAATGCATATTGCCCCAATCCAGTACATGCAATTCTTATAAACATATCATGGAAGAAAGAGAGACACGGGCAACTTCAGTCCTGAGGCTATTGTAACAAATTTGATGCAGTGTCAAGGGAGAAGATTTTAATCCTTTATTCAGTTTGTTTGCCTGGACTAACATTCCTGTGGAGCTAAATGTTCCGCGGTGTTTTCTTCACCTTCCTGTTTCAGTAACAATTTTCATAAAAGCATGTTTCCCACTTCACAACATTACAGGGAGTGTACTGATTATTCTGAGTCTGAAAGCGTGCCTGGAAATTTAGAGAATTTTGTAGCAATTTTTGTAATGCAGTTTGACTTTGCTATATTTTTAAAAGTTATGTTTGAGAGACTGGAGGGTCACACAACATATTTTATTTGAACGGGTCATAACTTAAATATTTGTTGAATTTTTCAGCAATGTAGGAGACCCGTTTCATAACTGCGCATGCGCGACATGCCACGGCAGCGGTGGCGCAGGCGGCGGAATGGGCGCAGGCAACATGGGCAGTGACAGCGGCACTAGTGACGGCGGCGGGGGTGGCCACGGCGGCGCAGCCGCCATTCAGTTCAGAAGTCGGGCTACGCAGATGCCAATTAAGACTGCGGGTCTACGTCGTAGGAGACCCGATTGTATATAGTGACTTTTTACGTAGTCATGCCTTTCTTAAGGAGATGAGGAAAGTAAATGTATATAAACCGCTCACTGCATTTTGAAAACATTTTTTTATTTACAGGATTAGCTCTTGGAGGGGAGTGCTTGTCTTTTAAAAGAAAAGGAAAAAGTAATATAACGTTAGTACATATATTTCTTAAAACCTAAAAGCATCTCCATTTTCTCTTGAACAGATTAGTGTACATAATTTTATTCAGTTGTCTTCAAAAGTTGGCAGCAAGCCTGAACTGTTATTTCTTGAAGTTTTCTCTGTGTAATGCAAATATACTATTCGTGGAGCTGTTGTGCTAGACTTAAGAGGGCTTATCTCTTTGAGTCCCTGTGTTAATTCCACAGCTGAAATCAGTTTTTAATATTTCGGAGAGGACCCAGTGTTGGGTCTAATTTCTAAGGAAGAATTCATTTTTGGACAGGGTGGACAGATCAATCTTCCAGCTTTCACCACAAGATATCTGAAAGTGTATAGACAAGCTTTGTGATTTTGATGAATTTTAGGTCTGGATTACTCGATATAAAAGATTTATCCATGTGGTATTTGATTGAGTTGTGTTTTAACTCCCAGTGTCTGTGTTTCAACAGCAAAATAGGCCCTGTGCACTGAACCACTCTCACTCAAAATATCACTGTGTTTTCTTACAGCCTGTGACCTAATGAACCAAGGCATCCTGGCCCTTGTCAGCTCCATTGGGTGCACGTCAGCAGGATCTCTGCAGTCACTGGCAGATGCCATGCACATCCCTCACCTCTTCATCCAACGCTCAACAGCAGGAACGCCAAGGAGTGGCTGTGGGCTCACCAGGAGCAACCGCAATGATGACTACACACTGTCTGTCCGTCCCCCTGTCTACTTGAATGATGTCATCTTCAGGGTGGTCACAGAATACGCCTGGCAGAAATTCATTATTTTTTACGATAATGATTATGGTAAGTATTTATTTAGCAGAGTGTTCTGGGTCAATTAAGATGAAGCATGAATTAAATTTAGAAATACTGGAATTATATATATAGAGAGAGAAATAAGAACTTTACTGGGAGAAAGAAAAAAAATTAATATAACAAATAGATATATATATACATATATATATATATGTTTGAACAATAACAGTATATTAAAAGAAAAACCAAACCCACACTGGAACAATGACAGCTGTGAACAAGTGGCAAAATAAACAAACACAATGGGGTGCCTAGTTCAAGGGAAAACCAGGGCACTTCCAGGACTCCCGGGGCAGGGGAATAAGGTTCAGGGTAGGCAAACCAGTGGAGTAAACAGCCAGTGGTCCTTTTCCGAAATGTCTGAGGGACCGCAAGGAGATTCAACGACCAGCAGGGGAGAAGCTGCGTTGGGATGAGAAGTCAAAGGTCCATGTGGTCCTGGGCAAAATGGCAGAGGTGAAAAACTAGGCGTCCTCAGTTCCAACGGTCCAAATGAACCTCCCTCTGTGAGCCCAGGAGATGTAGTTATAGGGCCTCAGGCCCCTCCCACATCACATGCCTTGTGGGCACATCTTCACATGCCATTGGCAGTCACTCAGTCTGCCCTGGCTCTGAGGCCCTTCCCCTAGGAGGGGAAGATAAGAAAGGAATCCTCCATTGTTTGTCCGGTAGAAAGGAGAAANGGAATCCTCCATTGTTTGTCCGGTAGAAAGGAGAAAAAAACCCCTCCCCATGCCACATGCCTTGCCAGGAAGGGGAGATAAGATACAGGATCCTCCATTGTTTGTCAGGTGAAAAGGGGAAAGCCCCTCCTGTGGCCTCATTCCTCACATTCTTTTCAGGGGAGGGAAGAAAAGACACAGGGTCCTCCATACCACATTCCTTTCAGGTGAGGGAAAGTGAGATAAGAAGAGATACCTATTGTCTGTTCCAGTAAAAAGGAGAAAAGTTTTACAATAGAACAAAAGGCCTCTCCCCATGACACAGGGTGACCTACAATTCTGTTGAAACCAGTCACAACTTTATAGTCTTCCAATAGATTATGTTTTACTTGTGGACATTTATGGTTCTGGCAGCATTTCACAGCACCTCAGAGAAATCTATTTCTAAAATACATTAATATTTTTGGATTTATCTGATAATGTCTTTGATAGACTTAGCTAAGAAGGAAGGATTTACCTGGATTTCTATTCTGACAGTGTATAAGAAGAGTAACAGTTTTTAGCAAGTTCTCTTGGTCTTTTTGACTGTAGAAATATAAGATGACAATTCAGGAAGCAACATGTTAAATTTGCTTTCTGTGGAAGTATTTATTGCATGGTAAATCTCTTCTGCTTGTTGGCCAGAAGCTGAAGAGGTAGTGAATGTAGGTCAGAGGTTTGGCAAAAATAAGTTGCTATTCATAAATTTAAAATTAGTAGAAAGAAGTTCTGTAGAGTGAAGAACTTGAGGAGGAGGGCCTGGAGAAGACAACATGCCCTCTTTTGTGAGTTCATTCAGTGTTCCTGAAAGTTGATGAATTGATGGTTTTTGTGTGATTAAGTAAGTGTGACACAGATGGCGGTGTCACAAGACTGTGCCATCCAGCTCAGTGACTCAGCCAATTTTGGGACAGATAATTTCTACAGCTGAGAGGAGAGTTGGACAGATCCCTCCAGTGTCAAGGATAGTAGCTGTATTTCTTGCAATTTACCCCTTATCAACACAGAAGAAATAGACATTGATAGCATTCCAGTGTATCCTTGAAAAAAAAACCAACGAAGAGTCTTGGCAGAAGCTTAAACTAAGAAGACAGAACTGTGAAGGTCTACCTATGAACATAGTGTAAACATGTGTGCAGCCAATTAAAATAAATTTCTGATACTTTAACAAAATGTTGATAGTGTTAGGCATGGTACACTCTAAAATAAAGCAACAATTTTATTTTTTTTTTATTGGCCCAAGGGTATAGGTATGAAGGTTTTGATGGAATGTGTTGTATGAATTTTTTTTTCTTAGAGACTTTTGCTAACTGGTTAGGGCTTAAGGGGTAGGTGAAAGATTTGTTAAAGAGAGCATTGCTACTGCTTATTGTAATACTTATAGGCTTTTACTTCTTGAGCTGTGTTATATCATGTATCAAAAGAGTGATGCTTAGGGCTACAGACACGCCTGGCTTGTGCAAAAGAAAAGTGGGGGAATTTTAGAAAGATGGTTAGAATCTAAAGGGTGCTGGCCCTTTAAGAAACTGCACAAGCAGTGTCTTAAGACTTTTCGAATAGCTCATAACATGTCCTTAAACAACAGAAATAGAAGAATATTTTGATAATAGTTTCTTAGAGAAAACAACAAATGTTTTGCTAGTAATGGCAAAGTAGAAGTTGCTTGGTAATGATGAGTTAGCAAAAGTGTGAATTCCTTAGCAAGCATGAATTAGCAAAAATGTGCTATATATTATCTGTATGAACCCTGAATAAATGAGTCTTAGTGCTAACTCCTATGGGGTTGTTGCTGTGATCTCCGAAGCTCTGGATTTCTTCCAACACTCCAGTATAGGTGCGTTATCTAACTGATTTAATGATTTTTTTTCTATGCAAGATTGCTTTGAAAATAGACCTGTTTTTTTCTGATACATCAAATATTCATAAGTAATCATAACTGATTTGGATGAGCATTTTAAAACTTCTTTTCAAATTTAAATTTTTAACTAATGGAAAAATGCTCACTTCAGTGATTTGCTGTGCATTATGTCTGTTTCATTCAGGTCAGATGTTATTGATTTTTGTTCCCTGCATGATAAATTCTTAAATTTGAAGGATAGAAAATGATGAATAGGAAAAATTCTCTCAATAACAAAGCAGCACCTAAAAGAACCAGCCATGGCATAAATAACACACACAAACATAAAAAAACCTTGCATGAAGAAGTATTTTTGTTCAGAAATTGATTTTGTGCATTTAACTAACAGGTATTTGAGTCCATCATCAGCAAGTTTGCAGATGATACCAAGCTGGGGGTAAAAGTCGAGCTGCTGGAGGGTAGGAGGGCCCTTCAGAGGGACCTTGAAAGACTAGAGNAGAGCAGAGAGCAGAAGTTTCAGATCACCATCTCTAACCTGAGGTGTCTCTCCTTATTTCCATTACCATGAGAGTTGTTCACTGATTTTCCATTCCTTCTTCTTGCTCATACTGTAATGCCTCTCTAATTCTTTGCTAGGTGACATCATTAGGATTGACACTGTATTTTGCCTGTTCATATTCTTTTACCCAGTTTTTGATTTGTGACTTCAGTTTTTCTCATTCACATGATGACATGATTATTTTCTTAGCTGTTTCTGGAGAGCAATCTTGCTAGATTGTTGTAAATATTATCAAATTACATCACTGTTTCTCCTTTTCATGCTACTTTATTGATAAACTGAAAGCATGTCGTATATGTTTGCAGTGCACATTTTCCCTTCCCAAACTCTTTATTGACAGAAGAGGTACTTGTACAGAGGGAGTGTCATGGTCCAGCCAGCTGAGCTGGAGGCATGATGGTTCATTTACTGGATCTCAAAAGTGCAAGGAAATCCCAAACAAGGGTTACCTTTGGTCAAATAGTGAAGCTTTATTATCCCGTGAAGGGGCAATCGCGATAGAAGAAAGTGAGATAGGAAAGGGAGAGAGAAAAAGGGTCTAATATGAAAGTGAGATAGGAAAGGTAAAGAGAAAGGGAGAGAGGAAAAGGGTTTAATAAGAAAGTGAGATAGGAGAAGTAAAGAGAATGGGAGAGAGGAAAAGGGTTTAATAAGAAAGGGAGACAGGAGAAGTAAAGAGAAAGAGAGAGAGAAAAAGGGTTTAATAACTACCACCAGACGACCAAGTCCTCATGGTGTCCTCATAGACGTCGTCTTCCAGGTGGGAGAAGTTTCCAAGAGGGAGAAACTTCTGAAAAGCAGTTGCTAAGGGGCCATCTTTATGCCACATGTTCCCCTTGCCCCCCCTTCAGTGCTATCTTTCATGTAAGTCGAAGAAGTGTCCGAACAGTGTCCAGGGCAAGGTCAGTTTCGAGTGGCCTTTTGCCAGGAAGTATGTTTTCATGTTGCAAGGACAGGGCTGTGTGCATATCTTGTTCTGTCAAGATGGCCACAGTATCCTGTACCACACAATCTCTGGAGGCCAGGGAAGAAGGCCATTGCATATCTTGTTCCTGTTCTGGAACGCAGGAGAGACGGCATATCTTGTTCCACAGTCCCGTCACAGTATTAGCAAAGTTGGAAGAGACCTTGGAGATCATCAAGTCCAACCTGTACCACAACAACAACCCATTGTCTAAACCATGGCACTGAGTGCCTCATCCAGCCTACTCTTAAACACCTCCAGGGATGGCGACTCCACCACCTCCCTGGGCAGACCATTCCAATGAGAGATCACTCTCTCTGTGAAAAAACTCTTCCTTACATTCAGTCTAAACCTCCCCTGGTGTAGCTTAAGGCTATGTCCTCTCGTTCTGGTGTTGTCAGCCTGAAAGAAGAGATCCTCACCCACCTGGCAGCAACCTCCCCTCAGGTAGTTTTAAACAGCAATGAGGTCACCTCTGAACCTCCTCTTCTCCAGGCTGAACAACCCCAGTTCCCGTAGTCGCTCCCCATAGGGCTTGTCCTCCAGTCCTTTCACCATCCTTGTCGCCCTTCTCTGGACCCTCTCAAGCAGCTCAACATCCTTCTTAAACTGGGGAGACCAGAACTGGACACAGTACTCAAGATGTGGTCTGACCAGCGCTGAGTACAGGGGAAGGATAACTTCCCTAGTCTGACTGACCACACTGTTCCTAATACAGGCCAGGATGCCACTGGCTTTCTTAGCCACCTGGGCACATTTCTGGCTCATATTGAGTTTCCTGTCAATCATTACTCCTAAATCCCTGTCCATTTCACCACTCTTCAAGCACTCATCCCCCAGCCGATAGCGATGCATGGGGTTGTTAAGTCCAAAGTGAAGAACCTGGCACTCAGACTGGCTGCGTCTGGATGTGATGCCATTCACCAGCACTCTCTGGTCTCGTCCATCCAACCAGTTCCTAATCCAGTATAAAATGCTTCTCTCCAGTCCATGCTCTAAGAGTTTCTTCTGAAGCTTACCATGGGAAACCGTGTCAAAGGCTTTGTTAAGATCCAACTACACAACATCCACAGCCTTTTTATCATCAACCAGGCGAGTCACCAGATCATAAAAGGAGATTATGTTGGTCAGGCAAGACCTGCCTGTCCGAAATCCATGCTGGCTAGTTCTAATGTCATGGTTGTTTTGCAGTTGCTGCGGAATAGCACACTGGACTATCTGTTCCATGACTTTGCCTGGGACTGAGGTCAGGCTGACAGGTCTGTAATTACTCAGATCATCTTTCCTGCCCTTCTTGTGGATGGGTGTCACATTATCCAATTTCCAGTCTTGTGGTACATCACCAATAAGCCAGGACTGTTGGTAAATTATGGAGAGTGGCTTGGTGAGTTCATCTGCTAGTTCTTTCAGCACCCTTGTAGTGATTAATGAGTGAGAATGTGAGGAAAGAGAACTTGAGTAGGTGTAGGTAATATTTCTTTGTATTTCACTTACTACAATTGTATCTTTACTTCTAGTGTATAAATTCAGATGAACTTCTGAAAATCTAAATGAGTCTTGTTTTCCCCCATCCTTGCTCTCTTCTGCTCCCAGTGCAATCAATTCCCCTGTATTCAGTGTGCTTCAGGTAAAACAATTTAAGGGCTGCCCAGGACATGAAATCTGATTTTGTTTATGAAAATTTAATATAAGGATATTAAAAGCATTCAAGAACAATTTGGTACTTCTTCAAATGCTGTTAAAGACAGTCTTGTTGCTAAGATAAAAAGTAGGTGTCATGAATTGCAGAAAAATTATGCGGTAGACTGATGCCTTTCTCAAGCTGCTATTAAAATTACTATCCACACAATATGTACAAGCCAAAATTACTTCATTTAGCAGCCAAATCAGCTCCTACTCACTTCTTTCTTGACTGCTCAGCTTAATCTGTAAGATCATTGTTCAGAGAGTATCTGTGCATTTCCTTACAAGCAGACTAGGAAGTTCCTCCACTAAGTCTCTGAACTCGTCTTCAGGACAATCAGCATCCTTTCAGTGAAGGCATTTTCAGATGTGGCACTATAGATTTACAACTTAGACCTTTAGAAATCACGAAGTTTAGATTTGTAAGAAGAGGCACCTACCTCTCTAAAAATTTTGAGCAAGTTTTGCCAAGTTACTGCATCTTTAGGGTTTCAAATTCAAAGCAAGAAAAATGCAGTTTGAAACAGCAAATCCTACCTCATCCACAGACTGTCACTTGACAATGGCCTGTTCCCAAAAACTAACATGAAAAAGACCCTTGCACATTAATCACAGAGTGAAATAGTAATTTGAGATTGAAGTGTGTGAGCTCGGGCTGTACAGGCAGAGTGATTTACCTAGAATCCCAGTATATTGTTGATTTTTATCTCTATGGTGTATCAACAAGGGGCAAGCTTTTCTAATTCATGTTTTATTCTTCAGGCAGTTTACAGTTCACTGTGTTTTCCAGGAATATGTAGATACTTTTCTGCAGTAGTAAATCCTTTATGAAGAAACCAGTCAATTGCTGCAAGAACTAGTTGTGAATTTTTTGCAGTTTAGAGTGAAGGTATCTCTGCATTTCTAAGATAAAAGACACAAAGTCTAGCTGTTTGAAAACATTAAAAATAAATGTTTTGTTGCTGCTAAAGCAGATAGAAAGATTCTGCACTTTTTCTCTTGAAAGGTTGAGGGAATAATTTTCTTTTCTGGAGAATTAATTTTATCTTAATCCATACTCACTTTTATAGTGACAGTAGTAACATTTTAAAACCCTTCTGTATGTTATATTTAAAAATAAATAAATTTTTAACCCCTCTTCTCTTTCCAAATTTATGGCCTAACCCTATGTCTTTCATCCCACCATGCCTTTGATATGCAGCCATCATTGGAGATTTATGCAATACGTATTTACTTAGATTCCAGGACTAAGATATCATGGCTTAAAGTTTTTTTACCTTCCTACTAATAGTACTATGGATATTTGGCAATGGATATTTGCCATTCCCTGAGGTGACAATTTCATTTTAACTTTTGTAAAGAAGAGTAACAAAGCAAGCTTGAAGGCTATGAAGGGGATTTGCTCTGAGAGGCTAAAGGAGTCATTCCCAGAGAAAACAGAGATTGAAGAAGTAAAAACTTCACTACAACAGAAGGGAGGAGGTTAGCTGTAAGAGTTTAGTGGGCATCTGCCTTGAAGAAACTTCCTCATGTATCTGCCCTCTTGTTCCTTCTGAGCAGGAGGAGCAGAGGGAGGATGCGGTTGTGCTGGCAGTGATGGGTTATAGCACAGTACAGGTAATACCAAGGTTTTGGGTTTGATCCTTATAGGGGCTATTCACTTAGATGTTGTACTTGATGACCCTTATGAGTCTCTTCCAACTCAGAATACATATTCTGTGATTCATCATATACAGGGTTTCCAATTATTTCTACATCAGGAAATGATGAAGGGAGTGGTGTGAGGTGCCTGGTCTCTACAAGGATGTCTTAGACTCAATCTGAGAGAGGGTTTTTCATGAAAATATTTTAAAAGATCCCAGGAAAAAGGGGATTAAACTTGAAAGTCTGAGCTGCTTGCAGAAAGACTACCTCCTGTACCGTAAGAGGAGTGATATTCTGAGATGATGCCCATTTGTACCTATGGGCCCTGGATTTCTAATATTTGTTTAAATGCCATATAGAGAAACTAATCCTATTGACACTTTCCTGCACACACATTTTCCAGAAATAAACATATGATGACCACTGGCATGGATATACTTGAAATCATAACATTTTCAAATCATTTAAAGTTTTAATGCAAGTTTGATAAAGGCTCATAAAAGAATCATGCTCTCTTTAATCGATGGCAAATGCTTATAATTACCCTGAGGCTGTTTTCATCTGCCTGATGACTATAATATTCTCAAGTCTGTCTCCAGACAGTCTTAAAAACTGTTTATTACTCTATCTGGCTCTTTGCCAGTTTTCCATACTCATTTACTTCACTGTGTCTCAATAAACATATAATTAATTCAAGCTTATTATTGAACTATTTTTTTTCCCCATTAGTATTTATTATGTCATTTAGATAAGGAAATGCACATGTGTTTTTCATTTCTATAACTTTACTGTGTTAGCTAGTTATATTGCAAGTTAGCACCTGTTTGTGAAATTTCTGTAACAACTTGCTTTTTCTGATTGACATTACCGCTGGAAATTGAGTATGTATTTTGATTGACTTTAAAATTATTCAGCTTCTGAGATAACTTATGGATTATTCTATAAAATTTTTCTAGTGCAGCAATGGACATGCCTCTCCTTTTCAGCTACATAACAGTTGGAGAAATGTATTGCAGGAGCTATAAGTGACTATGTAGAAAAGTGAGAGTGTTTGTAACTCCCTCACACTGCAGTCTTTAAGGATGAAATGTATAAAGCATTCAAAGATTTGGCCTGGCAAATCTGTGTTGCATTAGTAAGCTGAGGTCAAAATAAAACTGTAGGTGTTCCCCTAGTACGTGTGTAGTGGGTAAACTGTAAATGAGATGCTATCTTGAGGTTTTGTAGAGTTAGGAGGTTGCATTTATATACGCAATCTGCAAGCATCATAAGAAAAGTTATTTATTTTAAGAATATTTGCATTCCTGAAATTTTTACTGATGTCTACTATTGTTTGCTAAGTATTTTTCAGCTCTCAACACATTGCTTTATCTTCTGAGAAGTATCAAATATGACTTTGTAAATTGATATTTAGGCAGCTAAATAAACAAGCAGTAATCAAATGGAGAAACTATCGAACAAAGTACTTTTTGCTTGTTTGATGGAAGAAATTATATCACCTTTGGGGAAAAAAAGCATGAATAAGGTATAATATCATAATTGTCAGGTAGTATCATAAATTGAAAAGAAAACATCTCTCTGAGAGTTTTAACCAGTCACGAAAAAGACGAAGCAGATAACAGAAAGGAAGGCTCAGTGGTGACCTCATTGCTGTCTATGACCAGTTTAAGAAGGATGTTGAACTGCTTGAGAGGGTCCAGAGAAGGGTGACAAGGATGTTGAAAGGACTGGAGACAAGCCCTATGGGGAGCAGCTACGGGAACTGGGGTTTTTCAGCCTGGAGAAGAGGAGGCTCAGGGGTGACCTAATTGCTGTTTACAACTACCTGAGGGGAAGTTGCCATGAGGTGGGTGTAAATCTCTTCTCTCAGGCTGCCAGCATCAGAGCAAGGGGACATGACCTCAATCTATGCCAGGGGAGGTTTAGTCTGGATGTTAGGAAGAGGTTTTTCACAGAGAGAGTGATCTCTCATTGGAATCGTCTGCCCAGGGAGGTGGTGGAGTCACTGTCCCTGGAGGTATTTTAGAAAAGACTGGATGAGGATCTCAGTGACATGGTCTAGACAATGGGAGTCTTGGATGAATGGAGCTTGGTGCCCATGGTTCCATGGTTGTGGATTCGATCCCTGGGAGGACATTTGCTTGGGAGTTGGACTAGATGATCCTTGGGGTGCCTTGCAACTCGCAATAACTTGTGAACCTGTGAACAGGACAAAGCTAGAAAATATTTGTAGGAAAATTCCTAAATCTTAATTTTGTAGGTTACGTTCTTCACTGACCTAGTTCACTCACAACATATTCCTGTTTCTAGACTGTAAACTTTTAATCAGCTGAAAAAATTATTTAGG
Organism: Pitta sordida; assembly: GCA_013390025.1. Lineage (NCBI taxonomy): Eukaryota > Metazoa > Chordata > Aves > Passeriformes > Pittidae > Pitta > Pitta sordida. Next base: position 55,783 of record WEKX01020323.1, read on the forward strand.
AAGAGACTGATTCTTTTGTCATTAAGACAAAAGAATTTGTCTTAATGAAATGAACACATATTGAATCATGAAATAGAATGATGGAATGATTTGAGTTGGAAAGGATCTTAGAGATAGCCTAGTTCCAACACCCCTTTTATGGGCAGGAACACCTCCCACTGGACCAAGTTGCTCAAAACCCCATCCAACCTGAGCTTTAACACTTCCAGGGATGGGGCATCTGCAGCTCCTCTGGGCAACCTATGACAGTGCCTAACCACTCTTATATTCACAGATTCACAGATTCACAGAATATTATGAGTTGGAAGGGACCCACAAGGATCATCTAGTCCAACTCACCATCTAACACCCATAGAGAGACCGAAAGCACATCCCAGCATGGTAAACACAAACCTAGTTCCCTTACAGTCTAACAGGCCACTCCGAGCCAGAAGGGACCCACAGGATCATCCAGCCCTACACCCCCCAGCTAGATCATGTCACTAAGCTCCTCATCGAGTCTTCTCTTAAACACCTCCAGGCACGGCGACTCCGCCACCTCCCTGGGCAGTCCATTCCAATGTGCAATCATGTAAAGAACTTCTTCTGTATATCTAGCCTAAATTTATTACCAGAAAGTCTGCAAGAGCAGTCACTTTGCTGTTCCTTACCCCACCCCTTTGGAAGGGGATGTACAGTTCCTCCTGTTTATGACAACCAACAGGGAGCAGTACAAACCTACCAAAGTGTTAGTGTGTCATACAAACAGAAGTATTGTATATGTATATACACTTGCTATTAAATAAAGGCATTTATCTACACAAAATTACACATGTCGATTGAAGAGTTTTATAGGATTTAAGTTCAATATTTCAAGTTTAGCATGATTTGAAGACACTAGTCAGGGAATATTTATTTCTGTGCCAGGGGCTGTTTTACACAGACAGCTCCTAGAGGCCTTTTGGAAAATCTCTAATACAAACTGAAGTAGATTACACAGTCAAAGGTACCTGATTATAGAATATACAGTCGGCCCTCTTGCACTTCGCGCTCCCCCATATTGCGGCTTCAGATCTTAGCGGCATGATTTTTTAGCAAAGTAGGAGATGCATTTTGCAACTGCATATGTGTGACTTGCCACGGTGGCTGGGGCCAGGGCAGCGTCCTAGGTGGTTGGGGGGGGGTGGGCATCAGCAGGGTCAACATGGGTGGCGGCGGGGGCCACGGCAGAGCCTACAGCAGCTGCGGGGGTAGCACGGGTGGCGGTGGTGGCGTGGCCGTCATTCAATGTGGAAGTCGGGCTTCACGGGTCTGAATGAAGACCACAGATGCGTGATATAGGAGACCCAACTGTATTGCCCTGTCAGCCTCCATGAGCAAGGGGTGGTCACAATCTAGCTTCCTTTCTATTTTTGAGAAACTGAAAGGAAATATCTTGTGTCAATCATTAGTAAGGTTAGAAACTGAAGTCCAGCAGGATTTGAAAACTGCAAATGTTGATATGTCTCCCTCACATTGATTTAGCTGCGCAAGACTATGTGTACTGATCTTGCTTGTTTAATGGATAATTTCTAATAATTGATATCTGGTACAAAACAAAAAGTAGTTTATGTAAATGACATTTGAATGAACCTTTAAAGTAAAGACTAAAATAGGGGCATTTTAGCGGTATATAAGTAGTTCATATCGAACAAGAAAAATTGAAGTTACTTGCTTATATTGCAGTTTGAACTGGAAACATCTTCAAAAAGGAAAAAAGTGTACAAGTATATTTTTTGTTTTTCTCTGCTCAGTGGCATTTAGAAATTTGAGGACCTTTGTTGTCTTCATGTGTAAAAAATTTCGGAAAATTGCAGACAATGGGAGAAAATCCTAGTCATTCTTACCATTTACAAATTTCCAGTTTCCTCCAAGAAATACTACCCCCACTTATTAGGTTCAAGAAATTTTGATAATATAAATGAGATAAACTTGAATTACTTCTGAGTGTGAATTACTGCTATAATCTCTGGAACTAGATCAGCTGAAATATCTCGGATACCTGGTTCCTCTCAGTTCCAAAATGATGCTACGAAGATGTTTTGGGGTTGTTTTTTTTTTGTAATTTGTTCATTTTAATTTGGAGATTCAGCAAATTATGCATAAGCTGACTAATGAGAGGGAATCTCACTGCTGTGAAAGTAAAATGAAGGACTGTTATTGAATCATCATGCCAAATTGTTGTTTTCCTCAGTCTAGATCTTAACCATGTTAATAGATATCATCATGTACACAGGATTGCAAACACTTTACTCAGTCATTATACAGAGCAGTGGCACCATCGGAGTTCAAGTGAAGCTGCACATTTCCCTTGTGTACAGTGCATTTCCAGAGTTAATAGTTGCTGTCATGTTAGCAACCATTGTGTATGGAGGAATCACTGTACTAGGCTTGTAAAGCTATCTTGATAAGAATTTGAATAGTGTTGTTTGTTATACGATGTCTTTTCTCATCAAATGTACAAATAAAGTGGTCTTTTCTGTAAACTAGTCAGTGAATAATTATCACAGATGCATTCACCTTTACTACAATAGCTGAGTCAGTTGGTATTTGTCAAGTAGAAACTGTGAGGAAAATGTTCCCAAATTTAAAATGGCTTCAGAGGGAAGATGAGCTAATGACTGTAAACCGGGTTGGTGATAGCCAAAGTGGAGAGTGCCTTGTAATTTAAATGGAATACAAAGATAAAGGTGAATGGATTAATTTATTATCATTAGTGAATAGGGTTATCTTTCTCTTCTAATATATTGTCATCTAACATTTTTTTAGGAACTTTGAATCTACTTGTAAGCTTCTCATTTTTAATAAGAGTGTAAGAGGTATTCAGCATGTGAGTTTAATATTTGTTGTTCATTTTGTACAGCTTATAAAATCTTCACTGCATATGCATCTGGGTATTCCTGTATGAGATGCCTGAAAATCAACATATTTTGTTCTAGGATGTCCTGATCATTAGATTTTCCTCAAGATGGATTAGGGACTTGCTCTCTCTGTATAGAAACAGAGATGGCAAAGGAAAGTTATGTGAGGCCAGAAAGAACAAAGTGAGGCGAGCATCTGATCCAGTGACAGAAAGCCCTTGTGGAAGAATCATAGAAATATCTTGAGTTAGAAAGGGCACACAAGGACCATCAAAGTCCGACTCCTGGCCCTTCACAGAACAGCTGAGAGAATCACACCATGTGCTTGCGTGTGTTGTCCAAACATTTCTTGAACTGTCAGGCTTGGTGCTGTGACCACTTCCCTGCGGAGCCTGTTCCAATGTCAGGTCACTATTTGGATGAAGAACCTTTTCCTAACATCCAACCTAAATCTCCCATGACACAGCTTCATGCTGTTTCTGGTCACCAAAGAGAAGACATCTGGACTTGCCCCTCCACTTCCTCTCTCAAGGAAGTTGTAGATCGCGATGAGGTTTCCGCTCAGTCTCCTTTTCTGCAGGATGAGCAAACCAAGTGACCTCAGCCACTCCTCATATAACTCCCCCTCAAGGCCCTTCACCATCTTTGTAGCCCTACTTTGGACATCTCTCATAGCTCCATATCTTTCTTATATTGTGGTGCCCCAAACTGCCACAATATTCAAGATGTGGTCGCGCCAGGGCAGAGCAGAGCAGGACAATCATCTCTCTCAACCAGTTGGTGATGCTGTGACTGATAACTCCCAGGACATGGTTGACCAGGACACACTGTTGACTCTTATTCCACTTGTCATCAACCAAACAAACTCCCCAGGTCCTTTGCCACATTTAACTTTTTTTGTGTGTGTGAAGATGTGTGCAGTTCTGGGCTCCCCAGTTTAAAAGGGATGTTGAGCTGCTTGAGAGGGTCCAGAGAAGGGCAACGAGGATGGTNTCAGGTAATATAAGTCAGGAACCTTCTTGAATCAGATTTATCATAAATACAATGTAGTAACCTTAAAGAAAAGAGAGCAAAGACACAATTTCTCCTGTAATCTGGTGTAGAGGAAAGCTGACGATTTTAAATTGTCCTGATCTCCTGAAAATACTGGCTCCTTTTCCCTATAGCCTGGCCATGTGCATTTACTCCCACATACCTGCTGGGCTTTCCATCAAATGTTGCTTATTGTTTATGTTGGATGAGGTCTGAGTGTTCCTGACAGGTTGGTAATTTAAGACAATTTAAACTCATTGTCTGTGAAGGACACTTTGCTCCTCTCTGGGCATGCTCTGCAACAGCATTTGAGATACTTACCTTTTCTTATGCTTTTCTCTGTTTGTTCAGGGAAAAGATGGTGTGTGACTTGAGATGCCTGCGCTCAGTTCAACTTATGCTTCATTTCCTAAATTCTTTCTTAAGTCAGAGTCCACAGTGACTGGCACAGTAATGATGTTCAGTGAAGCTGTCACCTGAACTCAGATCTCGGCTAGAATAGTGTTAGGCTGAGTACCTGTATTTGAATACATCAGTCATGTCTTTGGAGCTTCAGAGGTTGTGGGCCTTGTGCTCACCTCTGCAGGATGCTCTGCACATGCAGCTCAGCTGGGGCTACAGCCAATTTGGTTGGACCTTCTGTGTGCCAGTGGCGCTGACTATAAGACCTTCTTATAGACCTTTGCTTTGTGGTAGCATAGTTATGTATGGGCATAAAAGGATGGTAATTTTCAGCAGACTTCATGATAAATTTTGCTTGCTGTGCCCTTCGTTTATTTGCATTTCCAAGCCAACTTCACAATCTCATAAACAGAAAGAAGTTTTAGTTATAAAGAGAATGTTTGGTGAAGTTTCTTTTACATTTCCATCTTGGTTTAACACTATAGATGGTGATGACTGCAGAGGGGTACTCTATTTTTGTGCACACTGGAAGTGATAACTGTATAGTGAAAAACCGGGAAATGTACTAACCAATAATGACACTGAGCTGTGAGAGGAAATAGAAACTTTGGCTTTAGAATTAATCTCTCTCTATATGGTAACTTTGATTTTCATCACTAAGGAGAATAATTAATGATGATGGTAATGGGAAACTCTTCTGCATTTCAGCAATGACTCATCTAATTTAAAAATAAAATAGAAATGGGACTTCTGCCTGGGCAACAGGTTGGCTAGTAAATTCAGGGCAAGAAATGCCTGTGTTCCAGACATGAACAGTACTGTGTCTCCACAGCAAAGCCATCTGTGCCACAAGTTGCTTGCCAGATTTTTCTGCAGAAGGAGTTTATCTATTAGAAAGATGATTCCACAGTTCAGTGTGGATATGTGCCACTTTCAGACAATCCATGCAGGAAAGATAATGCTGCCCATTCAGCGGCAGCATCTGTTCTTTAGCATACACTTTGAATATGATCATTGCTAGTGACTTGCTGCTGAAATATTGGAAGTACCATCATGATTTAAATAGCATTTAAATTGCAGGGTGTTTTTATGTGCTCTCTGCAGTTTCATAGCAGCAGGTGAGCATCCATTCTTCTACTGGGTAAGCTGAGGTATAAGGAGAGTCTGTATTTATTTTCTTCCTATATCATTGTGTTGTATCAATCCCAAAGAACAGATGTAGTAAAGGAGTTTTAGGAATCTTTGTTGATATCTTTGCCATTAGAATGATGGTGTTTTCCTAATAACATATTAATACTCTTCATGCATGGTCACCTACTAAATGTAGAGCTGTAGAATAATACTAGACATTTGTCCCTTTTGTCCCATCATTTAGCAAGGGTTCAGTGTAATGTTTCATTATTTGTATTTGCAGATATATGTGGAAAGGAAAGCCATTTGATCCCAAAATCTGGCTTCTGGGTCAACACAGATTAAGCAGAATCCCAGTCAATACCAGTGTGTTTATAAATTCCGGCAAGTTAAATTTTGTTCTTGTTTTGGAAAAGTACAAATAAAACTTTGTTTGGTCAGTCCTGCTTACTCTGTTCTGGTGTCAGAGAATAATATATGGAGTTTTTAAAAAGGCTTTCCTAGCGTAAGTTTTCTCCCTGATAGTTTTCTCCCTATCTAGGTTGCATCTACATGTGTTCCTTGTGTTTCAATAATTTTTGTTTCGACTGATCAGTTTTCCCCATTTTTCTGTTTAATTTGTCTGTATGCTTAGTAATCCTTGGAGTGGATGACCCTCAGGAATTTGAGAATGAAGGGGTTAAAGCAGAAAGGAGATATTTTATGATTTGCATAAAAGTAGGCGTATTTGTAGCACTTCAAATAATCTTGTTGGTATTTAATTTGCAAAAAAAATTCTAACATCTCTGATTAGATCGAATCTAATTTTCCTGATTTAGATATTAAATAGGAGCTGTAATTAGTATCTGATTCTCTTCTGGAACTTTATTTTTAGGGTATGCATGTATTTTATTCATGGTTAAAATATCCTACAAGTATTTAGTAATACTGACATTTTGTCAGTGTCTGGAGAGCAAGTTTTCAGTGATGAACGTCTAAGGAGCCTAAATGCCAAAAATACCATTTCTTTCCAGTTCATGGTATTTTAGAGCTCCAGACAGGAGACTCAACTTGTTGATTGTCTGACTTCCAGGACTAACCCTGTTGAGGGTTTTTCTGTACTGTTTGATTATAAACTCTTGCATGGCTATTTCTTTAAAAATTCACTCATCTCAGTATTCTAGTGCTGGGGGAGGATGACTGTCTATAATATTCTCTAGTTAGTACATCTCTGATGGTGATGCAGACTGAACATGTTGTCTACTGTACAGACTGAACTTATGCTACTGTTCATGGCCAAAAGTAATCAGTGTGAATGTCTAAGCCTCAGGTCTCCTTGATAGGACTTCTGTGCAACTCAGAACTTCTCAACTGTCTTATGCTGTCATAACCTGAAAGCAAATGCCAAAATCAACCATGTTCATCAGAACCCTTAAACTTTGGAGTATGTTGAGCTCCACCAAATCCTCAAAGGGTATAGCTCAGTAAAAAGAGTATTCCCTAGGCTTGGAAAAGAGGAAATCTTGGATTTTGGTACAATTTTCCCAGCAAAGTCAGCATAAAGATGCCCATTTTTCCAGCTTTTCTCTGAAAGTTCATCAGGTATGTATGCTGGATTATTCTGCTAGGCTCCATTTGGAAGGTATAGTGTTTGTCTTGCTGTGGTTATTAAGTACACCTTGGTGGCATTGATCTTTTATTTTCCCATTAGGTGAAAGTATAGGTCCTATATTAAATACATATGTGACATCTCCATGATCTTCTTAAGGGTGTATCACACGTGTGTCTGTCATGTAGCTGATGCTTTGCTGGAGAGTCAAATAATTTTCCTCTGCAGTCTGGACCTCTGGCCTTATACACCTCCTGTGTGATACTGACCACAGCTGATGCTCAAGGACTTCTCTCTGGATGGCTAGTGAAAGGTGCTAGGTCACAGAATCACAGAATCACAGAATATTATGAGTTGGAAGGGACCCACAAGGATCATCTAGTCCAACTCACTATCTAACACCCGTGCAGAGACTGAAAGCCCATCCCAGAGCGGTAACACAACCTAGTTCCCTCACAGTCTAGCAGTGTAGAAGGAAAATTTTAGAAGACTTCCTGACAGTATTTTTCTCTGGAAAAAAAAAAAAAAAAGTTATTTTCATTACTTGCTTTGGTCTTAAAAAAACTCCAGTTCCAATAAAAACCATTATCAGTGTATTATTATTACCATTATCAGCCATTATCAGTGTAGTATTATTACCACTGTCAGCACACCTCTATTAAAATGTAGCTATCATTATCCTGATAAACAATGGTTACATACCTACCTGTTTTCTGTGGCTTGTCATAGAGTTACCCTGGGCTCTTATCGTAATGTGCCAGCACAGTGTCACTTGTATCACCTAAAAATAGATAATTTTACAGATTTGAAGGTTTAGATAAAGTCATTCAAAAGAGCATAGAAAAGAAAAGTCAAGCAAGCTTTTTGCTCACTCTTGTGGGATTCAGTACTGGAAAATGTCCTTTCAAAGTCTTGGACCACCTTGAAGCAGCATAACAATGTGAGGAGTACCCAACCATTTCAACTGGTAGGCATTAAAGATATTACAAACTAAGTAGTGAAAACAGGTAGCATTTTACTGATCAATTTTTCCTCTCTAAGTCATTTTAAAAAGAAGAATTTACTCAAACTGAGCCAGAAAACCCTTCTAAAGCATTTTGCAGTGGAAAACTTGTTAAATTCAGCCAGCAGTGGCAGTATCAGATGAGAGCAGGCAGTACCATTACAACTGTACATCTTCCTTTCGTTTTATTTTTGAAGGAAATACATAAGTGTGAAATCTAGAACCACATTAAGACTTTTTGATGAGTGAACAGCCTAAGCTTCACTTGGGTACGTTAAGCTACAGAGCATGGCAGTGAATAGCATAGTTTTGAGTTTTGCAAAAGAACAGAATCTTCTTCCTTCTTTTCTCGTCCTCAACTGCCCTCCAACAACCCTCACTTGAGGGAAGGACTGTGTGTGACAGTCACCATGGCTTCACAACTCTATATAAATTTTAGTGTGAAAGTGGTTTAAGAAAGGTTAGATAAACTGTGATGAATGAATAACCAAATTAGGAGAGTTGGTAGAAGTATTTGTAGGTTTACTTTTTAAGGATTCTTTTGGACAGTAGTTGATCTTTCTCCCATTTCAGTACTTTAAGAAATGCAATGAGCATAGCTTAGCAAGAGGTCTAGTGAATATTAAGTGTAAGCCTCTAGGGGTATACCTGACAAAATGCTTCTATAATGTGTTTTGAACTGTTACTTGTCTTTTTTCCACTTACCAATTAACATCTTGTTTGCCGTATGATTTTTCTAGATATCCGTGGAATACAAGAATTTTTAGACAAAGTATCTCAACAGGGAATGGATGTAGCATTACAGAAAGTGGAAAACAACATCAATAAAATGATCACAGGACTCTTTGCCACTATGCGAATAGAAGAACTGAACCGCTACCGGGATACTCTGAGACGGGCTATTCTCATAATGAACCCTTCAACAGCTAAATCATTCCTAACAGAGGTATGTGTTTTTGGAAGAAATTATCTTATTGTTTTGCTTATCAAGACTGCAGCTGTTTATTTTTTTTTATTTTTTTTATTTGCATTCATAAAAA
>WEKX01020325.1:0-53756 GCA_013390025.1 Pitta sordida
ATCTACTGGCAGAGGAAAACTTCGACAGCAAAACTTCAGAAAAGATTCTGAGGTGTTGTCTGTCCCCTTTTACCTTCTCTCCCTATACCCCAAATAGCAGGAGAATGCAATTCATTGGCCCAAGGTGCCTGAAACAATAGCCAAAATATTGTAGGTCAAATAGTGAGGGTGACCAAAAAATGACTAAAATATGTATTGCCTGGCACTGAGCTGTGTTTTTTCTCATCAGTATTCAAAAAAGTTATCTTGTCATAAAGATGATTAAAAATAGAACACCACCACAAGAAGAGCAAGTGGGCGGAGACAAAAATTTAGAAGACATTAAGATTTTTTTAGCCCAGACAGCTGTGGCTTTTCTCTGTAACTATTGAATCTCCTTCCTAGACAATAAACTGTTACATGAATCATTCTGCACATTTAAGTGTGAGATTATATGTGGCACATGAGGATATCTTGTGCTCAGAGCCAGGTATCTAACAGCCAGACCCATGATATAAGCATGTATTTTAGCAAAGGTCAGCTGTTACACAAAAACTGAGATGTGTAAGTACCTCTGGCACTGGCCATAGTAATGGTCCTTCAGAACAAACGGATTCACTCTCAGCACTCTTTTGTTTCTCCCTCTCAACTGCTGGATTCTGCATTTGTATTTTTCTCCATTAATGAAAATAAGTTTGTTTGGAACTGAATATTCCTGGGAAGAGAGGCAACATCTGCTGTGATGTTTACTCCTCTTACTCTTCTTGACACAAGTGCTACAGGAGCCATTACATTTGTCTTCTATAGTTAATTCATGAAATTATACAGGAATAAAGAGCTACAGATACTCATTCCTAAGTGGGAAAGGCCAGAAGAGAGAAGTTAAACAGAAATACAGGGGCTCTGGAATACAAGACCTCACAGGAGGTTCAGGCTCATACCTTGAGGTCACACAGAGCTCTTGAGCACAGGAAGGCCGTTATGTTCCCAAGGGAAAACTGAAAGGTGTTTCCTCTGAATTTCTTTTTCATAGACAGCCTGGGATGCATGAGCCATCCTAATGGAAGTTATGAGGTCCTTCAGTGGGAATAAAAAGAACAATGTCAAGGATATCCAAACATTTTTGATCTACATTCTTAAATGTATTTTCTCTAAGATGGCTTACCTGACCTAGCTGTTAGTTCATTACCATTAGCCATGGGTTGTGAGAAAAGTAACACAATTGTACTCTTCCTTTTTCACAAGTATTTGTTCCTTGAGAGAATCCAGAGGGGAAAAGGTTAGGTATTTCCCTTTGTCTCACTGATACGCAAGGGAAAGACATTACTGCGACATGATATCCCTCATTAAACACAAAAATGAGGTGCAAGGACAAGTTATGGAAGGAATTCAACTGCAGTAACCCAAAAAGGGAGGAGGGATGGAGATGCCCACAAACTAGTGCAGAACATATGTGTCAGTACCACTAATATTTACAGTTGAAGCTTCATGAACAGCAAGAAAGGGCACAGACATGCACATTCTTACAGATTGTGTTGAAATGGCTTGAAGAGTGCTTTCAGTTTAGGCTAACATGTTCTAATTTGTATTGAAAGAGACTGGAAGAGTCAACAGGGTCATTTACCACATCCTAGTGAATGAGAAGGAAAGCTCCACTTTAGAGAAGCATGTTTATAGTCACAGTCAAGTGTTCTTGAACCCTCCCTACTCAGTTTGCACAAACCTGTCTTTGTCCAGACTGCACAACAACAACAAATGCCATGATCAGTACAATTCTGGAATGTTTACCAATGTCAAGGATTCCCTGCTTTTACCTGCAATTCACAATGCAGGTTGGGCAGGGCATGTTTAGAGGTACCTGAGGTTTTACAAAGGGGAGAAAAACAATCTATGTGGAACAGACATGGACTTGTCTGAGAACAGCAATTACTCTGCAGTCTCAGAAGCTGCCTCCAAAGCTGCACAGAGTTTCCATTGAGAAGTGGCTTAGGTGGCCCTCCCCTATCAGTCCCTAGTGCCACTAGATTGATGTGAATTAATGCTGTATTGTAGGATACAACTCATTTTGGATCCAAACTTCAAACCTTGCAAATCTCTTACAAATCCCTAAAGTTGAGGAGGCACCCCGATATGATCCACCTGTGCTGGCTGTGATGATTTCTGGGCTATTACTGGCAAGGTAATGCAGAGAGCTTTGGCAGAGAACTGTGACAATGCATCTCCCTTGGCTTTCTGAGGAAGGGCACAAATGGTACCACATGGACTCTCAGCACAACCGCAGACACTTTCATTCCTATTTATACTTGTCAGGTCCTGTCATGTGCTTTCTGTGTAGAAACACACAAAGGACTGGAATAGTTTGAAAACCAGACAAATAATGTAGCCTTTTGTGTCTGCCATTTCTTGGCCAGCACTGCTTCACTCTTTGGGGGAGAGGCATTGCCCTTTGTGCTAACCTGGTTCCTTAGGCACGTTTGAACTCTGTTATTTATCTTAAAGAATCTCTTTTAAGGCAGAGGGAAATAAGCTAATGCTGAGAGTAGGAATATCTGGGTTGTAAACCCTAAACCAATACAGGAGAATAATCTTCACACCTATTCCAATGCTTGGTGATGATTAAGAAGTCTTATGGCTTTGATATTTGACTTATAGTTCTGTTTGAGGCTGACAAAACCCTGGAATTCATCTATACCACTGTAGGAAAACATACTGTAGTACAAGAAAAAAGAACATGACTGATGGATAAAGAGATGTATCACTATGTTATTTTTGCCATTATTACCTCAACCATATAAGGCTGGGGTGAACCAAGATGAGGAATGAGCTTTCAAAATATCCTTCAGTTACAGATTGTTCACCTGTATTTTACCACAAATTTCATAACAATTATTTCAAGATGCATTATTCTTTCATTTAAGCACATGTTCTGTGTGAGAGATATTATCTGTAAAAGCAATAAATTCAGTCATAGCAGTAAAATGTAATTAGAGTATTTTTCTGACACAGAATTGATTTTGGGTAGGTACATTAAACTCGTGTATAAAAAATAGACTCTAAATTTGCTAAATTTTTTACAAGATGGACTTCGCAAATAAAGTTATCTCCTCACTTATAAAAGATTAACTTTTTGAAGATTACACCGAGATATTTAGGAGTCAATGAATAACAGGGTAAAATGATGGGAACACAGCTGTATTTTTCATGGGTGGGGAAAGGGGAGGGAGGCAAAGATTTGTAGGCTGCCTGTCATCAGTCAGCATTAATTTCCCATCATGGCCATGAATCTCTTTCAGTCACGGATGGCAGAGCCACAGCAGAGATGGGCGAGTCAAGAACCATACTTAGAGTTTCAGTGTCCTACTTTGCAACTTCATTTGATGTACAAGGCCACGCAGGGAGCAACATTTATTTTACATCATGGCATGTAGCTAATGGCCGTGTTTCAATGTCTGCTTTGACAGTGTTTGCACTGGAGCTGTGCTAAAGTCTGCTTCCAAGGCAGCACAGGCACTCCTAGTCGCACAGGCTATCAACACCTCTCCAAACGAGCTCCACAAGAGGAGGTCTTCCATTGCACTGCATCCATAATTGCAACAGGCTGTCAGAAAAGATTTGCTTCTACTTAGGTGTATAAATAAGGATCTGACATGAAAAAATACTTCTGATACTCCAACTTTTATTTAAAATGTTTCAGTTTACTTTTGCTGGTTTTCTGACTAAAAATACCCTTCAATGCTGAAAGGTTTCACATAACTAAGATAATGTCCACATATACTTAGCTGTTTTAACTGTTCCTCCAGTAAGGAGCTTGACATCTACAAAAACTCAAATGAATTGGCAGAGATATTAAAAACTTACTTTTCTTTTTTATAACTGAGAGACAGGGAACAGTACGATAATCATGGCACAAAGAGTTTGAGAGAAGAGTATTGAATAAATATCTCAGGAGTATAAAAGAGATTTCAAGGAAGGCACTTCAAGGAATGGACTGGTTTAGGATTTCTGAATAGCTTTTGACACCTGCTAAATCTGGCCTGAGAAATACAAATAACACTTAAGTGATTATATAAAAAGAAGAGACTTCCTCAATCTGTGTTCCAATTTCAGGACAGGATTTGTTATTCTGTTCATAACATTCTATTTAATAATGATACCCCAACCTCTATTGATGTTAAGCTTTAGGCAGCTATTGTCCATATTCAAGAGTCAGAGAAAATATTATTTTATATTTGTTACAACAAAGTTCTGTTTCTCTCCAGCTGTGGGACCTTAACCTGCACTGTATTTTTTTCAGATACTATTCCCGCACTGGTACTGCAACTGCTCAGAGAAATTGTATCCTAAAACTTTCCATGAATGGCACTGAACAAAGAGTAGTATAGATTGAGCATTGAGAATCATAAATCTAAGTCACAGCTGGGAAAACAGAACAAAGTCTGCAGTTACAGGGATTGCTGCTCCGACGTGTGGAAGTGGCCAGTCCCACCTCACAGTGTCAAACCTTTCGTTGTTTTTCGGTGCAACAGGATCACTCACACTGATAAACAGGACACAAGAACCTAAACTACTGTCAGTCTGAAAAATCCTTCATCCACTTTTACTTGCTGCAGAACTTGTGGTTCTGGCAGTAAAAGACAGTTGTTAGGGAATTCTAAATGCACTTAAGCTTCAAATCACAGGAAAACAAGATTTCTAATGGAAGGGAAGTAACCGAAGTACAGCCCTGTGAAGGTGCTGAGTTTGAATAAGAAATTTCCAAAGTCAGATAAAGGACTAATATTTTGGAATGAGCAGGAGCTGCAGCTCAAACTCCCTGCAGATGTTAACTAGCCCAGGGAAGGAAATATATCCTCATGAAATTGAGAAGGGTGTGTATGATTAAAGTAGATCCCTTGGGGGGAAAAATAGGCAACTAGAAAGGACTGTTTCTGATGCAGGTGATTATTTTGGAGAACCTGAAGATGCCTTGAAAGATGAATGCTTCACTTTAGGAAGTTTGTGAGATTTAGACCTGTAGATCAGGGGGATATTATCAGAGATGTTCAACCACAGAAACAGCTAAAGAAGTAGAAGGCAAACTAAGGTAAGACAGACCATGTCTGAAACAAGACATGACAAACCTTAACATTGGCATTTTTAGTTTCATGAGCTGTTTCACATACAATATTAGTAGTTAAACCTCAATAACCCTCATTTCTGTTATTTTCTGTTCTACAGAATCAGAGTAAAGGAGAGGAAGTACTCTGGTTAGTAAATAATACACTACAGCAAGTGCTAATGTGTGTAGGGCATTGAGGTGAAATCCTAATAGTTGGGTGGAGAGGCAAAACCATGCAGAAGCAAAGGAATGAAGCTCCAAGCGGAGAAAAAGAGCATAGATCTTCTAAACACATATAAGTGGAGGAAAAACAATGTGACCTTTTCATAATGTACTTGGGCTGAATGCAGAGTGTGAGAGGGAAAGGGTGAAGTAGATTGTTAATGGAGCTGTGTGCAGTCACTCAGCATTACTGCAAAAGGTAGAGAGCCAGGTCTCTGGATGCTTTATGCCTTCCCTTGACTCAAATCTTTCCAGGGGTCTCTGAAAGAAACCTTGATGGAAAGGAATGGACTAATGCAAAGTAGTCACATTGTTCGATACACCATGTGGAGACACTTGAGGGCAGTGATAAGAGAACTGAAACTCGTTCTTGCATAAAATGCATGTACAGGGGTATAAATCTGCACAAATCTGCTTCTTTTCAGTGTATTTCCCTCATCCAAACATACTCTTTGCCATATAAGGAGAGAAGAGACATAGCTCTGGGTTAAAGAAGCAGTTTGGTATCACTGAATAGCAAAGCCAAGTCTGACTCAGGAAAACCAGAAGTTTTGTAGATATCCTTATGAATGGAGCCTGAGTATTTCTTAATAAATCTGCCTCCAAGCATCAGCATATAGGAGATCATTTTCTTAGCAGACCTGAGTAAAAACAATGGCTCCGATATTCAGATTCTTCAAACTCAGATTCTTCAGTCACTCGAGAGTCTTAAAATCAGCGTATCCAATTCCCTAAGGATTCCCTACCTTCAAAAACCTCCCCATTACCCTCCTCTCTCCCTAAACAGAGGGCTGGCCCCTCAGTCATTAAACAGAACGCTAGAACAGTCTGGACTGGCATTTTGTGGTAGCAAAGACTTTAACAAGAGTACTTAAAACTGGATCATCAAAATTAACTGATCCTGATGAAGATAACTGGGGTCACACTTTTAAAATATACAACGGTTCTTCACTGAATCGTTCTGCCATACAAAACCATATATTTTCTGGAAAACTATTGATTCATGCTGGCTCATTTGTTCTGTCAAAAGTTTAACTACTAGCCTTCAAAATTTTAGGGATGTAAGAAACTGAGTACCAATTCACATAGATATTGTGACAAATAGTAAATATCACTCTTCAAAATTTAATGTAAAATTGTTTTAAATGTGTTCAGTTTTTCTTCATTTTGTTGGAAAGACTTTCAGATATTATAGATGTGCATATTCTAGATGTGCAAATAGTGTTATTATAAAGTTAGTTCTGTGGCAAGTTATACACTGGCATTTCAATATTTACTTACCACTTTACTTACTGAACTTGCAGGTAGGCTCCGATCTTTGAGCTGAGTTCCAGTAGAAGAAAGAACTTTTAAAAGTAAGATTAGCTTACAGCTGTCCCATAACAACAGCAAAACAAAACTGCAGGTTTCTATCTGACCTGAAATGCTTAGCTGTGACTGTGCTGTTTGCTGCTGTGACTCACAGCACTGATATATGAGTGTATGATATATTATTGCTGTGGCTGGAAATCAGTGCAACTTTGTGAAAAGAGAGCTGAGCTCTTAGAGCACCATCCAGCACAGTGGAGTGATAAATTATATAACATTAACAAATCTTGTAACTCTTTGGTAAATGAGAATTTGATGAGAGAGCCTCAAAAGGCTTGGCAACTCAGATAAGTGCCACAAAGCCAGCATGTTTATCCGCAGATTATCTGAATTATTCAAGCCTCTTGGGTTTTCAAAATTGAGCTGGAAGTCTTGCACAGACAGACTTAGCCAATTGTGTGTACAGTAATGAGAAAAAAATATTCCCAGAGAAATTTCCCATGACTAAATAAGCCTGGTAACAACAGCAATTTTTTTTCACAACATGAAGCAAACTTGTCAATCAACGAGAACTATGGTGAAAGTGCTCCTGAAATAGCTCCTCAGAGTAGTCCAGGAGGCAGCCAGTGGTCTTTCCTTACAAGTGAGGAAAACATTCTTACAATTAGAAAAAACCATTGTAGGGGACATCCATTTTTCACGATAGGATTTACAACAAACCATCCTGACATGGAGAGGAGTAGCACTGGAATTGCAGATATTGAAGAGCTGTAGTCCTTCTCTACACCTGCTCAGTGTTACTTATGGCACTACATGGTTTATCCCTAAATAACCTGTTGATCCCTAAATAATCCACTGCATCCTGCTTGAAGCAGATTCAATTATGATAGTAAACACATATGGATGACTCAAATGAACAGTTCTGACTCTAAAGTTTCAAGAATATGAAGATGATTGAGACCAGTAAAGGGCATTTTATGATGCCCAGGAAGAAAACGGTCAACTTTCTCTAAAGGCTATTCCTATATTTTCTATGACTTTGACTCTTGATTGCATTTAATATGAAGAATAGGGTACAAAATCTTGCTTGGAATCTTTTCATCCTCTTGGCAAGCTGCTATCATAACAGTTGCTTTTTTTGCCCCCATTAACTTGGTCCTCTCCTCACCCTCAGTGTACAAACCCTTTTCAATAAGATGCTGGAAAAAATAAAAAAAATCTTTCTTTCCTTGTAGTCTTTTAAAAGCATTCATACCAAGAGTCAGGGGGAACAGAGATCAATCTGTTCTAGTACTGTATCAGAAACCCTTCTCTGGGAGAAGGGATAAAGGGGTGGTGCATTAAGATCCTAAAAGTAACAGATCTAAATTCCAGCTTTTTGTAACAACAAGAATAAATTTCTGTAAAAGTAATGTGGGATTCTCAAAAGAAAGTTGTTCCTTTCTCCCCCTTCTGAAGAATAATTGGATTATTTCTCCTTCATAACTGTAAAATGGGATGGCATATTATTTAACCTCCAACTATTTTACTGTGGAATGATGAAGAATATTCAGCTTTAATTTGTTTTTTACAATATTCTTTGAGAGTAGCCTGGAATAGATTCCTGCAGGGAGCAGGAAACCAGGCTGCTGAGGCTGAAGGAATTACTTGTGGATCAGTGTTTGATAAACACCAAGTCACTGAACTAATTTAACCTGAATTTTGCAGTAGGGGTTTACATGCAAGAATAGGGAAAGAAAAAAGTCCTTTTAAAGTACCTTTAATTTATGACTGGCTTATTTACTACCTTTTCTCTATTTAAAATACATATTATTCTGGTTTGATTTTGGTGGGGGGAAGCTCATGGTAAAAGAAGACCTGTGCACAGTCACCTCAAAGCTCTGGGTAACTCACACTCCTTCACCTGGAGCAGTTCTTTCTCCTTCAAACTCTGTGTAACAGTGAGTACAGAAAAGCAAGACTTCCAAGGCCAGAGTGAAAAAAAGATGGAGTCTGTGCATAGATGGAAATTAGCAGTTGTTCAATTTGCTTCAACCAGAATTGATCATCTTACCGCCTTTGGTATATTTCCTGCAAGGATGCTACCTTGGCTTCTTAGCAAGGACTCCAAGAACGATAATGAAGTGGACTGTAGGCAGGAAAAAAATGCATTAACACTGAAAAGAACACAGGAAAAGTTTAATACAAGATGCATTCGATTTCCTTTTTCAACATATATTTTACAGACTTGAACTGTGGGGAAGGTTCTTTGTTGCTTGGTTTTGTTAAGAGGATAAGATTAGAGGGAATGAAATTATAATTGATTTGAATAAAAACTTACCTGAACAGCTGAAAGACAAATTAGCAAAAGTAATTTGCTAGTAAAAGACAATTGTTATTTTTTGTTAAGAACAAAAAAAAAAAAATAACTCTCCTGCTTTAGGTTATAAATCAGAACTTTTTATTGATGCTCAGCTCTGTTTTTTAGGTTACATGGCCAAGAGCTCCGACCTGCAATAGTCACTTCCCCAATTTCAGAAGTTCCTGGATTTGGGTAATTATTGTGCTCCGTTTTAAAATTAAATAAAGAGGAAACAATGGAGGTTGAATGCAGAAAACATAGTGAAAGAATAATAACTGTTATTCCTTGTTCAAGAAGGAAAATATAAGTGGTAATAAACAAGTCCAGAAAATTCTCAGTTCTTTCCAGCAAAATAAAATTTAATTTTCCATAATGCTGCAGTGGTAAGTTTATTTCATTTTGAAATACTGAGTGGAAAAGAAACCTGTGAATCTAATTTTAATGTTGTATGGAGGTTCTGGCACTGACCTCCATGTGTACAGAATCAAGACTGAGTAACTGACAGATCACGGTGGATTTTAATTTTCAATAAAATCATAAAAGTAGGTCACTAAAGCACACGGTCAAAAGAATTTTTAGATGTACTAAGGGCAGGAATGATTGCTTTCATAAAAGAAGGGTTTCTCAAGCAATAAGCTTTATGACAAAAAAAATAATAGTAATCAATGTGTTGTATCTAAAGGGGTCCAATAATGAACTTCAATTACAGTTAAACTACAACATTCCTTGTTTATTGTTGCACACAAACTACAGCTTATGAACCTACTGATCCAATAGAAATCACCAAGTGTCTTCAATAAACCAAGATGATTGGGATCCCAGGGTCTTATGAAATTTCACTGATGCAACATCCATGTTTACTTTTCAGCAGTAGGTTCATATTATCGTCAATTTTCAAATATTTTCTTATAACATAAAGACATGTTTTAGTGGAATGAATATGCATCTCTTTACTTAAAAACTCTTCTGTGGGGAATTGATCACAAGTGCTTCTCCATTCTTAGGAATTTTGTGAACGGTGCCTGTACCCAAAGTCCTCAAATTCTGGTGCACTTCTTACCTCACCTGCAAGTAGTTGTTAAATTCACATACCTATAGGTTTAGTCTGATCTTTAAAAGCCCTGTATCAGGTATTAAACCAATATTTGATATGCAGATTCATGTTTGATAAAATTTTATTTGTAAATTCATAAAAAATTAACTTGCTAGTTCTTACTACTTACACTGCTGAATATTCCCTTAGCAGTTACATTTTTATTAATAAAACAAAATCTTAAACCTGAACAAGTACCCAGCAAAATTTCTGTTACTAACACAATGGAATTCCCCTCTCAAGTGAAGTACAGTAGAAGGTTGATTTGGCTACTGGTGAGGAACTTGACCCTCACTGGTAACTCAGGGCTTGCTTATTCCACATGTTCCTCATGAGGTACCACGTGACTCTTATTTGTGAGACCTCCTCATGAACTTCGCATCATGTTGTAGCTGTGTAGCAAGAAGGAGTCATAATATGATAATATATATTACTGGAGAGTCAACAGAATTTTCAATAATACCATAAAAGGTGAGTCATAAAACTAATGAACTGTGCTATTAATCTTAGGCACTTGTGAAACTCATTTAGCAAAAGCTCTTTATTTTTGTTTCATTCCTTTGGAGGAAAAACCCTCATCCTCCAACCCTGGGATGTTGATATAAAGAACTTATGTTGCAATGAATCATCTTCTAAAATATTTGTGTGTCATAAAGTTTCAAAAAATATAATTATAAGCTGTAAAACATATCCAGTATGATTTCTTTACACTAATGTGATCAACAGAACATGTTAAGTGCATCAAAATGCTGTCATGGAGAAAGCATGTGAATATTTGTAGTCAGCACTAATAATGCATGGGAGATATATTACATAAAATTAATTATTCATATATTTTTCTCCCCCATGTACCTGAAACTGGAATGGGTCACTTTGCCTCACCAATCATTGACATGGTCTGTTATTCTGTTCTTGACTCTCTCACCAAGTTTACAGTCGGTCAATCTTATGGCACTGTGGCCTGGTGGATAACTCATTTCCTTAAACTATGGGGGGTTTCCTCTTTTTTTTGTCTGAATATTCAAATATAAATTAGAGATTCCTAGTATTCTTACCACATATTTTTTTCTCTGCAGAATAATTTTTCAAACCAAGTCTACAGACCTGACCTGTTAGTCATGCAGGAGGGAGAGTCCAGGTATAAAAACCTCACTTTCAGTGGCTTTAAATACTAATCTTCATACTTAGAATTGAAATTGAGGTTCAGAATTAACTCAGATTCTGCAGTCTACCAAATATTGCTTGTTTAGCTTTCAATGAATGTCTAAAAATGCAGTGGTGAATTATAGCTCCTTCTACATCAAATGATATTATCATATAAATAAAACTCCAGTGCATTTCTTATTCATTAATAGATGGGGCTGCATAAATTTTAAGTTTCTGGACTCAATGTGGAAAACACCATCCTGACAAGCAAGTACTTACAAGTAAACCCTGAATTTTGCAAGTAACAGCAGGATGATTAAAACTTTCTTTGAAAATATTTAAAAACTTGCGCTTGAGGCTAACTAAAATAATTTTTGTTTGTTTTTAATCACAAAGAATAATCTGCTGTTCCTACAGCCTTATTAATGGTCCTTCAGGAAGCTCACTGTTGCAAACAAGGTACCTACAGGATTTTGTGTTTCTGTAGCCTTATCTGGGGCACTGCAGGATCTGGTTACAGAAGAGGTTACAGAAGAGGATGGTGAAGGGACTGGAGGGCAGGCCCTATGGGGAGCGACNGGGCTTTCTCATGGCTTCTCGTGTCAGAAAAGAGTTCATTGTGAAGAGGTGATAAGGTTCAATGGTGTTGTCAGTATGTTATTGTCGACACATAATATGATCCATCCCGTGATCAAAAAATTGATACCTTTTGGAATAAACACTTATCAGACATTCTTTATTTTACTGTTATAACTAAAAGCTTTCTGTTTCCTGTTCCATTAAAGACTAATGTTGTTGAGGATTGCCAGAAAATAAGCTTATGGAATTATACGTTCCCCGCCCACCCAAAAAACCCATGCCTGTTTAACACCCCACCCACACTCCCATGCCCAAACCAGTCCGAAACAAGATGGGTGCAGCTTTTCCAGGGGAAGGTTTCTATTTACCCCAGTAAAATGACAGAGATATAAAAAGGATCAGCCCAAAACAAATAAATAAATGAAACACCAGGGGACATGTGAGAGGATTTTATCTCCTGAGCCATTAGTTGACAGCCATAGCACAGCAATCCCAGCCATTGCAAGAATTTCTTCTTAAAAGACAGAATAGTAGTCACAGGTCTCAAATACTTTGAGTTGAAATATCATCTTCTACATAATAAAATCCATTTTAGTATAAAAAATCCACTTTCGTACAGTGGTGAGTGTCCCCACCTCTCATGAGGGAGAACGGGGGTTCGACCCCCGCCAGGGAGCCAGTGGTGCTGTTTAAGAGTTGGACTAAATGATATTTGTGGGTCCCTTCCAATTCAGAATATTCTGTAAATCTGTGGTAATGTGCCAGAGCAACTGTCAAGATACAGGGAATGAGAGGGAATCAGAAGATCCTGGTGTCAGATGTATCAGGCTGATATAGGGACACAGCCTTTAAATGCAGTGGGCCTGCTGTCCTTGTGAGGGCATTTTGAATTGTGTATAAGTAGATGAAATCAGAACTGGAAAATAGTGAACTGCACTGTAGCACAGATAGCTATAGAGAATACAAGGCAGAAAAGGGACTGTTGCAAGCAGCAATACGAAATAAGTAGCACAGAATGACTGGCAGGGTCTGTGTAGAGGATTTGCTTCAGATTGTAAAGGAAAAGATGATTTGATGCTGCATTCTGTGGGTTAGACCCCTTGCATCATTCTTCAGAAAGATACTTTCATAAAATCATATGACACATCACCTGTGCTTTTCTCTTCTTTTAATAACTGTTTGTCTCACCACAACATAAAACTCTTTCCACCACCCACATATCATTCAGCGTGAAGCAACTTTTATGGCAACATCAATAATGAACATTAAGATGGGATAAAGGTATGTAGCTCATCACTGGTTCTTGAATGAGACCATCAGGATTTTAAACATTTTGGTGATTGATGTTTCATCAGAGTCTTTTGCTAAAGACTCTGTAAGACAAAAACAAAGACAGGCTCTGTGCTATCCTAAAAACAGACACAAGCAAATAGGAAAGGGCTCATTAAGCACATGCAGGTCTTGCCTCTTCTTGGCTCTTGATATTTCATGACTCTTCTAGCCATAGTTGCCAGTTAGGTTATAGTAATACTAATTCTTCGGGGCAGCGGGGGGGACACAACAGCAACATAACAAAACAGCAAAACAAAAACCTGATATGATGAAGGAACATGTGAAAAGAAAAGGCATCAAAAGAGCCACCAAGCTTAGGGGTGTCATTAGTGTGCAAGTTATGCCACAGCATGTCAGTGATCGCGTTCTGATGAGAAAAGACTTACTTGATTGAGACCCTAATGTAAAATCACATACAT
The DNA here is from genome assembly GCA_013390025.1 of Pitta sordida. NCBI lineage: Eukaryota > Metazoa > Chordata > Aves > Passeriformes > Pittidae > Pitta > Pitta sordida. Next base: position 13,518 of record WEKX01020325.1, read on the forward strand.
ACATTCTTCCATGTATATAAGATGATTAATTACATAGCTAAGATGAGTTCTGGTAACAATTTTAAAAGCTGTTGGAACAGCCTACACTGTGCCCTGGGAATATCATCTATTTCACTCTTGGCTCTGTCTACAGCCCACTTTTGCACTAGGTTGGCTCTGCCTTCTGCTGTCACTTGCTGAAAACTTGTTTCTTGAAAAATACTTGAACTTAAGAAGGTTTTGCAAGAAAAAAATCTACTCCCTCTTCTGAAACCATTCGTCAAACCATCCTCTATCCAAAATTTTCAAGCTGTTATATATCAAAACTAGTCTGCTTAAAACCAACTGTTATCTTTAGCAATTTACAATACAACAGACAGGTTAAATACCCTGCTAGTCATTAAGCTTTCCCAAAAGCATGCCTGCCCTCATTTGACCCTCCACTGGATTAGAAATTCAAACCACATCTTTTATGAGTAAAGTGGATGAAAGTCTCTCTCAAAGAGGAGAAGAGAAGAGAAGAGAAGAGAAGAGAAGAGAAGAGAAGAGAAGAGAAGAGAAGAGAAGAGAAGAGAAGAGAAGAGAAGAGAAGAGAAGAGAAGAGAGGAAATGTCAAAGTACTTCTATTTCTGTCCAGCTATTGATTAATTTTCATCATACCTATATTTTTGGTTCAAACAAACAAACTAAAAAGTGTGTTTAAACAACTGAGTCACTTTCTTGTGAAGGTAACAGTCCCTGTGTATGACCCTGTAGCCTCACCAAGCGAGAGAGACAATCTGTTTTATCTGAGTGGCTTTCTCTTTCTGCTAACTTCCCTGAGTTTCCACCCACATCATTTATTTTTTTTTAACTGAAGAAAATAATTTCCATTTGAAAATTATCATACTTGCTTTTCACATGACCCATTTTTCATACATAAGATTTTCTAAATCAGAACCACAGCTCACTGCATCTCAGAAAAAACCTGACTCTTTCTTTCTCTCAGGTACGATACTCATCCCCTTTTTCCTTTTCTCACAGATTATTTAACCATTTTGCAGGCCTTGTGCTTGTTTCTTCAGTGATTCAACATCATTACTCTAGCTCCTTCCAGTGGTAAATCATAACGTTTAACAAGAATAGAATCAAGCTTTTAATACACCTTTAATCATTTAGCTCTACAGAAGCCAAATCTGTGCCTTTTAAAGCAAGTCTTTCAGCTTTTCCTGTCCTGGTGGCATCAAAGGTAAAGGGTAAAAGAAGCTCAAAGGTACAGCTCAGCTTCGTTCACAATTTCAGCATATTTTGGTGAATTAGGTAATGTTGTTATTTAATGTCAAAGCTTTTGCCTTTCTTTTGCCTGCTATGATGCTGTGAGGGGAAGAGCAGAAATGGGAACAGCAAATCTACATGTCAAATTAATACCGTTTTCACAACTCAAAAAGAGGGGCAGCAACTTGAAATAAATTTATAGTTTACAGCTCTGAGAAATATGTGCTTTTTGAAAAATTGTTACCAAATAAAGGGATAGAAAAACCATCAATACTTAGGTAAGTAACAGAAAAACATATTTTAATATTTCCTCATTTACATTTATATATATTTGAGAAACCCTGCATAAATTAAAATATGAACTCTGAATTCACCTGACAACCCAGAATTAAAAAAACCCACAACCCAAACCAAAACCAAATAAACCAAACTATCCAAAAACAAAGGAAAGAACTCCCAAATACAACATATGAGCTATGAATGTGAGAAAAAAAAGCTTACAAAGGGAAGTCTGTGATAACATTACAGCATTACAGGAAACACTTGGAGTACTGTTGATTACAGTCCTGAAAAATAATAAGGTAAAATAAATTTGCTAAAGAAGGTAAATCAGAAACTGAAGAAACAATTCATTAAAGAACTGTAGGCACATTAACAATATTCAGCAGTTCTGCAATTACAGCCATAAGCTGTCAGAAGAGAATATATGTGATCATTTATTTGATTATAAAGTACCTAAGAGTGTTCAGCAGGTTAGATTTTTCAGCTGGCTGAGTTTTCTAATAGCTCTTCTCAATCAAGGGATTGTGCTGCACAGTGGAACACTGAGCACAGACATGAGGATGATGGAGGTCACTGACCCATCTATTTAAATAAAAAAGGACTGTGCACAGCAACCCTACAAATGCTACTTCCTACAGGTTTCTGTTCAAAATCTTTGCTTTTGCTGTTAATATATAAATTTAGGACCTCATAATTAGATGACTTGGCACAATAAACTGGAGCTGAACAAATTTGTATTGAATCATTAGTCTGAACAGTAATTTGACCTCTGCACAATTCAGAAGTCAGTTTTTCATAAGATTATGCACATGCCTAAATCCATCTACATGTGGAAAGCTGTTACAATTAATCACCGGGAGCAAGTTGCTTGAGGGAATCAGTGAAAGAACATTTACACCGTGTCTTATAATTGGTTGAATCTGTTTCTTACTAATCAAACTCTGCTTAGCACTTTAGTATTAGTTATGCGTAAATTAAAAAGCTGGCTGCTCTTTTTGTTTCACAATTCACATTTTTCTTCCACTCAAAAATTCCTATCTCTTTCTTTAAAACCTAAAGTTGCACCTTAGTTCAAGCTAAATTTAGGCAGGACTGAGTAAAACATTTACCTTGTAACAATGTCTGGGCACAAATTCATAATACAAAGATCATGAGCTTCTGATTAATGGATAATATTGTAGGGAGTGTTACAGAATCGTGGAATATTCTGAGTTGGAAGGAACTCACAAGGATCATCAAACAAGGATCATCAAAGTGCAACTCTGCCCCTTCACAGGAGGGAGCCTACTCCCATCTCCAAGTGTCCATCTCTGAGGACAGGACTCGACCGAGGAAGCATTTTTCTATATTCCTCATTAAGAACAATATTCTGCCAACAATAATTAATTATGTTGTTAAGGAAACTTCCAGTCTTACCATTCCTGAGTCTCTCTGGCAGTCACACTCCCACCACCCCAGATGTCACTACTGGGACTGAGCCCCTTCACAGCAGCATCTCCAGTGACCCCATGGGTCCTGCTGAACTCTTCACACACCCCATTTGCAGCCAAACCAGGTTTCCTCACCAGCTCAGCCCCAGGTTTCCTATAACACTCTCAGATAGTCCATAAAGCAATTTATTCCTGGTGCAGTAACATAAACACAGCCCAAGCTGGTGCCTCTGAGGGACCTCAAACAAAGGCACTCTGGGCTTTATCCCCTCACGGTCTGAGAACACCAAGTCTCAGCTCTTCCTCTTGAGCCCTGGACTCCTGCTGTGTCTCTAGTTGTCCCTCACCTGGCTGTGCCACAGGTCTTCCTGCCCTTCCTTGGGCAGAGGGTGGGCAAGTCACAGCTTTTTGTCTCAGGTTCCCACCCAGAGATGAATGGCCAAAGCCAAACAGCTATGTTTCCACAACCCTCAGCTTTCACCTCTCCCTGCTCTATTTCCCCTTTCTGACACTGTTCAGTTTGCTTACACTTCTCTCTTGGGGCAAGTTCACCATAAGAGCAATTTTTAGTAAAACAACAAATTGTCAAATTCCCTCTATGGTAAACAGAGACAACAAGTGTTGTCCCTAATATAAGGTTCTCTATGCAACTCTCAGGGCAAAGAGTTTCATGGCTCTGAGCCTAATAAACTGAACCCACCAAAAGCTTTCTGTATACACAGCTCTGAAGATGTACAATTGCCATCTTTGAAAGTTTAAAAACAGTTGAGGAGATAAAATCACTGTGTAGGGGAAAAGCACAAACCACCAGGTTCCATCTGGTTCCTCATCCTTCGCTTTGCTAAGAAATCTGGCAATATTGTGTGAGGAGAGGGTGCTGAACAGCTTGAAAGGTTAGAGTGTGATTAATGGGACGATGTGTGGGTGCACATGGTAATCCCCCTAGATACTATGCAATTCAATTTGCCCTCTATCATGTTGTAGAAAAGATTTAAATAGTCTTTCAAGGCCAGAAGAATAACATTATTGCAGTCCTCCATTCCGCCTCAATATGATTATCTCAAAAGTAGATTTAGTATGGAGAAAGGGTTTCAATAACAAGTAGAGATCAAGTCAAAATTAAATCTCCTCTAACCCAACGCAAGTTGTTCAAATGAGTTGTTTATTTGTGAGTTAAAGTAGTATTTTCAAACAGAGTTTTCCAATAAGGCAAGTTGAAAGTTATGAATTATGTAATGGCAAAATATAAGCTGTAAAAATTGATTTCCCTACCAAATGGAGAACTTGAAAAGGAAATTACAGAGGGGGTAACTCCACATGTATGATATTGTCAAAAATCTTAACTAACAAGCATTTTTTAGAAAAAAAATTAGACATGAGAAATGGAATTTGAAGAGCTTAAAGAGAAACTGTTAGTTGTTCTGTTAGTGGTTCCTTTAAAACTGTGTATATATATTTTTTTAAAACATAAATATACATATCTATACATACATACATACACATAAACACACCCTCTTGAGGTTAAATATCCGGAGCCAGGTGTTCGAATGGTGAATTTCTATATGTAGGCCAGAGGGTTGTGGGCCACAGAGTTGTGAGCCACAGCTCTGTTAGTTGTCTTTGTCCAATCTGTATGTGCACTGTTTGTAGTGAGGATCGAATTTATGTGAAGTAAATTTTCTGCTCTGCCAGAGAAGCAGGTGGGAGCAAAGAAGAGAAAAGGTACATTACATGGGCAAACAGAGAGTTGGATGGTGTTTTTATGAGATTACAGCCTCACTGCTGCATGTGTGCCCTGGAACAATCACCAGTTAGACAGATGTGCACCCACAAGATTTCCTAAATATTTATGAATTCAGAATCATTAATGTAATTCGTGTTTATTAAATACAAGGAGGGGTTATAGATCTTTGTCTGAAGGATTGCAAGTGCTGATCATTGAGACTTTTCATCTGAATGTTGCAAAAATGAAAGGTTCTGAAGCTAAATTTAATATCTTTAATGGCAGCCACAAGTGCCGCTTTCCAGAGTGGGCAGCACAAGCTGCTGCGTTCCTGCAGCACTCACAAAGGATGCTGATCTGAGCAGGCTGTAATGCTGGGTTATGATGATGGCAAAGCTTCAGTTAGAGCCGGGAGGAGCTGCAGGAGCCCTTCATGATGCGAGTGTGTGCTGTGAGGGCTCAGGTTTGTGTCTGAAGATAATGATGTGCTATGTAAGGATTTATGCATATTTCATGGATATATCTCTTATACCTTCTAATAATTTGTTTGGTGCTGCAGTAACACTGCTAAGGCAATGTTCTGACACTTTAGAATCCCAGAATGTTTTGGATTGGAAGGGATACTAAAGATCATCTGATTCCAGCCCCTGCCATGGGCAGGAACACCTTCCACCATCCCAGGTTTCTCTAAGCCCCATCCAACCTGGCCTTGGACACTTGCAAGGTGAGGATGAGGATGAATGAGGATGAGGATGAATAAGCAAGCCTTTAACCAGTATCAGTGAAAAAAGTCTTAACCAACTACAAATTCTGGAAAAAAAATGCATTGCAAGAAAAAGAAATAAGTCCAGCTGATTTGCCTTCTATGGGACAGTTTCTAAATCAACCTTCTAAAATACATGCAATTACATGTTATTCAGTGATTTAGCAATTTCTTTATATTATCCATCTAAGGGAAAAGAAATAATTTTGGTAGTTCTGTTGTGTTATGCCTTTTTTTCCCTTTTGATTTGTCAGTCATTATTTACATATGCAAATAACATTGCTAATTTCTTACAACCAGATCTAGTTAAAACTTGGTGTGAAACTAAGCTGTACATAAAGGTATTTCTGATTTCTATAATTTGGACATTTAAATTACTAAATGAGGAATTCTAATTCTAATTAAAATTGATTGATTTGGTTTGCAAACTGATAGAATTGTATATTTTTAAAGGAACAGTTGTCATGAATTTTATGTGAACATTGCAAAGAAGTTAGTGATGGTGAATTGGCTCCATTGCACTGTTTGCTTTTTGACATAAAGTTTTATAAACTGACTGGTATCATCCTGCAGATGGCAACTAATGGAGGGAGTAAAAATATTTACACAATAAACAGATGGTGAAAAATAATTTGCATTGCAGTATTCTTCCCCTGACACATTGGGTTATTGTCACAGGATCAGAAGTGATCAATTATATAGTTTGGCAAGGTATTGCTTATAGCTCAGCCATGGCTGATCTTGTGCACAGTCTCAATCCAACAACAGAGTTGGATCCTACCTAACATGCAGAGTTACATCCAGCTCTGTATCATATCTGTCATTTTCCAGGAGCTTTCTTTACTTATAACTTTCCTCATTGTCTATAAACTAACTCTAAACTTGACATAAAAACTACCGGCACAGTACTAAGGTTTGGGGCTTTTTTTCCTTATAGATGTCATTTAACGAGCTTTGCTAGATACAATTTTCTGATTAAAATAAAGCTGATTAAAAAGTAAATTAAAAGTAAACTCTCAATGATTGTTTTAAATTGTAATGTTTTTAATCACAGAAAGGATATCAGTTGGATATATGTTTGCATTGCACTATCATGCCTGCCATAATTCCAGTGTGCACCACCGAGGCCCTCAGCTGGTCTGCAGAACTGCTGAACATGGATTATGATAACAAAATCCACACAAGAGCATTATTAAAACCACAGTCTGATTTAAATTATAGTCTTTAATTTTTGTTCTGGGAAATCAGTATTCTTAATCAGCGGGGTTCCAGGTACTTTCATTGTTCTTTGATTTCACAGAATGGTATCAAAGTTGCTGTTTAATATTTTTTAAATCTTAGATTTGAGGAAAGTAAATTACCTTTAATCTCCACGGACTGTCACTTATGACATATAATTTGTTTGTCTTTTTTTAACCGTTAAAAAGCAACTGAAACAGCTGCACTCCTTTTCATGGCTCTGTATTCTCCAAATTGCTACCAATGCTTTAAAAGATCCCAGACACTGTGAGAAAACCTTGCATGTCAGAATTAATTGTTCCTATGCCAGTCACTGTTAGTTAGAGAGCTTCTTGTACAGCAGGACGCCTCAGTCTGAAACGTGTGATTGTGCACACCGAGATCATGTGAAGTGTTGCTCTGACCAAGGTAAAGTTGTGTCAGAGAGTGTGTAAATGCAGGTGTGCAGGCATGAGGAACCAGCAGGAACCCCCCCACTTCACACAGCCAGGCATCATCTGTCTCAGCTGTGACTTGAGTCATTCCAGTTCTCTCACCTTCACAGGAGCTATGTCACACCACCACAGCCTCTGGTCTTACTGCTTGTTAAAATAAAATCTGCTCAAAAATAGCTAAACTAAATAGTGGTTTTTAAAGGGACATTTCTCGAACTAAGCACTTGAACTTGCCTTAGGGTTACCAGAGCAAGCAAACAAAAAAATACCAGAAATATCAGCATACAAACAAAAACCTTACTGCTTTTAGGTCTGCTAGACAGTAGCTCCACGTAACATCACAGTGCTTGATATAATCACCTCATTCTGCTTGTCTATATTCGGTTTGATTTCTCCAGTACATCACCTTCCTCTGTATCTTTATCTGCCATGGCAATGTCACTGTCAGTGTTGGGACAGACAGAGGCCACACAGATCTAGAAAGAGCACTGAATAAATACAAAGGTTCTTTCAAAAGGCTACTTTTGAGGTCTTGTTCTACAATTACCAGAAGGTTGGTCCTGCCTTCTCTCTTCTAGAAGAAACTTAGTCTGGAAGGAAATATTTTCCTTGTCTCCCCCCAGCCAGGCTATGGTGGGGCTGCAGAGAAAACTATTCATCTGACTGCCAAAATCTACATGGCAAACAAGGTCTTTCTCTTGGAGTTCTAGTCATTTTCCTTTACCATTAAAGCTCATATTAGGCTCATATATCATATCCTGCATTTATGCCATAACATAGGAAGTGTAGAGACACTAACCTTTCTTTCACGGCTTATATTCAGTGTAATCTTTAAATTAAAAAATAAAATAATATATTCCTGGATCAGATCTCCAGACTTTTTTCTGACATACTGGTACACTCTTTAAAACTCTTGTTTTAAAGTCCTTAGCAGATGTGTATTATGATGGAGGTTAAGAAAAATGGGCATTCAAAGTGGAATTCTTTTTATGCATTTACAACTCCTACAACTCCGACACTACCTTCTTGTGAAGGAAGCAGCAGAGAAAGAGGAAAGAAGGGGAGAATTGGATGGATGCTTTTTTGCCCTGTGAACTTCACTCTGGTGCCAGAGAATCCCCAGCAATGTGTGTTGTAGTGGGGAGGTTGGATGTTCGGGAGGCAGGGACCCAAGAGCTGGAAAGAGGGAGGAGCAGAGGAGCTCTGGGACCAGCTGGCTCTGTGCCCATCTCCGTTTTTCGTTGTGTTTGACATTTTTGGGGCTGAGGTTTGTTACAGTCTAGAAGTTTGCAGCACAGGGCTGGAGACAAGAAATCTTATGACAATATAAAAAAGGCATTCTGAAGGAAATGAGTGAGGAATTAAAACAAGCAGGTTTGGGAGCTTTTTGTTAGGTAGTTTCAATAAATTATTCTTTTGTGATACAGTCAAATGAAATATGTACACAGAATTCTTAGAACTTCCAAATATAAACAAATCATTATACTTTCCTTTAACTTAGAATGAAAAAGCTGTCAGGGTAGCTTTTGATGAGTACAAGTGCACAATGCAACTACCAAACACTACTGAAGTTTCATATACATTTTTACCCTATTTTCCTAATTTGAAGTTTTGACTTTCTTTGTCACTTCCTGACAAATGGAAGCATTAAAAATAGGCTGTGTCTTGCTTGTAGCTTTTCACTTTATTTTATTTGCAAGGGAACTGTACTATCTTTGTGAATAACCTTTTTAGTATAGGAAATATTCTCAGTGCTCAGAGGTAACAAAGAGATTGTCATTCTAGTAATTATGTGCTGTTTGCAGCAATTATAGCCCTCAACCTGTAATTCAATCTGTGTGGGCAGACCATACGTCCATGTGAAACTCCACTGACTTAATGGGTTTTACACTGTTATAAAGACCAATTTGCATGTCTAAGATTATAAAGTCAGGCTAATGTGCATATCCCATAAGCATTTAAGGACACATTCCTAAACTGTGACAAGCATAGGAATAGCACTAAAATGAGTAACAAGTCTGTATTTATCAGCTGTACATTTGCTCAGCAATGCTGAAATTGCCACAGGTGGTTGTGGAGGCAGAGAGGATAAATTAGGGTTAGACAGTTTCATAAAGTCCATCGGGGCTCTAAAGCCTCTCAGTCAGGCTTTGGATGGAGCCTGACACTGCTGAGATTTTGAGGCTGGGAGGGTATATCTAGACACGGTTATTTTGTGTTTGTCCTCTTTTGGAAATCCATTCTTTGTGCCTCACAAATTTCAGATGTAGTGAAAGGAAAATTATCAGCCTTTTAGAAGGAAATGGGGATACAGAAAGTGAAAACAGCTTGTCTGGGAGGGAACTGGAGCAAGGCATGAAAAAATGGGTGTAATTCAAAGGATCCAAAATTGCAAATGAAGAGCCAGAAGGGAACACAGTAGAATTGCAATATTAGACTTGATGGGGGTTGATCTTGTCTTTATGATTTTTTATTGAAAGAGTAAAAGCAAAAAGGTGTGGGAAATGCTTATTTTATTAATGCTACTCTGCATTTAGTTTTCAGAATTGTAACTTTTCTTCAGAGGTCTCAAAAATTCCTCTGTTAAGAGCTTATCACCACAAAAGCAAATAAGATGCTGCTACTTAGTAAACACCTCAGTCGTATTTTTGAGCAGCTATTTGAAATCAAAAGATGCTACATATTATTTGTAATAGTATATGTACTGTACAATTTTCTTGGGAGCTTTAATAATGACTATGTGGTAAATAACAGATTTCATGTGTGCCTGCATTATATACCCCCAAAACCCAACATACATCTGCAAAAATGGAAAAATGTTTATTGTTTAAAGTGCAAGGAAAGAGCTGCTAAAATATTTAGTGCTTTATTTGTTCTTGTGTAACAATGTGTTCTAAAGTAAAATGTGAATGACATCAGCCAAAACAGTTATTACAAGGCATACAGGCACAGTTCTGAAGTTGGGAATTATATAGACCCATCAACAGCTTGCTGAAGGCTGACTGCAGAGTCTGTCATTATCTGAGGCTGAAATTCTGGATCTGTCACTCTTTATCATCTCTCATTTATCACACAAAATGGGTGACTTGTGCATTAATTGCTTAAATAACTGAGTCATTCTGTCACTGCAGCAGTTGTGTATCTCCAGTAACAGAGGCACCTCGAGCCACTGCTCATATTCTCATCTTCTAAGATGATTTTTGAGTCGACAGAGTTTGCATAATTGGTAAAGTAGGAAGGAAAGTTAAGCACGGAAACGGAACATTGTCTTTGAGAATGTAAAGCAAAGTAATAGTAAAGCTGGAAATGGAATCTCTAGAACTCTGCCTCAAAGTTAGGTACTGTAAGGATTTAAACGTCCTTTCATAAAAAAACAAAGCTGAAGACAAAGTTGGAAATGAAACTGCTCTCTCTTGGTCTCATAACTTAGAGTTTAAATATCTTTTAAATTCATTCTTCTTTTTTCTCTTGCTCCTTTTTCTTTATCTATCTGGACCTTTCTGAAAAATGTAACAATTTTTGAGAGAAAGGTACAAGCTTTTTTAATCACGTCCTCTTTTTAACAAAGGTAAAGAATGAAGCAGCTCTCTACTTTTCAGGATTAATAACTACCTTCTTGTTATTATGTTTAAAGTATTAAGTCTGACACTTATTGGAATTCTAGACATGAAGAAAAAGATGTATTTGAAATGACTTTGATAAAATTCTTCCATTTCCTGCCACCCACTGTTGATGCTGATATTAACGTTTCTGGAAACAACAAAACAGGAAACACTTCTGTTAGCATGAAAATCAGAAAAGCACGATATACTCCGAAAACCTAAGAATTCATTCTTAAGCAGCAGATATTTTTTTTTTTTTTTTTAATATCAGAATCCCTTCTTCCTCTGCATGGTATCAAAAAACTGCTTGATTACCTTTTGCTAATTTTTATATCACTTCGGGAAAATAGGTTAGCTGTGAGACACCTATTCTGAGGAGTATAAGTGATCTGCCTTAGTCACACAAACCTATTTGTAATAAAATTTGTAGCAAATAACTTAAAGTGTGCCATGAAGAAAATGTAATAAACTACTTTTATATGTTCACTTAAGCTCTCTTTTTCTTAATATAGTTTGATTTTCACCTTTTTATTTTATGACTAAGAGGGCCTTATTATGTGCAACTCATTAAAACCTCTGCACATCCCCTAAACCCTCTCATATTCAAAGTAATCATCTCAGTAGAACGTAGGCACTTTTCATGGCAATGTTTGGCCTCTGAAGATTTTATGAAGTGCAAGGAATGTACTAATTTACCTTAATCTTATAGAGTACATAAGCCCCTTTAAAATGAAATTGATCAATAAACTAGGCTGGTGCAGAGTACAAGATCAATAAGGGGGAACCATTAAAATCTATCAATCTCAGCTATGGGATGAGAAAAAAAAATAATGCAGTTCCAACAGTATTTGGAAGCAACATTCTGTTTGCAGCAGCAACCCAAGATTTCCAGCCGTCATAAAGACACAGCAAGTACAGCTAACAAGTATTTTTTACTTTCAGATTCTTAATCCAGGAAATTATTGACCAGTTGGAAGCTGGATCGTTGTAGTGGTGGGGATGATCAGAGAGAATGGTTGTGTGAGCAGGCTGATGTCTCACAGAATAGGGTGGAAGGAAACCAGGAAGTTTCTAAGGGAAGGTGAAACACAAGTTGAAGTTTCAATATACTCAGAAGTTATAATGATTCTAATGAATCATTTATGGTCCAAGCCCTGCCCTCCTCCTGAATTGACACAATATTTAGGAACCAAAATTTAAGAATTATTTTTTCATTTCATTACATTAATATCCTGGTGTAACAGTTCTGATGTTAGATATGTTTGTTTTCGCATCGCTTTACACAAAACAGGCAGAGTTGCAGATAAACTTAGTCTCTTCCCTAGAGAGCTGATGGCCTAAAGCAGCACTGGGCACAAAAGCACAGGAGAATGGATGGGGTGGTTTCCTAGAGCCGGAGCAGCACAGGGAGAACCCAGCCTCCCTGGCACTCACCTGAGCCAACAGACCTATAGGCAGTCCTGACATCAGCAAGACTGATGACAAGCATGCTAACGAGAAAGGACATTTGACTGTAATTTACTTAAAAGGGAGTGGGGGTGGGGGGGTGGAACAGCCCAAACCCAGAGGATTGTACACTTGTATCTCTCTATCAGCAGCTGATTTCAAGCTCCACTCAGGCTAAAGAAGGAACAAAGCTGTTTCAAACAGCTGCTTTTCAAACAACTAAATTTATTTCCTGATCAGAGCTGAATTCTAAAACTCTTAGAGCATTGACTTCCATCTGAAAATGAGGGTAGGAGCAGCCCAGAAATTAAATGATTTACTCCCATCCCATTTTTGTTAGTGATATGCCTCCCCACTGGCAAAGCAATTCACAAGCCTGGAGCAATTCACTTTTAGTCTGTAATGGGTTCCTTCCATGGCCTTCACTCAGAACAGCCAAGAGCAACAGAAGGAGCTTGTGTCTGACCTTTTCTCCTAATAGAAAAGAGATAAAGCTATAGCAGTGGTTTCTTGCAGCAGTTTTACAACATAGTGCAGCAGCTCATTACATATGGCAGGCTGACCTATATATCGAATAGGTCAGCGTTTCAGGCAACCTGTCTCCAGCCCTCCAACATGTCCCATCAGCCTCTGCTTGTCATCTCTTGTGTTGTGTTTTGCTGCAAGCCTGCTGGGGTGTTCTCTTGTGAACACCTTTCTGTGTCTCTCAGATCTGCTGTGCAGTGATATCACTCCAGATTCATTCTCTCCCTTTGCTGATTGCATTTTCATCACCACGTAGGAAAGATATTCTCAGAGATCCCCATTCTCAGAGATGCAAGGCCACTCCTATGGAAGTAGTAATGCTGCAGTGGCTGCAGTTCCTTTCTGAAGAAGGAAGGACAGGACCTCTGGATGAAGCACAGACCATAAATTCATTTGGCTGATTCATTTGTGGCAGCATGGGAGGGATGAGGAAAGAAGGAGGAGAGAAGAGGCATTTTTTAGCATCATACTGAGATTTTTTTTCCCCTAAAATTTTAGTTTGACTTGCTGATACTCTTATTTCACCAAGCAGAGATTTAGCGAAATTCTTGTCCTCATTTTCCACAGAGTAAAATGTCTGCTGAATGCCATGAGGGAATGAAGATGGAGGTGGGAAATTTACAGTGGTACCTCTGGACCTGTCTCTGCTTATGGCAAGAGTAAGGAAGCTTCCATGTCTCCTCAGCTGCATTGCTCATGTCTTTGGACTTTATGCTTTGGGGTCAAGAGGCCTGAAAACTGAGTCTGCATCTGTAAATTGACACCTCCTTTCCAGGGCCTTGTTAACTGCACAGGGAGGTCTCTCCTGTAGTGTCTGTTTGTACAGCAAGAACTGCCCCTAGAATAGTAATGTAGGAATTTTTCAGAATGTTTTGATGAAATATTTGGCATTCCGTCCCAAAGAGAAGACTTAGATAGAAAACAGAAGTTTTCAGTTCATTTAGCTGCAGCATTTATGTGTGAGTGAAGCTGTAAATGGGGGAAGAAAGTATGTTCAGCTTTATAAGAAACATTTTTCTTTGTCTCTTCTAGAACACCTCAGAGCTGTGTTATTTGGAATGCTTTGGGATTTATTTAGTAAATGACTGCAATACAACTTGAATATCCTGATTTTTTACCACTAAGGCTTTATTTCATGTTTGTAGGCAAAATTGGAGCGTAGGATGTATTACATCAGTGTGACAGAAACTTTTGAGCTATCAGTTCCCAAAATTCCATGTAGACACATGTTAGCAGAGAGCTATCACACTGCACTGCTTTCTTTTTAAACAGACATAGTAGAAAATTGTCTCCAGACAGCAAATACAAGTTAAGCACAGATGGGAACTTGGCCTGCAGCCATTTTATTGACCTGATAGGAAGGTGCTTTTCAAAGCTTAACTGGAACTGTTTAAATAGTAACACTGTAGACAAGAGGCTACCTTCTCTCCCTTCACACCTCCCCTGCATCCCCCCCTTAAAAATCGAGGCAATCAAACGTCCAAAGCAGTTAATGCCAACCTAAGAGGTAAAATAGGAAAGTCAGGCGCTTTAAGACTGTATGGTCAAGCTTCACATTTCCCATTGTTGGGGTTTTTTTGTCAAATGTATAAACACAGAAGTGACAAAAGTCAAGTCTTTGGAAATTCTGTCACATAAACATTTCACTCCCCACATCAAAGCTCTACGGAGGTATGTAGTCACTTGGCTCGATTTTCTAGGCACCTCCATGTTGAGAATGAGTTTAGAAACAGTAACTGAGATGATCAAATGATCTGGAAGTGAAGGAGACTGGCACAGAAAATGTCTCCCTGGCAGAATCTTCCTTATCCCAGTTTCTCATTCAGTTGCCTGAATTCATGACACCAAATCCCAAGACAGCTCTCATTTAGGCTCCATCTCTGAATAACTCCACTTCTGCACAGATCAGTTATAAAAGCCTCAAATTCATCCATATTTTACACAGATTTGCATTGCTGAAAATGTACCCACAATGCAGGACCTTGAGACTGAGGTGGCACCAGGAGCCAATATCAAATGTGTTCCACTGGACTCCAAATTTTTACATTGGCAATACTACATTCCTTGCCTCCTGATGTTTGTCTATAGGTTATATGTTATTTTTAGGCTTTCACAATTTTGAGAGAGGTGGCCAGGGATGGTTAGAGGATTCCCACTAGTGGGAATACCAGTGTATTTTCCTAGTACTTTTCCAGCATACCTTGAATTCTTCGTAGCTCCCTCAGGCTGTGGAAACTTGTGCATCTTTATACCCAGTCCTGGATGCTCAGCATTGGACACAGCAAATAGGAGGTATCAGTCTATTGATAAGGCTTTTGTGCTGCCTAAGAAATTACTTTTACGTAGAGATTGAGAATATGGTTTATCTATGCAGAAAAATAATAAAGAAGGACTGAAATATGAAATATTAGGAAGACTGGAAATGTAGTGACTCACTTGACTCCAAATGTGAACTGGAAAAGAAAACGTTTCTTAAATGCTCCTGCAGTAAGATAATTCATGACAAATACAATGGCAGCATTTCTGCTTAGTTACAAACCTAAATATAACAGAGCATATATGAAGTGCAAGATGATTCAATAGAGTTTATTTTTCATCTGGTCTATGGAAACCTAGTTAAGAACACTGTGCAGGAGCTGCACAGATTCATAAAAAGAGCTTAACACCTGAAGTATCATAAGCTGCATATAGTCACACTGCACAAATCCCTTTAAAATACTAGCAGTGTCTTGCTTTCTATTTGTTAATATTTTTTTCACATACAGTGATCCCCCACATATTCATGGCTCACATATCCACGGATTCAATTAATCGTGGTTGGATTTTCAGTGAATTGCGAGACCATGCACGTGCCCAGAATGTGCCGGATCCCAGATTTCATGGCCGGGAAGCACCAAAGGGCTTCCTCTATTTAATGAGGTGCTACAGTGCAAGCTATACTCCCAGGACCATCCCTCCAGACCTCATTAGTGGAGGGTGCGTGGCTACAGGCAGGGAGTAGTTGAATATTCACGGGTTCAGTATCTTCACAGATTTCATAACTCGCGGGACCTGCCCAGACCCGACCCCCAGTGAATTCCGGACAATCACTATATATATAATGTATTTCTCATAACTAAAGTGAGTATGATGAACAAAGTGGCTGATGCATGTAAAGAATAAATCAGTGCAAGAACACATTCAGCTGTTTGACTGCAGGAGGGTGGGAGAGAGGGGCCCACAGACCCCATCTCCTGAAGGTTTATGAAGAATTGCAACTAGTGGCAGCTGGGAAGAGGTAGGATTTGGGCTACAGCAGACTTCTGGTGGAGGTTGAAACTACAGGTTTAACTGTTTGTTCAAGATTTGGGGAATTGGTACACTGAATATAGTTTTGGTAGTCTGAATCTCATCAGCCCCATAAGTTACACCTGAGGAACACACGATTGTTTAAAGTGCATCCATTTTCATTGCCCAGCGCAGGATCCCACTGGAAAGTGAGTACTCTCTGAAAGCAATAGCCATCAGAGGTCTAGGGATATCTCCATTTAGGTGTTCAAAAGCCTCATAGCTCTTTAAAAATCATGCTATAGACCTTTCTTTTCCTGATTGTGCAAAAGCATTTTTTGTGAGCATGACGTAATCCTGAGTAATCTTTAAGCTTTTACATCATCTGTCTTTAAATAAAAAAATGCCTTATGGCAAAAAATAATGTTACAATGTAATTAGACTCTATAGTCTGGAAATAAGCCCTCATTTTAAATGCACTATTACTGGAAAGCTATTTGCACAGCAGCTGTTGTGAAGATATCTGCTGCGTTTCCATTTTGTCAGCTAACCTCACTCTGACAGTACTAGTTTGTAGACACACAGACGTAAATTCTCCCTAAGCGATTCGTAATGCTAACAGCAAAACCATAAATTGCAGCTAATGCAAGATGTAGCTGAAATGTTCCAGCAGTTTCTGAAAATGTTGCCTTTCTTTTTGCATTTAAACAGATCCTTACTGGTCTCACCTCCTCCAGTCCCCAGCCAAAAATATTTGTTGTGTTCGACTGTCTTGGTTTCTTCGGTTCAGGAGGAGTAATCAAGTGTTTCAATTATACTTAGTGAGGAGGGTAAATAGTCTCTTTAGTTGTTCATCAAGGCCTCTATGATGTATGCATCAATTACCAAACAGCTTGAACAAAGCAGAGGTAAATTAACTTTCTGAAACTCACTGTCATAGCCAAAAGGAGTGTAAAGCATTAAAAGTGATTTCATGGCTTAAAGTTCATCCAAAGTACTATTAGCTTTAAGTCCAATTTTCAACTGTCAAGGGGAATATTTACAATAGTCATTTCAGATCATTATCTTAACATTTCAATGCAAATAGCCACAATTTAATTCATTATTACTCACATTACATCTTTATTTTGCCACCAACTGGTGGCTGACATTTCCCAAGCTACTAGGAGGAAATGCTAATTAGACTGGTGTGCACTCTTACCCTTTCTTAATTTCACCATGTTTGTTCTTCAGTGACATGAAGCATTTCCTTCCTTCTGGTCAACTATTGCCTTTTATCCTCTGCATCTCCTCAGTGATCCAGTTGGTAAACTGAAATAGAGATAAGGCAAGTGAAATAACCACTTGCTTTCTGTCTCTTTGGTAAAGTGTCTAAGAATATTTGTGCTAGTGTGACAAAAATGACCTCTTTCCTTCAGCCCACCCACCCAACTTAATTTAGAGAATCTTAAGTGATCTCTGGAGTGGAATACTATATGCATCAATATGCAAATGAACTGCCAAGAAAGTTCAGATTTGCATTTAGACTGGACAAAGGGGGAGGAAATGGCTTTCTCATGCTGTTCCCTTGCATCACCACAATTTCACAAATTACTAATCCCAGAAATGATGCCAGAGGGGACTTTCTCACTACATTTCATTCATGCTTAGATGAGTTTGATTCATCTCAATGTGCCTGGCATTTTACAGTAAACCTGCAAATTTAAAGTGCAAGCAGGACTTCAGTGGCTTAAGCTAAGAATCAAATGTGTTTGAAATAAACACAATTAGTAAACTTCAAATAAAATATCCCCTCCTGCTAGAGGCTAGAATAGTAATAGGCAGGGGGTAAGGCAATCTTAGGAAAGTTTCCCTAAGAATTAACAATTATGCCAGTGGGAACATCTTATCTTCATTAAAAATCATATTCAAGCATGCATATGTGGCACAAGTAAAAGATTTAGCCTGTGAATGCCAAAATTATTGAGGGAAAAGAAAAGAAGGAACCTATAAGGCAAAGCAGTAATCTAGTTTGCAGATGGATAGAGTTTAATCCTACTCCTCCTGATGGCTTTTTGCAGTTTAGACTTTACAAAATGAGGAATCATTCCTGGGGTTAAAATTCAAGTCTGTGCAAATTAAATAGAATTTTTCAAGAGATCCTTTCCTGAAGACTCTGTACATCTAATATCTGTTTTAATCAGGGGAGTGTTGGTTAATTTATGTTTTTGCCAGACTTTCTGTGCCTGTAAACAGAGGAGCTTTCAGGAGCACGGGTTGCTCAACAGGCAGGTACTTTTCAAAAATAGGTATAATGTTGAAAAAGTACCTGCCCTGGGGCATCAACAAAGAGGAATTTCAAGATCAGTTTTATGTTTGCTTCTTAATCTTTCTGGGGGATTTTTTCTCCTCCCAGCTACTGTAGCAAAGAAAATACTGTAAGTCATCACATTTCTGTTTGCCAACATTTATTTGCCCTTTGGTTTAAATGTGTACAGTGGGAGGGTAATAGGGCAGTGCCTTTTACTGCTGGGGATACGTTTTGCTGTGTCTGTTTTTCAGATGGCTAGAAATGAAGTATTAATTTTGTTCATTGGAGAAAGGCAACAACATTTTTCTGTGTCAAAGAGACTTTCTCTTCCTACCCCCCCCTCATCCTGCCATCCTCCTGTGAACATCCTCTTGTGACTCTGTTCTGAGGGAATAAAGGGGCATTTTATTACAAGAGTAATCTGTTCATTCTAAACCTGTCTCCATATGAGAAGGCAGACCAGTACAATCTTCATGGTATTGGGATTTTTAGCCAAACTGTGCAGCACAGCTGGTTAAATTTTTCCTGCCATGTCTTCATAAGACTTCTTGTGCACACAAGTCCCCATTTCAGCCTCCTGCTTCTCACCAGCAGACACTGAAATAAGCAGACTTATTTTTAGGACTCTGATTAAGTCCCATTGTTGTCTGAGGCTGAAACTTTCATAAGTATTTTCTAAAATGCAACAGACGAGGAATGTGCAGAGGACAGAGTAGCACCCTGGGTGGGAGGGAGTTGGGATTGGTGGCTATGGCACCATGTAGCAAAAGCCAGCCTGAGACCTGTCCTCGTGCTGATCTAGAGAGTGGAAAACGCCAAGTGTGGCACCTGAGTCAAGCTCTGTCCTTTCCTGAATAAACAACAGGATTATTTCACATTTAACTCACCAAATATTCAGAGGTAGCAGACCAAGAACAGCCTCCTGATTTTGATTTAACATCCACTGGCACCTTGTATGGTTAAGATCGAAGTCTGAGCTCATACAGTGCCTGGGAAACCTGTAGTTTTCACTATTCTAGTTTTTAGAAGATGATGAGTCCAGCTGTCTGTTCTATTTTGGGACTTTTTTTGGTGAATTTTACAGTGCCATCTGATTTGGTTTTCCAAATGTGAAGATTTAATGTCTTCATCTGTTTCATTTTGTATTTGATTTGTGGTCCTCTGTAGATTGCCCACTCTGTCTCACTGTCTGCTATTCTTGATATGTATTCTCAAGCATCCTTTTTCTTCATTTTTAGACCAGCTGTCTGTCTGTTACCCTATTTTTGTTAATTTTTTAGTATTTCGTGACGAAGAGTGGAGTTCTTTTAGTGTCTTCAGTGCTGAGCATGGAAGACAACTGAACCACAGGGCAGCAGTAGTTTGATCATAGGTGTCTATTTTGCTTAAAAACTTTTCAAGGTCACTTGAACCCATTGAAGGTACATGAAATTTTCAAGAATTTAAGAAAGAGCAAAGGATTTAAATTTCACCTGAGCACTTACATGCTTGTATCTTGTTAGCATCCCGTCAGAAAAAGCCGGTTTGATCTCACTGGTGACCCTTTTCTGTTCCCATTTGGAACAGAGCCTTGGCAGTTTCTGGGTTACCACCTTGTTCACACAACTAATTAAGGGGGATTAAGTAAAGGTGTGAATGTTAGGCGTGTCAAACAAAGGTCATTTTAAAAAGTTTGCCCTTGATATCTTTAGTGCCAGAAAAGAGATTTGCAGGGCTGGGTTAGAGATCTAGAAGTTATTTTAAAATTGCCACAGATTGTGAGAGGATCTACTGTGTAAGCTCCCTTCTCCTGAGGAATTTAATGCATCTTGACTTCGCATTTTCCAGAAATTTCCCTTTAATTTCTATTTAGACACAGGAATCAAGATAATAATTAATTATGTTCTTCATGCAGATCAAAGAAACAAAACCAGAGTTGTCAGCTCCTATTATTTCACAGCTAAATTGTTTATGTGGAGGTGTTTGGGGTGTGTTTTAAATAGGCCTCAAAATTCCAAGGGAATTTTAAGTACATGTTCAAAACCTCAAATCACTCTGATTTCATTGCCCAGTCATGTACCCATGGCACTGAGGCCTAGCATTTCACTGCAGACTCCTGATTGTCTTTCTAATTGTCTTATCAAATTCTCAATATTTCAGGAATCAATAAGAAAACAAAAACATTTTCCTAGAAACCTAGAAGCTTCCATTAAATCTCTTCTCTGTGTTTAGAAACACTGGAAATCAGACTTATCAGAAGAATCTTCAGCCTTAACCAGATCTTAATTGGGACTGTATTGTATAAATTAGTGCTGGACATATCAGTCATGCCCCAGAGAAAGGCCAAAACACTTTAGAAGCAATGGTTGGCAGCAGCCTTTCCCTCAGGAGGAAAGCACATGAAATATTGCTGCCAACAGAGCAAAGGGTGGCATCTTCCTGCACCAGTCTTGCTGCTGGAACCAGAGGGGAAAAGCTGAGTTGTCACAGTAACCAAGGTACTGCAAACAAATGGTAAGTGTGGAAGTTTGTGGGTGGGCAAGAGGCTTTAAAATTAACATGTTTTTCAAGCTTTGTCGTTCACTTCTTTTCCCATGTAAATTTGGTTATTCCTACCACCTTCTTCCCAACACCAATTAATGCTCACACTGATCCTTTCCCTTTCTCTGTTCCTTACTGCCAACGCAGCTGGGATCCACCCATCCCATATAGATAGGCTGTCTTGATACTAAAAATCTAATTCACTTTAAGGATTAAGGTCTGGGTGCAGTTCCAGTTCAGTGACAGGAAGTCCAGATCTCTGAAGAACCCCAGTACTGACCCGTGCAGTAGAGAGTTTGTAGCAAATAGAGACAATAATACCTGACTCTCACATCCTCACCATAAATGGCCACCTCAGAACCTTCTTTGATGTCCTCCAGTTGAAACATGATATGTAAATCTTTACACCTGACCCAGATATCAGATACCTATCTGTCTGTGTGTTGGGAGAAGGTTTCTTTGGGTCAGGGTTATTTCTGTGGCTTTTTTTGCCTGTTTTCCCCTCCTAACTCCCTCTGAACCTCTAAGGAAAAGAATACTTTATGTCTAGTTTGCCATTCCTTTTGTACCAGTTCTTCCACAATGTTGTTGTGTGTTTTCCTCTACCCTTTTCCCGTTCCCCCTGTCCAAAAAACATAAAATCCTGGGATGATATGGGTTGGAAGGAACCTTAAAGACCATCCAGTTCCAAACTCTTCCATGGGCAGGGACACCTTCCACTATTCCAGGCTGCTCCAAGCCCCATCCAACCTGGCCTTGGACACTTCCAGGGATGGGGCAGCCACAGCTTCTCTGGGCAACCTGTGCCAGGGCCTCACCACCCTCACAGCCAAGAATTTCTTCCCAATATCCCATCTAACCCTGCCCTCTGTCAGTGTGAAGACATTTTTGTTTGTCTTGTCACTCCAGGCTCTGGTTCAAAGTCCCTCTTCAGCTTTTTTGTACTTTTTGTACTTTTGGGTGCTGAAAGGATGCAATTCAGTCTCCCTTGAGTCTTCTCTTCTCCAGGCTGAACAATCCCAACTTTCCCAGACTTTCCTTATAGAAAAGATGCTTCAGCCCCTGGACCATCACGTTACCCTGAATCCAGCCCAAACAAAATGTTTTACTTCTGTGTGATGCCATCTGACATGTGGTCCTGAGGCTTGTCACCCATATTTATAATCTAGATTTGCTCTTCAGTTACATTGCAGCTGAGAAACTACAACGCTCCCTAAAAACTCTCTGTCAAAACCAGGAGATGTAGTAAACAATTAATGATGGTGTTAAATGAATTGCCACGCTCTGATAGAAGGCGCCTGTGAACGTATGTAAAGGTGAAGACAGAGAAAGTACATAAAGTGTGATCACATTTCTGAAATCGCTCATTAATAATAAAAGGGAAGAAAGAAAATGAAAGGGAATGTGAGAAAATGCTCTTTCTCTTTCAAGTCCCAGAACTCCAGGCAGGGAGCCTGAAGATAGAGAGCCCTCACCTTTTTAGATAAAAGAATTATTTTTTAACTTTTTCAAGCCTGCCCTTCTAGTGCAATGACCTAAACATAATATACAGGATCTCCTCAAAGGCCACGTGAATATTATAGCAAACTTGATTTAGTCATTAGGAAAGAGTTATTTCCAGTTGGTTTCTCTTTCTCATTTGATATGAGCATTTTACACTCTCTTTTATTCTCTGATATTCTGCATATTTTAAACTAAAATTAATTTATATCCTCTAATACTCTTCTGCAACACCTTTGCTTCTAGATGCTCTTATTTAACACTTAAAAGGATGTCCTTATTTCACAATTGGAATACCCTTTTCTTATCCACTTAGCAAATAGATTAAAAGACATTCTTGAGACAAAATACAGGTATTGTTACCCATAGCTAAAAGTGGTGACACTGACAGTCACAGGGCGCAGTTCCCTGTGACAGACTTGGCGCCATTGTTGCCATGCCATAGTATGACCCAAAGTGACTTTGCAGAGCTGTCCAAACTTGCTGCCACAGATGTTGATGACTTCCCACTCGGCAGCAAGTCAGGAGCAGTGGTGTGGACTGCTAAACTTCACTGGTTTCGACAAGTCCTTTGGCAGAGAGAGTAGCAATGAGTAGGAGAGGACAACTTCTCTAGCAGTCCTGCCATATTCCATGGGCTGTGACAAGTCAAAACCCTCAGTATTCCCATCTAGTAAATTAGTGAGGAATTGCTAGTGAGTGTTACATTCTTGTCATATTTATGGTCAGTAATTTCCTTGTGTAGTCAGGCTTTTATGGTTAGACTGTCTTTATATGCTTTCTTGAAAATCTTTCTTGAGGTTTCTGGTTTGCTGCATAATCAGGCTGATTTTTAGGCTCATTTATGGCTTTCCTTTTGGCCTATGCCTTTCTTAGGCTTTCAGTTTAAAGAAAACAATCCTGATGAGCGGCCTATTAGCATTAGACAGCTTTCCTAAAAGAATGGTAGTTAAATCATCACAATTTTGTTGTGATTAGTTCCTGCAGCCAGAATGATCTTGATCTGTCCTTAGGTGATGCTATGTATTCCAAGGGCATTTTTTCCTTCTCTTTGCACAGTATTGCACTGCAAAGTGAAGTGCTGAAGTCTCCATTTTCAGTTCTGAATGGAGAAGAGTCGTGTCCAAGGTTATAACATGTCCCTCTGTGTTTTGAACTCTTTGCTAGGGATAGCACATTCCAGAGTTTTCTGGTTCAGCTGTTCTACTGGAACAACTTCTGCTGACTTAAAGTATGCCAGACCTGTCCTGGCACCCCTCTAATTTAGGGGTTATAATATCAGTGTTGGTATCATCTAAAAGGAATGATTGTGCCAAGTCTGGCGTACAAAAGAACTGTGGAGACTTGCTGTTCAGTACCTCCTCTGTCCACACTTTTACATTCTCTTCCTTACCATTTAACTGTAGTGGTAAATGGGAGAAGTTTCTCTTTAATTGGATAGTTCTGAGTCTCTACATCTATATTTCATTTTTTATGTTTCTGTCTTAACTATCACAGTTCTCTGTATCAGGAAGGAGTACAATGTCTCAGAACACAGAGAACTGCTGAATTTTTGATAGTATCCTGTACCTGCTCTGTTGTAGCAATGTGCTGTTAAAGGGGGTTTGTTTGGTTTTTGTCTGTTGTTTTGTGGGATTTTTAGGAGTCTGGATTTGATTGGTTGGTTGGTTTTCTTCCCTCTCTTTCTTTCTTTTCTTTTTTTTTTTCTTGGTTTTGTTCGTTGGGTTTTTGCTGGTTTTTATTTTATGCTAAATGCTCTTTAAAAACTCACAGTTTAGAGAATTAAGAGACTTTCACAGAAAGCACTTTGTTCATTTTAGCAAGTTGGACTTTCAACAAGACACTTGGTGTCTGTACTCACTTGTGTTTTAGCCATGGTACATAATATTTTTCTCCATATGCTCCTTTTGATTGTGATGAAATGTGTTTCTATGACCTTGTATAATGTGAGAGAAAATCACCTTCTCTGAGAGATTCGCTGAGGAAAGTGGGGAAACTCTGCATGGATTTCTTTAACAGACACAGCAGGGAGTGGATGGTCTCTGGACATGACAAGACAAGAAATGTGTTTATTCCAGTTTAGGACAGATGTACTTTAAAACCTTGAATTCTAAGGTAAGTCTCTGTGAGAGAGAACTCCTCTGCAGGACATCAGGTGGCCCCTCTGTGATCACTGGATTGCTCAGTTTTCCTTAAAAACTACTGAAAAGGCAAAACATTCATCAAGGAATGTCAGTGCCAGGAGAAGTTGTTCAAATCTCTATTAGGAAAACGACCAGTTGGCAAGTACATTGTAAGGTACCCTTGCAATGGTCATTTTAATATTAATAAAAGTAGTGTTCAAGTGCACTTTCTAGCTCAGTTCTGCCAATTAAAAACAGATCCTCCTACACATTTTTCTGAACCCTGTTTTTTAGCAGTGTGTTCACCTATGCCATCTGTGATGTTTGTATTTCTTGATGACCTTTTCAACAGTTTGTTGTTCTCATTCTTCTGTCCATGTGAGAGATGAAATTCTGCAAGGAAAGCTACTTGAACATATGGCAAGGTACAACATTGTAGCATGTAAACTGACATTCATTATTGCTTCTCTGTACTGGTGACTATTTTTTCTCTAGTTTTTTGTTTGGAGGAAGGTTGTATCATTAATGATAGTTCTCACCTGGGGAAAGAGTCCCAGCATATGAGATCTCATTTGAATCTGAAGCAAGTTCATGCCTTCTGAAGAGCTGGGCCATGCTCTAGATGAAGCTTTCAGACATTCAGAAAGATGATTATGTTTAAAAGACCTTAACTTTTTTTTTTCCCCTACCAAACTCTGCCAGTCATGAGCGTAAGAAACACACTTGGGTGCTGGGACAAAAGCAACAGTTTCATATTCAGGGCAAATAAGACCAAAAGTGAATGGAAGAAGAAAAGTCACACAGTGAGAGCTCTTCCACTATTTAGAGAGTAAGGATGTAAATGTCAGGCAACTTCTCACAGGAAAGGAATGTTCCAGTGTAGGCAGGGAAAACTGTACATATCATGAAGTTAATGAAAAGTTTGTCTTGATGAGATGTGCCACAGGTGTCTGAAGGGGCTGAAAGGCAGGCCTGGCATGGGTTAAATGATGGGGCTATTTTTGTAGCTTGTATTTCCTGATGACCTTTTCAAGAGCTGCCTGCCTTTGTTCTTCTGGCCATATGAGAGAGTTAGAATTCTCCCAGGGAGGCTGCTTGAATGCCTGCCATATCCATCCATTTGTGTGAATTAAAAGGGTATTGTGTGGACATCATAAAAATCAGTGAAGAGACAGAGGCCCCTGAATTAATATGGAAAAAAAGTGATGCATTATCCAGTAGTTTTGTTGTCAGAATGAAAAAGGGAGTACTGGATAATTTATAAATCTGTGGATGAGCAAATGACAAAACTTTATAATACTCTACATCTGTTAGAAGAAAAGTGAATGGACAATAATTTTATTGATGGGAAGAATAGTGAAAAATCCCCAGGGCAGCGGAGAAAAAAAATGTTTTGAAATGGAAAATTGAAAAAAAATGTTTTGAAATGGAAAATAGAAAGGAAGTAGCCTGACATTTGACTAAAGATGGGAAGGTAAAGGAGATGTTGCTGTATCATGAGCATAGTTGTGAAATCAAATGTGGGAGAATTAACCAGAGGTCAACCAGCAGCATGGATGGTTGATAGGAGCAGTCAGTTTTGAGAAAGACCCAAGAGGAAAGTACTTGAGATGGGATGAGGAAGAGATTAAAAAAAAAAGGCAGTATTATTGCTGCTTAAAATAGCTAGAGAGGATGTTATTATTTACAGCTTCTGCAAGGTCAAGAAAAATCCACAGATGCAGTTTAGGGAGGGTTTCAATCAAGATAGTGCATATTAGCAGGGATATTTATGTTAACACATAAAGTGTAATTGATACTTGCAAATTTAGAGCCCAAATTCTGGTTATTGAAAGTCTGTGCAACAGGAAAACAACCTCATTATTTTTTGCCTAGTCTTTCTCTGTAATATATTTATTTCATATATCTCACCATTCAAAGGAATTACCAGACTGAGAGTTGTAGTCCAAGGTTTGTTGTTTAACCCACACAAGTTGTCACTCAAATACATGATGATAGAGCAGGATATGTGCCACTCCCTGCCCACAGAAACTGGGTACACTGGGAAGCACTCACTGGTGTCTGGCTATGGGTGTGTTGATGTGACAGCTGTCCTGAGTAAGGCTGCCCAGAAATGGGAATTTGGGAATTGAGAAGTGGGTCACTGATGATCTAGAAGCTGAGAAAGCTCCATCATTATTTTTCAGGTAAGACACTGCATTGTTGGATTATGTAAAAAACAGAGGATCCTACTGACAAAGTGCTGGCAAAAGGTCCGTTGAGTATTGTAATTCCAAATAATTCACTTTCTATGGAAATCCTTGGGTTTCTGCCTATGTTTACTGTGCAGGAAGCCATCCTTAATCTTTAATCTTTGCAAAGAAGTCCTTTTGCCTTCTTACATTCAAGTCCAGCACATCTTTAATCCAGCACTGTGAATAGCATATCAAAGGAAGTGGTTGACCCTCAGATCAATGCAGAAGATAAACTAATCCTTTTATTACATTTGAGAAAATTTATTCTATCAACTTTGATAAAGAACAAAACCAGAAATATCTGGAAAAGTCTTCAGCATGTTTCAAATATTTCTCTCTTGTAGGCTTCAGCAGAGTTGCTGGAACCTCTGTAATACCAAATTCCAAATAATATAGCGGGCAGGGATCTTGTGCCCAAGGAAAGCACGCACAAAACCAATTCTCTTATTCTGTGTTTACCTACTCTGCAGAGTTGTCTCAAAGCACCAACTACAATCTGCAAAAACAAGATTGCTTCCCTCTGGACCCAGCTTGCATAAATATTTCAGTGGATAAATACATAAATATAAAAAAAACCCAAAGGGATGTTGTGGTAAATAGAAAAGAAGAAAAAAAGCAAATCTGAGATGGGGTGATCTGTAAACCAATAAATATTACATCGTCTTTACACAATAAAGGACATCAGATGATCAAAGTTATGGGAAACACCAGATATAGAAAAGTATGACTCTCGAGGTCCTAAACTACTTGGAATTCAAGTATTGATTTTACTTGGTGGTAGCCTTTTAATAGCCAGCTGTCTGCATTGGCTCTTTGATATTTTATTATTTCTTTATTTTCTGTTATATCCTGTTATCACTGTCATAATCACCCCCAAGTAATTATTCAACTTAGAAAGAGTCTGCTCTGAGCATTGCTAATGTCCTGTGGTTTCTTTGCCCATCTGACTTGTCATATGGTGCTCTTTCCAAACCACATTTGTAGAGCACAGCCTTGGAACTGTTTAATTTTCTGGAGAAGCGTTTATTATTAAACAGTAGACTGTTATCAAAAGAATTCAATATGCATGACCTAAATCTATTTGTGGTTAAATAGTAAGGTCTGGAGGTTAATAAAAAGAACTGCAGCAAGCTGCTCACAAGATAATTCAAGAAACTTATAGGAGATCTCAGAACTCCAGCCATTTTCCCATTAGGATTAAGATAAAAGAAAATATAAAAAGAAGATGATGCTTCTACACTACTATTTCCTTAGCAATGTATTGAGAAATTCCATTGTTTCAAAGGTTAGATAAGACAAAGAGGAACTATGTGCAGTTGCAAAAAGCTGATTTTTCTCCTAAATTTAGCAGAATGCTTTTTTCCTCCCTCTTCAGGTAAGCTTTTGGTTTATTTACTGGAGGGGGGGGGGGATGTTACTGTTCTTGGGCTTGTGAGTGTGAATTGCTGGAGTGGGAAGGAGAAGAGACCTAAATCAGCTTCCAGTTCAGCATTTAAGCAAGCACAGTCACATCTCAAGTGCTGCTGAGTGTCACAGCAAGACAGGGAAGGGAAGTGGCACTAAATGACTCCTGAAAAGTCGGTAGGCTTATTAAGTCTTACTTAAAAAGTTGATTGGGGAGCTAATTTAGAGCTCCCCTGTCCTGCTTTTTAAGTATGATGAAAACCCTTAAAAGACTCACTGGTGCTAACAGAGTGGCATTGAGTGTAGACATGAAGTGGGAGCAGGGATACACAAAGTTAGAAGACTCAGTTACCTTTAGAGTCCACGCCTGTGCATTTTTCCTAAAGGGAAAGTGTGTGATGAAGGGTATTTTACCATCTGCTGCTGGCATTAATGTTTTTTACTGTACAGTGGACCAGAGTCCTGCCATCAGAAACCTCTTTTTCACCCAGTTTGTCAGTGTATAGAGGCTTGATGGGGATCTAAATGTCATGCACACCCATTTTGGTTTCCTAAGCAGCACACAGGGATGCGGGGGTAAATAACATACCCTGATGCTCCTGAGGGGGTTTGTCGGTGTTAATGGCATTCCCTTCTTGCTCAAGTGGCAAAGGAGGTATCACATAAAGAGCCAACCAAGCAATGAAAAGATGGCATTGGAAACTGTTGTTCATTCTCTAAATTGCTTCTAAGCTGAGCCTCTAAAACTGAATGTCATTTCATAGCAAACAGCCTGCCCTTTTAATGGAAATGTCAATCCTTTAGAAAGTTCCTGTTTAGAGGAACCATGTGGTAGACAATGCTTCTAATGAAGATCTTCTTCCTTTGTCTCTGCACTTGCCTTCTCTTTTATTTCCTCACATAGAAATACCAGCCAGGACTCTTCAATTATGGAAAAAGCTTTTCATTTTAACAACTGTTTTGTAGACATTCTTGCTAATGCATTTTGTCCGCCTTTGTTTTCCAGCCTCCCGTTCCTATTGTCATCTTTTAAAATGACAGGAGACAGAGCTTTTTCATTAGGAAAAGAACTAAGATGAGACAGTACAGTTCAGGCTGTGGTTGGAAGAAAAAAAAAGGCTTGATACGTTAATTTTAACCTCACTACAGGTGCATATTCCACAAGATATTATTGTCTTATGGCCATTAAAAGTGTACCAATTGGAAACATTTTGAGAGAATAAATTTTTAATCTCTGACATCACTAATGTGACCCACCACAGCGTCTGAGAGTACTTCATTATCCATGGAGTGTGTGCATGTCTGCTTTTATCCTCTCCCAGCCAACAGTTAAAATACATTAAGAGTTTAAACTTCAGGGAAAGAAGATTAAGGTGGGTTCTGTGCATTTCAAATGGAGCAAGTTGAACTGGACATGGATAGGTAGTTGTGCTACTCCTAGAGACACACAAGAATTGTGCATCCTATTGATTTTCCCAGCACCATGCCAACAGGAGTATTGATGCTGGATCTCCATTATCACTTTCATGCCTCATACTCTATTTATGCTGGAAAGACAGAAGGGTCTCTATCTACCCATGGCCACAGGGCTTCTTCTGCTTCTGATTTCAGGTGTGGTAGATAAAATAGACCTTGTGTGTTTCTTCCTCTTCCCTCCCACACTTCCTGTTCCTTCAGAAAGTTCTGGAAACTCAGGTTGCAGAAATAAGTGATATGCCTGCTACTATAAATAGATAAGATAATTCTCTATCACAACCTGTGGGTCCCTTCCAACTCGGAATAACCTGTGAACTTCAAATCCCCACCTACCAGAGATCAGAGAACACAGAGCACTCTAAAGAAAACCACAACTTTTTATAATATCCTTGATCACTATTGAAACAGAAAAACAAAATCCATAAAAGGATCTTTTCCAGCATATATAGATATATAACACATTACTTGCTAACTTCTTTGTTTACTTATGATAAGTCAAAACCAAAGTGTGGTTTACATGTGATATTTTTGTCCACTGTGGAATACCTTAACATATAATTCTAAAATGTAGGCCATTGTAAACTTATATTGATGGTAAGTGTGTTATTTAATCTCTGGAGTACCAATAAGGCAGATAACGGACTGCCCCCTGAGATTTTAAAACACACTCCCTTCACAAATATCCTGGTCCTAACACCACTACAATGTTACCAGAAGTCCTCATCATACCAGCTTGTGTGTTGAATTCCCTTTCTGTATGTCATTTCTGTACTAGTATGTGTTATTATAATGATCAGGAAGTTGAATTGATTTAAATGCTCCTGGCAGAGCTTACTCTAAATTCGCAATATTATTTAACCACCCTTAAAAGGGAGGCAAACTAATTTTATTATTAATGATGGGCTAAAATAGATAAAAGAAGCATTATTCCTTCTGTGTTTGTAGTTAAATGCTCAGCAAACCGTGCTGGGTAGGGAAGACAATCCTGTAACATTGAACGAGTGGTTTCCAGCTGAGACCAGTTTAGCATACATTTAACACCTGCTGGCTTACCCAGGGGGAGGCTCCCTTTTGGCTCCTCAGGCAGAGCTGCTGCCAGGGCACCACATGAATCCCAATTTCAGTGTCAGAGCAGCATTGAGCAGGACAAACACACAGCAGGAAACCCTGCCAGAGGAAGACTCCACTAATTGGTCAGTCTCCCCTAGTTAGTGATCACCCAGTGACAGACACAATAACAACACCCCAAAATCTGGAGTCGTTGTGCCAGGATGAAACAGCCTCCTATGGTTTATCTCAGTGATTTGCTGGTATTGTCCTTCATGCCTGTGTAAAATAATGACGGTTTGTGGGCCTGAGCCTGTAAAGAGCTGTTTGAGCACTCCCTGTTACTGCTGATTCTGCCTTGAACCCAGGTTGTGTCATTGATCTTAAAGAAGTGTTTCCATGTTGCTTCCTTTCAGAAAGCACCACTGTGTTTTGGGCTCTGGCACAACCCCGGAAGAACCCAGACCATGATAACATACGATAGAAGTGTATAACGCAAATGTATAGGGTGTTTCTTTCTGCAAGGCCCCAGAATTCATTTATTGTCCCTTTGTGTCCCTCAGCTTCTTGTGCAGCACTGCCTGGAGTTCAGTTAGTGAGCTCTAGAACTGACTGACAGCAAAAACGGAACCCAGTGAAACAGGTATGTCTTTGTGCAGAACAGAAGGAGAAAAACAAGAAAAGTGAGGGTCACTTAGGTAAAGATGGAAATGAACATAAGAGCTTTTGTGTGAGAGAGTGTGTGGTGTGGCAGTGCCCATCACACAAATGTGTAAGACTAAAGGAACCCGAATGGACAGGAGCTTGGAGGAGGACAGGGAGAGAAATACAAACCCAAAATCAAAGAGAGCAAAGTGTAACTGGAGAACTTAACTGTAGAGCCTAAACTACCACAAAGGAGGGATTAGGCTGCAAGAATTATTCTCCCCTGTGAACTTTTCCATTTGGCTGATTTCTGAGATTCTTGGGCTTGGGCTTAACCTACACCTATGGTTTCGAGAGAGCCAAAACCTAGCACTGAAGTTGGAGTACGATTGCAAAAGGATGCCTAGGGACAGTGGATTGCATAAAGAATTCTCCTCTGAGATTGTTTTCATCCTTTTCCACATCCTGACTTCCTGCTGCTGCCTTCTTCATTGGAAGGCAGCTGTGGGAATTATCTGACAAAGAGAGCCTCTAAAGTTAAAAATAAATGAGATAAAGGAACTAAAAATGCCAATATGAAACCCAGCCTATCTCCAAATAAAATGCTTTATTATATTTCTTGATCTATACAGGGGTGGCAGTAACCCTTTACTGCAGAGGTAGAAACAAGGAAATCCAAGCAGGCCCTGTTCTCTGCTCACCTGAGTACAAAAAATACATATTTAAGTGAATATGGCACATGTGAAACAGTTGATTTTTCATCCTCATATAAACACGAGGGCAGAGAAATGAGGGTGAGAAAGGACAGTAGAGCAATTGTCTTTCTAGAGGAACAATTTCCAAAATTTGCAAATGGTGTGGGAACAAATTCAACCTTTTTGCAACTTTTATTGCAGATCCCATGAGCATTACCTGTATATTATCCTGATTACCACAGAGGGATAGCCACGTAGTGCAATACCAATTTTTACTGAAAAATGAAATAGAAAATGCAAGAGATATTTAATATTCAGCATATTTACCAAAACTGTTTTATCCCTGCATATCTGTTGCACAGGTGAAGTGACTGTGTGCAAACACTAAGCGTGAGGGTACAATTACTTTTCCAAGGTGGATTTGAATCATATGGGTGACTGACTCTCAGCTCAGCGCTGGGGGTTTTTTTGAACATCCTTTGGTAGGTAGCCAAAGGAAAGTTTCTTGTTGAAATGACAGAAATTCTTTGACATAACGTGTTTTCTTAGAACATATGTTGAAATGTCTATATGGTTTCAGTGATGAGCTTCCTTTCTGGCACCTATCAATGTATGCTCCCGGTAATCACAAGCAGTATCTTGTCAACAGCTATCTACCATAAGTGATCCTAATCCACTTTGCAATCATTTTCAAAGCCTCTTCATTTTCACTGAAAGGATTGTTTTGTTTAGAAGAATTCCAGCTAATGGGCAAAATTGCCCTTAGTTAAATCCATTGTAGGAGCTGAAAAGGGATACAAGTATAAACCTTCACAGCTGGAGAACAGAGCTACTGTGGCTGTAGCTCTCACTTCTCATTTTTCACATGCAGCATATGCTTGGTGAGCGACGAACAGATGCAACTACTTTAATAGGGCAAATCATGCATTTTATTTTCACGGCTCCACATTTAGAGAATGCACTGCCCCCTTACCTGTGTTCAATATGACTCCAGATACATGTGGATAGCTGTGACAAAATGTTGGTGTGGCTGAGAATAAGCTTGAAAATAAAGGTTACATGGCCTTCCTGTTTGAAACTCATTAAAATGGGCAATATTTGCTGTACAGGTGGCAGCAGAAATACATCCTGAAGTGTTTTGACTGGGCTCCGAGGGCTGATGCAGAGGGAGGGCTTGGCATCTGAAGGTGCTCCTGGTTATTATCGACCAGGGTTGGAGGCTGTGACTTTACCTGGTCATCTGATCTCCTGCCAAAACCTGTCTGGCACCAGTAAAACTACTTTTCTCTGCTTCTTCCTCCACTGTCTCCCTGGCTGCATTGCTGGGGGAAGAAAAATGCAGTCCTGTCACACCCTGTGCAGAATTTTACCACCGCAGAGCTGAAATAACCAGCAGTATTGGAGATGACCTGCCATTTTCAGCGTCTTGCATATGAAATACTCTCCAAATATTCTGGCATGTGCCCACTTGTACTGAAGTGATGTGCCTTCTTTGCTTTGTTCATCTGGGGTCCTGGAGAATAAGCAGATTTATTTTTTTAACATTGCTGCCCTTCTTCCTGCAGCCTAGACATTACACAGTCTTTCTACTGGTGCAAAGATAGAATGTCAGCCTTTCCTAACCCTGTTTCAGATGTATGGGAGCCAGGCAAGTCCATATTTTAATTTCACACAGTAATTGGGATTAACAGAAAGATAAATATTTGCACAATATGCTGCATGCACAGGGCAAATGTCCCCTTCCTGTGGAGTTCTGGGCAGGTTTTACTGCTGCTTCTAGAGATTCTTTTTAATAACGGCTAAACATTGGATCTGATTCCAGCTTCCCCCTCCTAAATCAAGATCTGTACTTTCATATGTGGAGAGGGTAATGGATATGGATATGTTTATTAAGGCCAAGCACAAGCGCTGCTAAGTCCTAAGGAATTTGACAAAACCAGATAATTAGAATGTATTTTTTTAGCCAGCTATTGGTCTAAACAATCACATTTTCCAGGAGTATTTTGGGTTTAGGATTTGTTTTGGTTTTATTCTTGATTAGGACCTGATAAGAGTGGAATACTTGAATGTAAAAATATTTTCTTGGCAGAAGCCCAAAGATACATCTCTAAAAAGTTATATTTTCTCTCTCTCATTTTGTCTTCTTTGCCTTCCCTGTTATTGATGCACATAATAAAACACTAGGAAAAAAAGACAAATCCACCCAAAAGGTCAAAATCAATGATCCTTTTACAGATGGCACCTTTGGGAATCCTGGGTACTTTACCATCAGCTTGTGTTTGAGACTGTTACTTGAATACTTGTTTTTTGATGACAAGAATCAATGACTTCTTTAAAGAAGACACCCTTGGGGCTAGAGGGATGCAGACTTTGAAATGTTTACTAGTCTGTGCCTGTCTCTGAAAGACTAATAAACATATTTATAAGTTTATGAGCTCCTATTTAATTTTATGGATTAGAAATGGTGTATGGTTTTGACAAGAATATTTAAGCTAATGTGCCCCAATGAGACACATTTTGTATCACTTTGCAAATTTACATAGAAGTTCGGATCCAAAACCAATTGAAATCTACAGATATATTTGCATGAAGTTTAAATTTATCTCTGTGAAAAAGCCACTGAACTTATCAGAATTATCTTGTTAATGAATTTGATCCAACAGCCAAATACTAAATCAACTCTCAAAATAAAAGAACAGAAACCCCACTTACACAAAAACAAGAAATCTACTTCTCTCAACAAAAATAATTTCCTTCATTCTTGTATACAAATATGTGTGGATTGTTACTCTGAGCTGCAGAAAGCATTTGCTTTAAAAAAAAAAATCCACTTTTTAACCTAATTTCTTCGCTGGATTGGCAGCATTACATTTATTTCTTGCACTGTAATTTACTAGACACCAGGGCAGGTATTCCTTGATTTTCCTGAACGAGCACGGCCATAACAGGCTCTTGTAAATTAATAGAACACTTGATCTGGATATCCTGTGATGTGATGTTCAGGCTTTGGTGCTGGAGTCTGGACAATCAGTTTTCTCACCAGCTGTGCAGATACAGACTCTGCCAGGAGTTTTTTCCTTCTTTTTTCTTTTTTTTTTTTTTTGCCCCAATCAAAGACTTAGAGTTGTTTTAGTCTTGCTTTTTGCAAGTTGATTTTCAGGGAATCAGCCACAGAAATTACTTTGGAAATAGACTGGCAGTGCATAGTAGCCTTGCAGTAATTAGAAAAACTAATTTATATTCCTTTTCCTTTGACTCTAGATCTAATCAGTAAATACAGCAATATAAAATGTCAGCCCTATCCAAACAAATGCATTGAAAGGATAATAGTAGATAATGTCATTTATGAATTAAAATATGGGAATATACAGGACGTTAAAAGATTTGTTATATTAGACATTTCTGCTGATTATTTACTGATTTTAATTTCAGTTTACTGATTTCAGCATCACGAGTCAGTATTACAGTCGAGTCTCCTATACCATGGGACCGCGGCCTTATTCGTGTCCCATGAAGCCTGCCTTCCACGTTGATTGGCAGCTCATTAATATGCAAATTTGCCCCGCACCCTCGCACAGCTCCTCCAGTGCTCCGGCGCTGTTTTGGCACTGCCTTGCTGTGTATTGGTGTTTGTGTCAGTGTTTCCTGGTACCTGCAGCCACCCCACACCGGGAAAAACTCCGTTTCTGCTTGGCCAGGGACACCAGTGAGGGGAGCCACCCACGCCGCTGTCCTGGCGGCCCTGAGGGGAGCGGGGGGAGCCAGCGCGGCCCCGAGGGGAGCGCGCGGGAGCTGGTACAGCCCTGAGAGGAAGGGGGGGAAACAGCGTGGCCCAGAGAGGAAGGGGGGGCAGCTGGGGTGGCCCAGAGCAGCCCTGCGGCGAGAGTGGGGGAGCCGGGGCAGCCTGGAGCAGAGCCAAGGGGAGCGGGGGGAGATGGCATGGCCTCGAGAGGAAGGTGTGGGGGGCAGCACAGCCCTGAGCAAAGGGGTAGAGCCAGGCCACCACGGCTCACCACGGGCAGAGCACTGCACCTGTGGGCTGTGCGGCACGGTGTGGGGGTTGATTTGAATATTCATGCTGCCTAATTGAATATTCATGCGTGCCAGGTCGTGCTTGCACAGTTGTGAAAAGAGGCCTCCCTCATTGCTGAAAAATCATGCTGCTAAGATGTGAAGCCGCCATATGGGGGGCGCGAAGTGGAAGAGGGCTGACTGTATTCCGGTATGTAGAATGTCATCCTCTTAAGAAAGCAAAAATGCATTGCTCTTGGGAACTGCAGGAAAAACTACTGGATGATCTGTCCTGTGGCACAGCCCTGCACAGAGACAGATTAAAGCTTGGAATTCTGCTGTGGTTTAACCCCAGCTCAGCACTATGTACACACACACAGCCTTGGTGGGATGGGGAGGACAATCAGAAAAAGGTAAAATCCATGGGTTGTGATAAGAACAATGTGATAATTGATATAAAGTAAAATATAATAATGATATTAAAAGGAAAGAAGAAAGAGATTAATCAACCCCAAGAAAAAACAAGTGATGCACAATGGAATCCGTCACCACCAATTGCTGGGACTGATGCCCCAGCCTGTCCTTTAGAAAGGATCACCCCTTCATGGCCTTCTACCCCAGTTTATTGCATAAGAAGGAATTGGATCTGCCGGAGCAAGTCCAGATGAGGCTGTGGAGGTGATTAGAGGGAGTCTGCTCTGGAGACAGGCAGAGAGAGCTGGGGTTATTCAGCCTGGGAAAGAGAAGGCTCTGGGCAAACCTTAGAGTAGCACATTTCAATGTCTAAAGGGGCTGCAAGAGAACTGGAGAGGGACTTTGTACAAGGGTGTGCAGTGACAGGACAAGAGGAAATGGATTAAAGCTGAAAGAGAGTAGGGTTAGATTAGATGTGAGGAAGAAATTCTTGGCTGTGAAGGTGGTAAGGCCCTGGCATAGGTTTCCCAGAGAAGCTGTGGCTGGCCCATCCCTGGAAGTGTCCACGGCCAGGTTGGATGGGGCTTGGAGCAACCTGGGATAGTGGACGGTGTCCCTGTTCATGGCCGGGGGGAGAGCAAGGTGATCTTTAAGGTCTCTTCAAATCCAGACCATTTTATGATCACACTCAGATTATAGTAGAAAATGAGTCATACCTTAACCCTGACACCCATGACAAGCAGAGCATAAATCCAATACAAGTTTGTTTCAGTTATTTTCTGCAGTTTTCCATGACAGGACTTTGTTTTGGTCTGTTATAGTTTTACAACTTTGTCCAAGCCCTTCTGTTTGAGCTGATAGTTGAGAAGGATTTATTAGTTATTTGTACAGCAAGAATTATTGCATAATTCTTGAAACCAGGTGAGACAAAATACACTTTCATACTTCTAGCAAAATACCCCTTGTCCTTTGGCAGATGGGATGGGCAGTAACTCTGGGAACCCTGCTGATGTCCAATTAGTTTAATGCAAGGAAGAGGGTAAGTGCCTGTCTTCAAACCCTTGCTTGGCTTAAAGGTCATTAGTATGGGGTTTTATTTTCACACTGATATTGAGATGTGAAAGCAGGGTTTTCTTAAAAGACTTTTCTAATAGCCTTAACTATAATAATTTGTTAACTGAGGTAGTGTTATGTTGTCTGGGTTTAATAAATTTAATACATATAACAAAGAAACATATTGATACTGCTTGAACAATTGGCATTCTGATGCTATTTCACTTTAAGAGGAACAATTGGTTGAACTTATTTAATGTTGGCAGGAGAGTCATGAATCCCAATAAGGCCATGAATACATTTATTATTAATTTTTTTCTCATTCATTTTTAATTTTCTGTCAGACAAAATCAAAGGCTGAATTGGTGACTTCAGTGTTTTCTACTTTGCTCTATTGGCTTCAGAACTTC
The DNA here is from genome assembly GCA_013390025.1 of Pitta sordida. NCBI lineage: Eukaryota > Metazoa > Chordata > Aves > Passeriformes > Pittidae > Pitta > Pitta sordida. The sequence goes on from WEKX01020325.1 coordinate 51,284, forward strand.
TTTAATAAGGTAATTATTTATTCTGGACATCACTGGGAAATCAAAGGTGAAGAAATCGGAGATATCTAAACCCAGTAGTGCATTAATTCCAGCAGCACTCACATTGTTGGATAGAGTTCATGCCTCTGGGTCTTTAACGTTGCCGGGTTTGGTACCTGTTTCATTTTAAATTTAGCTGGAATGTGTAGAATGGAGAATGAAGGAAAACCACAAAAGGATTTCGCTTATAGAAGCAAGAATTACTGGAATCAGCAGGGGTTCTGGCTTCTGGATTGAGAGGAGGCCGGATCATTGTGCTGAGAGGAAGCAATAGAGGATCTTTGAGAAGGGTTTAATGTGTGCCCACAAGGCTTTCATTAGGAGGTTGTGGTGTAGTAGTGGCTCTACGTGCCTGTTATCTCTTGAAAGCAAGGACTTCATTGCAATTCTCTTATCTAAGACCTGGCACTTCACTGAACCCAGTGAGACTTTGCCTTACTGGAACAGGTTTTCAAGTAGAGTATGAAATGTTTACCCGGCTGCAGCACCCAGTTGCCATTTCTGCAGGGAAAGCACTGGGAATGAGCCGTAAGTGTGTGTGATATGGGAGGAGGAGCTGTCTGAGCACAGACAGACACAAGGCTGAGCTTGTTGTCATTTAGCAGATCTTAGTTTTTCCTGTACAGACTTCCAGGTCTAGGACACGTGTAAAACACTTATTCATCCCCATGTATTTTAGTTTTTGTACATTGTTGATAGGATTCCAAGGGAGCAGGAAGTAGCACGCATTCCCTCTTTGGGAAGTATATTAAAACTGTTCTTCACACTGCTTTGCTATCAAGATGTTACTGCCATCTCTTGTTTTGGGTTTTTTTTCATTTAGCTCATTCTTCAGAATTTTGGCCTTCTATGAAGTTGATGGAACAAGAAGTGAAAAGAAGGCAACATATCAAACCTGACATTTAAAGGTTCAAACCTTCAAAGTACTGAGCATATATTCTAAAAAATTTGTTTGTCTTGCATCCTGAATTCTTCCTGCAGACCTCCTTGACACTGAGCTGCCTTACTGCAACATGATGCAGCTTAAACGTGATTTAATATTCCACACAGAGCAGGTAACACTTTTCTCTAATGCTCTATGTTGAGCAAAGAAACAAGAGGCTATTTGGAAACATTTAGCCATGTGCTCCTGGGGGAAAAAATCTCTGTTCCTCTCTGTCTAATCGTTCTGCTGATCATAATGCTATCTTAAGAGAAAGGAATATTGTACAAGTTGCCATAAAGTTTTATGAGACAATTATTACAGATATAATTGTCCAAGGTTATAAAGGTCTATAGATGTCTTATTTTCCATAGGCTGGTGCCCTTTTATGCTTCTCTTTTATAGTTAATGCAATGCCTCATTTAATAATTTAAAAATAATTTATTGGAGTTAAATTGCTTTTTTAGAAGGCGTAATCTTATCATTCTAGTTTTTATAAGAAACTCATTTTAATTTGTTTGCTGTGCCATTCTCAGATGAATTTAGGAATTTAATGGAGTGAAAATTGAAGGCTGATGGCATCAATGAAATTATTAATTTGGTAACCAAAAGATTTATTTGGTTGATTTAGATGGAATTTTCAATACCCAATTATCTTTGGACTCTATTAAAGAGTGAAGCCCTGCCAAATAACAGCTCTCACTCAAAGTTCCCCGGGATGAATTGAAAAGGACATCTTCATTATTGCTATTGATGTTAATGTGGAAATCACTTACTGTTAATAATCCTGAAGGACAGATAAAGGCTTATTTTTACCCTCAAGAAGCTAGGTTCCAAACCCTAAAAATGTTATCTTAGTGAATGAATATTACCTGCAGATAGCAGACTTTGCCATGCAGAATATTTTAGCAGTTTACTTTTATCTCTACCAAGTCCCATTAGAATAATTTAGCAGAAGGAAAATATCTTTGTCATGCAAATTAGTTTGATTTTTTTTAAGAAAGGTGGCAATATAACTATAGAAAAAGACTATCTGCAAACCTAGATTTGAGCATACAAAAGGAATATTTATTTTCTATTATATTCCAAAAGCTTTTGCTTTTAGGGTTTTGAAGAACCCTCCCATCAAACCACTGTTTTACAAGTCAGATTTTTAAAATAATTATTTTCCTAGTATCCTTTGCCAATATAAATATTTATATATTCCACGTGTGTTGTTTCCTGGAGAGAAGAAAACACCAATATGAGAGCACACCCCAGTGAAAGGGTCATAGCCTTTTTCTGTTGTTTGAAACTGTCTTAGCTGACACAGCTGTAATCTAGAAAAACATATTTCTCTGTAGTTCTACAGTTGGTAAATGTAAGTGCAGGAGAAGAAATTGCAAATGAAGCATTAATTGCCTTAAAGTTGCTGTCAGATGTTAAAGAGACTCTTAGAGACTTTAGAAGTCAAAAAGGAATGTATTCTCATCCATGCTACAAACACACAGTATGAGTCTAATTGTACAAGAG